>CM052539.1:155729086-155760622 GCA_028533065.1 Trachops cirrhosus
CAGCAATTCCACTGCTGGGACTATATCCTAAGAACCCTGAAACACCAATCCAAAAGAACCTATGCACCCCAATGTTCATAGCAGCACAATTTACAATAGCTAAGTGCTGGAAACAACCTAGATGCCCATCAGTAAATGAATGGACCTGTCCTACATTCTTTATCAGAGTGATTGACAACACCTTCTCCCTGGATTCCAAGCAAGAAACATGGGCAACATCTGTGATTAATCCATCTCTTTCCTGCATATCCCATATCCAATTAGAACTACATTATTTCATTCTATTAAATCTGTCCTAAATTGATACTGAATCAGCCTCACCTCTCTAACCCAACTGCCACCATTTTGCCGTAGGTCATCATTACCTCTTACTTGAATTCTAACTGGTTCCCCTTGCTCTTTTCTAACCTATTCTCATGCTACAGCCAGAGCGATCCTTCTATACCACAAACAGGGTCAAAATCCCTTCTCTTAAAACCTTTATAACTCACCATCATTTCAGGACAAACATTAAACTTCCTAGTTTGTTTTTTGTTTATTTTTTTCTGGATTTTGAAAGGCCCTGCTTATCCCTTCAGCCTCATCTCAGACCACTTTACCTCTTTAAATTCCTTTGCACTTTATACTCCAACCAGCTACCTCATTCGCAGTTTTGTAAATGTATCACCTTAACACTTTTGGACCTTGCACACATACTCTTTCCCTCTAACTAGACCACTCTATGTTATGCCTAATCCCAGCTGTAACTAACCTTAGCGCCAAGCTCTTTTATCTTTGGGTCTTCTCATATGCTGTTCCTTATTGTTTCAATTCCTTTTCAACACAAATACACACACACACACACACACACACACACACACACACACATATACTATCAACCTGTAACAGCCATAAATATGCCTCTCAGATATCCTAGTGTGGGAAACAAAACTGACTGTACTGCCTTCACACCAAAGCCAGCATTCCCACAGGCTGATCCAAGTCAATGGCAAGCACATTCCTGGGAGACATGAGACCCCTCTGACAGGTGGCTTTGGCCCAAGGACTCCCCATCAACCTTACCAAACTGTCTTAGAATCGTGCTACAGCTGAGACCCTTCTTCCTCTCCTGTCTTCTCTGAAGAAGTCAGACCTGCTTCATGGTCCGATGCTTCTCCTAGCCTCCTCAAAACTCTCCCTTTTATCCCTCATAGGCATTTCCCCACTGAATACCTTGCACGTCTAATCTTGTTGTGGCACCTACTTCTCAGGGGACTGATGCAAGTTGTACTGAGAATGGTTCAAGGAAGCAGATGGGACTTGGGACTGCTTCACTCACTACCTGATGGGCACAGAGGACAACATCCTATTGGGTTGGTGAGACACATATTGTCATCGCCAAAGGTACAGCTCAATTGATAAATATTTCACAAGTGGTGGCTTAGTAAAATGTCTTCGTGGAGATGGTTGCTATTGTAACAATTCACTGGCTTTGAGGAACTTTCCTGGGACACGGGTTGTATAACCCAAGTGCTATGGAAATATGGCAAACTCACTGTAAGAGTGGCCCTCAGACATCTGGATAAAGAAATGGCCAGTGTCCACTGACACCAAAATGCCTAAGTTGTCCTGGAAGGTGACAGAGAAAGGAAGTGGGCATGTTGCAGTAGATATATTCTCAATGATAAGAAGACCAACAACCTACTATGTTCTAAAGAAGGGTGCTGAGGACACACCACTCACCCAGGCCACTAGGAATCTGCTGCTGAGAGGGCGCGGGCATCACTAAAGATCCAGTGGTAGCTGTCCTCTGCAGGGCAGCACTGGGGGTAGAAAAGTCGCAGCATTAGACACTTTAATAGCCATGACAGTGATGGTTCCCCAAAGTAATAGAGGCCTAGCGGCCACCGTTAGACAGCTTTTTTTAATGACGAGGAGAGGTGAACATGGTTCGTAATCACCAAGCCCTTTTAATCTGGAAACAGATCCTTAGTACTGGGATATTTTCTCCTGTAGAGTATTTGATAATTTACTGCTTCCTACACTATCTGTTCCCTTTTCCTGTGACTCCTCAGTTCAGTGTTTTTCCTTCATGGATTGGTCCTCAAAACAATCTCTTTTAAAATACTTTTATCCATCCCATCTCTAGTTTTTAATGTGTTGCACTTTTTGTAACTTTTTCTTAACTTTATCTTTCAACCCTTTCATAGCTTTGTTGTTATTTTCTGGTCCTAAGAGTTATTTCTTGGTTTAGTTGTTCTTTTATATATTACCCTGTTATTTTATTGATGCAATACCTTATCCTTCTCAGGACACAAATTATAGGGGGTTATTAAATGATCTCATGTGGTGGTCTTTGTTCTCTCTGAGGATTTTTTAATTTTCTGTTTGCTTTTGGCCTATTTCAAGTTGGGGGTTTTACTTAATCTTCTGGGAATTCTTGATATACCATGCATCTTTAAGGGAAGGTTCTAAAAGTAGGTTTAAGCTTTTCTGGGGGAATGAGAAGAGAAGATGAGTTTTTATATCGGAAAGCTTTACTTTAGAGTGCTCAGAGGAGAATGTAGTGGAGTCCCGGTGTAACTGAGTCCTCTTTGCTTTAGTCTGGGGAAGGTGCATGGCTGGCTGTTGCTATGGGAGGGGTGTTGGAGGAGACCCACAATTCAGGTCACAAATATCATTCAGTCCGTCTGTTTTCAACCTCATTCACAAGTCACTGTGCCTGGACTTCATGTTCAGTGTCCCTCTCTGCTGGCACCTTGGTTACAGCTTCCTTCTCTTGCTGAGTTAGTTACGGTTTCTCCATTTGCTTTCTGTCTTCCCAAAATGTATCCTCTCTCATCTGTTTTTGTCTTCTCTCTTGATCCATTTTTACTTGTAGTTCTGTTCTTCAAAAAAAAAAAAGGCTTTTACTGATATTTTAAAAAGTTTCCTTAAGGAGAGGAGATAAATGTCTTAATTCAGTCACACTCTCACATTTTTCTCTCTGGTTTAAATGCTACTTTAATCATACACGAAAATTGGCATATAATTGGCAATATTTTGAGGCACTCTAATCTATTCTACTGTGCTATCTAATTATGTAACAGTGCCAGACTTCTAATTATCCTGACTTTAAAACATATTTTCATATCTGGCAGTATAATTCCTAATTGTAATTCTTTTTTAAAAATTTTAAAATTTTCTTGGCTGTTCTCACACTTTTTAGATTAATTTTAAAATCAATTTGTATCAAATTTAAAAATCAATTTGAGAAAATTCACTTGCTTCTATTAGTGTTTCTATATTCAAGAACTGTATAAGAGTTCATTTATTCAATAAAGTCTTATGCTTTCTTTCACACCAATAGTGATTACTTCTTAAATATATTCTCAGGTATTTTATGTTTGCCTTTTATTTTGAAAAGAAAAATTTTTAAATGCATATTTTAATATGTTTTTGCTGATACAACAAGAAGCTACTGATTAAAAAACTCATTTTATACTTTGAAATTTTACAGGTTGCTAATTTTTTCTAATAGGTTTCCTTCTATGTCACCTGGTTTTCTAGTCACATCATCTGCAAATAAGGACAATGGTTGTCTGGCATCCAATCATTTTTATTAATTTTTTGCATCATTATCCTAGTACCATTTGAAATATAATATTAAATAATGATAGTAGTAATGGACATTATTTCATTACTGATTTCCATAGGAATGTTTCTGGTGTTTAATTAAGAATTATTTTGTCAGTTTCAAAATACTTCTATCACTTTAAGAATGTAACATAATTAGTGAAAGCTCTTAGCAAATCCTCCTACCACTATCCAGCCAGCTTTGACCTTCCTCTCCCGCACGTCCAGTCATCACCAAGACCTCATAGTTCTGCCTCCAAAATATCTCTTAAATCTGTCATGGTTTTTCTCTTCTGTCATTGCCTTGGTCTCTGTTGCCATCCCTTCTTTCCCATTATTAAATGAACTTTTAACTATCTGCCTCCAATGCCAGACCCCTCCGATTCATTCCCATACTGCCACTCAAAGGAACTTTCTGAAATGTGAAACTGATTGTGTCACATATTTCACCCCCAACCCCTGGACTTAAAGCTTTTCAATGGCTCTCTGTTGCTCTCAGAATAAAATTCAAACTCCTTAATATGACTGAAGGGAACTGAATGATCTTGCCCTTCTTACCTCTCCAGCTTCATCTCTTGCTACCGGCGGAGTTCACATAACACTCCAGCAAACTTTCAGTCTTTGCCCGTTTTATTTCTTCTGTCCAATGCACGGTTTTCCTTCTTTGCTGGCTAACTCCTATTGTTCCTGCAGCAAACCTTTCCAGACACACCAGGCTGGAAGAAGTACCTCTTAGCACATGTACTTCACTAACACACAGTCCTCTTCACTCGTATTATTACAATTACTTGGTTACTGCTCTGTCTTCCTCACTATAAGGTAAAGTACCTGAAAGTGGGGACAGTACCTGTCTTTTTTCATTATTTTATGTTCACTGCCTGGTAGAGCACTTGGAATTAGTGTTCAAAAAGTATTTGCTAAATAAACTGATGTTCTGTGAAGGAACCGATAATGGATAGATCATTGTATATTTTTCTTTGAACTATTCACTGATGATGTTAATATATATTTTTAATGTTGTATCACCCTTATGTCTAAAATAAAACCTAACTGGTTTTGGTAACATTGTTTCTTAATACACTGCTAAGTTTAACTACCCATTATTTAATTGTGTGTTTTTGCACCTATCTACTCTTCAGACTATTTGAGGGGGATTTGTTTGTTTTGTTTTTATCTTTGCCAGATTTTAACACTATATTATAAATATAATTTGATTTAATTATTATTTTTCTAGATTTTAAACTTCATGAGAACTGTTATTTGATATTGTAGCCCAGAATCTAATTAAGCAGGTACCTAATAAATATTTATTAAATGAATAAATGAATTGGAAAGTCTTCCTTATTTTTTCTGTGAATTAGAGTTGAGTATATAACTTGAGAATTAGTCATTCCTTGAAAATTAAAATAAGTAACACTCAACACACACCAATACAGAAACTTCTCGTGCGTCGGCCAGGAAAGAATGAGAGGAGAAGGAATTTGGTGAGTTCTGGCTTTTGGTCTATTTACATTTTCTACTTTCTCTTATTCAACTTGTATTTGTTTTCTATCCAGAAAATTATCCATTTGGCAAAACTTGTGGGTTGTATTCCTCTATCATGGACTATATTTTCTTTGAAACATACAAAAAACATAACAAAGTGAAACTCATTGGGAATCCATAAGGTATAGATGATATAGACATAGATACTTTATCTAATCTCAGCCCCCAGAAATAATCACATTTGTTGGTAATTGATTACTGATTATATACGTTTTCTTATCTACTCAAACACTCATACACATGTTAGCAATCTTTTACTTGTTGGCTTGCTGAGAAAGGTTTCCCTACATCAAAGCTACAAAAATATTCCTTCATATTTTGTTATAATACTCTGAGTTTTTCTAAGTATTTAACTGCTCTGTAACTCATTTGTATATAATATAAAGTAGGGCTCTAACTTGGCCACCTTTTGCCAGTTGCCCAATGCCATTTATAACTAAATCCCTCCTTTATTTGGCTGGAAGTAAATGGCACTTTTATCACTTTGATAGCCACGCAGTCACTTGTTTCACTGCGTTAGTTAACAGTGTACTATTGTAATGTTGGCGATCTAAATTGTCAACAAAAGACTTTCTCTCTCTCTTAGAACTATATTAATGGAAATTGTCCTTAGAATGCCGTCGCTTGGTTTCTGCTTTAATCCTCTGGGGCTGGATTGCCTGGATTTGAATCAGTGCTGAGCTGGAGCCAACTCCAACAGGCTCCAGGAGAAAATTGGGTGCATCTCCTTCCAGCTCCACTCACAGTGTCAGTTTGTTGGAAGATTCAAGATGATCATGATATGGAGGGGCTGGGAAGTGGGAGGATAGCTCTTTGTCCGTCATTGCCAAGCATTTAGCAGCACACCACTGGTTTGAAACCTTGCTCTGTTGTTTATTAGATAGCACTGGGCAAGTCGTCTGTCTGTACCTCAGTTTCCTTATCTAAAAATGAAGATAATAATAGTGACTCTCTCAGACTTGGTTATAAAGAGTAAAGAAGTTATAACATGTAAGGCATGTAAAAATAGTGTCAGATACATTACAACCCTTTGTATTTTTTCTAACTGATAATTTTTTATTATATCTTCATAGTACTCTTCTTTCTGGTGTCCTTAGTCATGTTTTTTCTAACTTCCATTAAATTCTTACTTCAGTAATTTTTTAATTTAATAATGGTCTTTTAAGACTATAATTCTCTGAATTCATTTCTGCCATTCCTTACATAGTTTTCTTTTTAAAAAATATTTATTCATTTTTAGAGAGAGAGGAAGGGAGGGAGAAAAAGACAAAGAGAAACATCAATGTGTGGTTGCCTCTTGCACACCACCCACTGGGGACTTGGCCTGCAACCCAGGCGTGTGCCCTGACTGGGAATCCAACCAGCAACCCTTTAGTTCACAGGCTTGCGCTCAATCCACTGAGCCACACCAGCCAGGGCTCCTTACATCCTTTTCTGATTGTCATTTTATTTTACATAGTTTTGAAGTAGCAGGGGGTTTTGTTTACATTGTTACATTTTTTGATATTTAAATGACATACAATATCCTATTTGTTTCAGATGTATATCATAGTGATATGATATTTATGTACATTACAAGAGGATTCCCACAATAAGCCTAGTTATCATCCTTTACCATACAAAGTTATTACAATATCATGAGTTGCAGATTTTTTTCAGAGTGATATATACACAGGATTAAATATTAACCATCAGAAGGACTAAAAGAAAATTAACCATCTATGCCCCATCCATCTCTATTGGTACCACTAACTAGTGCTAGCCCTTTTAACCAATTTTTTTAATACCTCTAGCAACAATCTCTAAATAAGATCATTAAACTTCTATTTCACAAATCACATAGTTTAGATACCATTTTTGACTTCTTGTTTGAAACAACAGGGATTTAACACATTTTTATCACTCTCCCTTCCGTTTCCCTGCTTTCTCATCAGAATTATACCACTATTTTCAGTTTCCATTTACAGCAACAGTCTCAAGCCACCCCTTCTTTTCCAACGACAACACACGCTGCTCATCACTACTTTCTTCGTGTGATGACGTGATCACTCTCCATCTTTCCTTGCCCTTCCCAAGCTCTCTGTCATAGTATATGTGTTATCACGTTCTAAGTTGTTGTGTCTTGTTTCTCCCCAGAGACTTTTCTCCTACCTCACCACTTCGGACTGTTGTAAGCTGCAGGTATAACTGCAGTTTCCCTCATTGTTCCCTGAAATCCCATTTTAGTTCATACCCTCATTTCAAGACAGTACATCCTCACAAAAAATAAATCCTAAGAGAGATGGTATCTGAGTCCTTGAATATTTTAAAATGTGTTTCTTATGTCCTCACACTTGTTGATAATATGACGGGGAAGAGAAGTTTAATTTGAAAATCGCTTTTCCTCCGATACCTGAAGGCATTTGCTTCAATGTCTCATAATACCCAGCATTTCTGAGAAATATGATTTCAATTGGTTTCCCATTCTTTTGTAGATTATATTTCTTTTTCTATGGAAGTTTGAAGAACTTCTCTTTGTGCTTGATTTTATAATACTTCACATGTCAAATTTTAATCTTTTATTTAACCATCTTGTATAACACTTGAACATTTTCCCCTTAGTTCTAGGAAATTAAATTTTATAATAGTAATTTTTTACATTTATAATTTAATAACTTGCTTTCTAGTCCTTCTCTGGCCCCTCTTTTTGGATGATCCAGTAATTGGATATTGAACTCTTAGAACTGACCCTCTATGTCCTTCTTCACATATTTTTTGTGCTTATCTTTTTATTCCACATTCTGTGTAAGTTTTTAAAATTTATCTTTCACATCCTAAATTTTTTAAATGTAGAAATCCTATATTTAATTTTCAAGTGTTTTATCTTGTGTGAATTGGCCTTCACCATAGAAGACAATACTAGTTTTATTCATGCAGTGTAGTCTTGAATCTCCCTGAGATTCATAACCGGAGTTTTCTTTTTGAAGTTCTCTTCCTTAATTTATTTTTGTATTCTCTAGAGACAGTTTTTCCACTTTATTCTCTTGGTTTTTCTCTCATGCTTCAGGCTTTCCTCAAATCTCTGGTGATTCTCATGCTTTCATTTATATTTAAAAACCTCTTACTGTAATTTGGATTTCCTCATTGATAAAAGGTTATTTGAATATTTTATAACTCAAAGAGTTCTTTCTGTTGATGTTCTTTTGTTCTGTTAGCTTAAACTCTTCTTACTAAATTACTATTTGATACCATGGATGTCAGGGCCTGTGACCTGTACAACTTTGCCCTTAGAGATAAATCAAGATGCAAATTGTGGCTTATGTGATCAATTTTTACAAATATTTCAGGGATATTATAAGACACACACATATATTCAACTTTAATGGTAATATGTTAACAATATTTAAATCTTATCTAATTTTTGTCACCTTGATACATCAATGACTGAGAGATTTTTTCATTAAATTTCCCCTCCACAAAAGTGCTAACAATGTTTCTGTTTATTATCTATTATTCCATTTTTTATTGGTAAAATATTACTGAAGGATCAGGGGTTATATTTCAAAACCACATACACATCACCAAGAATGAACATAAAATGTGTTTCATATTTGCTGCAGTTTTAAATATATAAAAACAATGCTTTATTTAGTCCACTTAAATAAAATAAAATGAATACTTAGCGCTGAATTCTCTTTGATCCTTGGCCAAGCTCATTCTCCCTTCTCTGTCTTCAAAGACAAGAATGAATGTGTTGTGTATTCCTTCAATCCATGTATCTATGCATTTACCACATAAAAGTTCAGCTATGCATAAATAGGTAAACTGTATATAGTATTTCTGTGTATTTTTATTTGTTTTTAGGGTTGTTTTATTTATTTATTTATTATTTTAAATTTTTATTGACTTTATTGGGGTGACATTGCTTGGTAAAATTATCTAGGTTTCAACTACGCAGTTTATAATACATCATCTATGTATTGTATTGTGTGTTTACTACCTTCCATCACCATTTATCCCCCCATACCCTCTCTACTTCCCCCACCCCCTTTCCTTCTGGTAATCACCAAGTCTGTGTCTATTTATCTAAATTAATACATACTTATTTTTCTTTCTACAACTTTTTTTAAAAAATTAAACATTTAATTCAAAAAGTTAAGTGTGCCACTTAGAAATATTAAATACCTAAATTTTGTTTTGTTTTTATCAGATCTATAAGTCTGAATTTTAATTAGTTTATTCCATGTGCATTTATTTTTATTACATGTACATTTGTACCTATTTCTACCACACTATTTTGTTTTCAATTTACCACATTTTTTTCTTTTCTATATTTACCAAATAAACTGTTTTATTTCCTTTTATCTCCAAACATTTATAAAGTCCATATAGCTCCTTCAGTAATGTTTATGAGTAACAAAGTTTCTTAGTTTTTGAAAAAAATCCATCTTTTTTCCTAAGAAGTCTTGTTACTCCTTGAAAAACCATTTGTCTTTTCTGATATTTGCCATATCTTTGATGTTCTGCAATTTCACCACAATGAGCTTAATTGAAGATTTTGATAATTTTGTTGTGTGCTTTTTTTAAATAAAAATCTTAATTGAGATATAATTGACATATAACATTGTATTAGCTTTAGGTGTACAACATATTTCATATGTGTATCTTTTATGAAATCATCACAGTAAATTTAGTTAACATCCATCATTACAAATACTTACCTTATTTTCTTATTATGAGAACTTCTATGATGTACTCTCTTAGCATCTTTCAAATTACAAATGTTATTTGTAATTTTATTATTTATAATATTAAATAATAAAGCAATTATTATTTACCATATTATAGTTAATATATTATTGATATAATAGTTAATACAATGTTTTATTAACTATAATACAGTCAGTTAACTATTATTTAATTATTGACTATTATAATAGTTAATACAGTTTTATTAACTATTATAATGCCATACATTACACCCCAGGACTCATAAGTGGAAGTTTGTACCTTGACCTCTTTTATCCATTACTTTGGCCTGGTAGTGACTGTGTCTTTTCAATATTAGGACTCTTACCTTTCTTTCAGATCTCTATGAATATTGCCTATCCCCCATTTTCTTTTTCTACAACTCTATTATTGTAAGTAAAACCACTTAGTCTTATCCACTATGACTTTCAACTGTATTTTGGTATTGTCTGCCTCTTGTATTCTCTTCTTTAACTTTTTGTTTTATTTTGTTTTAATTTTTTTATTGTTGTTCAAGTACCATTGTCTCCATTTTTCCAATGAGTCCCCTCTAACTTTGTACATGGTTTCCACAAACAGAAACCCTTAATTTTGGTATAATCAATTAATTGCTTTTAATTAATTGCCTAAAAACCCAATGGCTTGTTCTTTTGAATTTTATTTAAATGAATTTTAGAACTACTTCCCTACTTCTATGTTGAAATAACATTTTTTCTTATTATCTTCTATTAATGTGATAATTTTACATTTCACATTTAGATTTTTAACTGACCTGGCCTTATTTTTGTGTATGATGTTAAGAAGATATGTTTACTACTTCTTTTTTGATTTACTGCTATTCAGTTTTTTTATGTCTTAGACCTATTTTGGTAATTTATAGTTTTCTAGAAATTATTTATTTTGCATAAGTGAAACTCTATACCCATTTGACAACATTTTGTCTTTTCTCTGGCCCCTGGTAACCACCATTCTGTCTGAGCACTTTAGATACCTCATATAAGTAGAATCATATAGTACTTGTTTTTCTGAGGCTGGCTTATTTCACCTAGCATAATGTCCCTAGGTTCATCTATCCTGTCACAAATGGAAGGATTCCTTCTTTTTTAAGACTGACTAATATTCCATTGTGTGTGTGTGTAACCTTTTCTTTATCCACTCATCTGCCAATGCACATTGTAGTTGTTTCCATATCTGGGATATTGTGAACAATGCTGCAGTGAACACAGCAGCCCAGATGTCTCTCAAGATCCTGACTGCAGATTTTTTGGATATAGTCAGAGGTGAAATTGCTGGATCTGTGGCAGTTTTATTTTTAATTTTCAAAGAGAACTCCATAATGTGTTTCATAGTGGCTATTCCATTTTACATTCCCACCAGCAGTGCACAAGTGATCCAGTTTTTCCACATCCTCACCAACACTGGTTATCTTTTGTTTTTCTCCTAGTGTCCACTCTAAAAGTTTTGAGATGATATCTCACTGAGGTTTTGATTTGTATTTCCCTAGTAATTAGTGATGATGAGTACCTTTTCATTAAAATAAAAAATTTATAGTTTATCCTCAAAACCATCTGTTTGAGATATTCAACTTGGTTAGTATAAAGTTTTATATCATTATTTTTATAATTTTAATTATGCTTTTTATATACCCTTTCCACTTAATAATTTTTATATATTCTCTTTATTTTAAATTAGACCTGTAAAAGAAATTATTTCTTTTTTATTGCTGTCTTTTATTTTTCTTTCCAAAGGTCTGGCTCTTTAAATTGATTTATCAGTCTTATTCTCTTTCAATTTCAAAATTTTTTTATAATTGTGGTTTATAATTCTGTTATATAATTCATTTATTTTTTTTTTGTTTATTTTATACTGAATTTGGTTTTGGCTTTTCTTAACTTATGAGTAAAATGTTTGGCTTAATAATTTCTTTCTTTCTTAACTCTGAAAGTATTTAGAGGGATGGGTTTACCTCTGAGTAAAATTTTAGTTGTACCTAATAATTTTTTAAAATATTAGGTGCTTACACTGGCTGGTGTGGCTCAGTGGATTGAGTGCCAGTCTGTAAACCAAAGGACCACTGGTTTAATTCCCAGTCAGGGCACGTGCCTGGGTTGTGGGCCAGGTCCCCTGTTGGGGATGCATGAGAGGCAACCACACATTGATGTTTCCATCCTTCCCTTTCTCCCTCCCTTCCTCTCTCTCTAAAAATAAATAAATAAACTCTTTAAAAAATAAATTTCTATTAAAAAATAAATAAATAAAATATTAGGTACTTATTTCCATTACTTGTAAACAGTCTTCAGATTTTTAATAAGATGAATATTTTAGCAATGTGTCTAAATTTCACACTCCTGAAAGATCCCACTGAGGGACCTATACATCACAAAATTTATGAATAACTAATATCAACAACAGAAACTAAGATGAAAAGAATTATTTATTGGAAACTTTGAGAAATTACTTTATGATCATGTATAGGGAAACAAAAGTAAATGAAAGCTCACTGTAACACGTGACTTGGCTGATGAAGTTTGCGAATTGTAGAGGTAAAAAAGAATCTCACCAGAGCAAAGGTAGCAAATTGCTAGACGTTGCCAGTAGTTTCTTCCTCCTGCTGGAGCTGCATGTTTGAATTCACCATCAAAGCCAGAGCTCTCTGGTTGGGGAGCCAGCACTTTGGTGGACTTGAGGTTAAGAAGCACCGCTTTTGGAAAGGGAATGTTGAGAAGAAGAAAAGCTAACTTCTATGTTCATGTGCATACTAACATAAAGTATTGTCTTCAGGGTCACTTCTGTGTGGAGGTGGTGGAGGTATTTTTTTCTTCTTCCTGACCTTGAGGCCTACATGTAAAGTAATAGGAACAATGGCGATCATTTCACAATGCATATGTCCATCAAATCATCATGTTGCACGCTTTAAATATATACAATTTTATTTGTCAATTGTATCTCAGTAAGGCTGGGGGAAAATAAAAATGAACTAAAGCAGTCAGTACCTAATTGAGAGCATTTCAACCTTGGAGAGCTAAGCTGACCGTGCTACATGGGACTTAGCAGAGGTTAAGTAAAGAGACACAAAGTAAACAACAATAACTACTATTCATAGGTTTTCTTAATGTGCTGAGTAATATTCTATTGCCCCTAAGTGCTGCCTTAGCCAATGAATTATAGCAATACTCAAAGTTGCTAACCTTTTTAAGTTTACCTTTGTCACACTTCTTTGAAAAACTTGTTTAATGTTCATATAGCACTTACTAAGTGCCAGGCACTGGGCTGTGCACTTTATTAAACATGCCATGTAATCTTCATGATGGCATTATTATTTTTCCCACTTTGAAACAGAAAACAGGCAGAGCAAGATGAAATCACTTACCCAAGTTCAAAAGTAGTAAGTGATGTAGACAAAATTCTTACGCAGGCAGTCTGTTTATAGAAGCCACACTTGCAGCCACTGCACTACGCTGCATGTTAACTTTCCCCACCGTAACACTTTTGTTAAATGCTATGAACAGGTATTATTTATGATTTGAAGATATAAAAGAATAGCATAGGTACACACTGTAAGGAAAAATGTGAAGAGGAAGCTACATTAGCATGGACAAAGAGAAATGTCTAAGGACATGGTGGTAAGTTTCCTACCAACCTTACCCGAGAGAGAGGGCTTTCTTTTTTAGTTTTTGCCCTTTCCTTAGTTGCAGTAAATCTTCACCTGTGTCCTAGAGACAAGATTTGCTTCCCTTCCCTGAGAAGCTTAAGGCTTTTGTTCTCCAGATAGATAGAACGCAAACAGCCTTTCTCTCAGAGAGGCCAGCTGCTCCCTCTCCAGGCCTCCACTGTGGATCACAGCTTCCTCTGGCCTACCACTCAGTCTGTCTTATAAGTCCCCCGTGGAGGCATGAGGGAAGATGCTATGAGTAGGTACAAAATTCTCTTATATCTGTATTCGTCCCAGCTTTTTGTTGTTGTTTTTTTATTCTCACACAAGCCCACATTTGCCCTTTAGCAAATGTTAAAACTTTTAGCTGAATTCTTGTCTGCTTGAATGACGCCTAGCGTCTCTTCTTCCTGTGCTCTGCAAATGAGAACCAGTTTTCACTCCCTGATTCCTCGGAGGGGCCATCTTCTTAGATTCCAGGCTACTGAATAGACCTGAAAGGTGAATTGTCTGACAAGTCCAAGTTCAAAGAAAGTTATGCTTTTATGGTTGACTTGGCTTTTGTTGTTTTTGTGGGGTGGGACCAACACTTCGGTTTCCTACATTCTAAGCAGAAGCAGAACAACATTTTCCTGCTATTATTTGTAGTTTTTCTATTTTAATATTTTCTTACTGTTTTTTAATTATATCATCCTTGATATTTGCATTTTTTCTTTCCTTTTTGGTTTAACTTTTTAATAAACATGTGCTTTGTCTTTTAGTGCATGGGTCCTCAGTAGAGGTATACCAGCCTTAGAAAGAACGTTTTGAAAATTTACTGGGGCAATTTTGTTCATCCTAATGACTCAAAGGGACTATTGTATTTCAGTGGGTAGATAACAAATACTAGATGCTAGATATTCTGCAACATGAAGGGAAGTTTTATTTATTGAAGAATTGTTCGCATGCCCACATGATTTTAAACATCCCACTAAAGGGTCATGTAAGTAAAAACTACAGCAGTTTTACAATTTTAGAGACACAATTTTAAAAATAATTTTAGTAAATACTGAATTATTTAGAATACAGCTACTTTGTTTTGTTTAGAACTTGACAAAATTCTGGTCACTATTTTGTAAATAACTGTTTCAAGGGCAGTGTTGCTTGTAAAATGTGAGTCACCAACACATTATACCTCTATTAATCTATTTCCTAGCTTTGGCACTCAGTAGTACCAGTTACCTCGGTTCACTATGATTCAATCACAGAATCCTCTGGGTAAAACTCAAGACAAAGAGAAGGCAGGTAGCAGAGACCTATAATAATTTCCATTTCCTATGAATATAGAAAAAATAAAGAGATGGAAACAAGAGATAAAGACAAATTTGGCACTTTACCAGGCCTCACTGGTTTATTCATCACGAACCCATTTTTTTAAATGTAGCTTGTTACTGAAAATAAAGCTCCATTCAAAGAGGCTGAAAAAAAATCACATGCTCTGGGGAGCCAGATGGTCTTTTATTCATAAAATTCCATCACTTCAGGATATTATAAAAGTTTTAAACAAATAGAGGCCATAAAGTATTCTGCATTTCAACCTTAAAGAAGATATTTTTAAAATGTCAGTACGTAAGCTATCATGCGCCATAGTCAATGAATATGGATAAGTTTTTTTGACTTTAGACTTCCCCAAAAAGGATATTGTTTGTTTCTCCAGTTTAGAGTATTTCTTCCTCTACATAGCAAGGCAAAGTACAGATGACTGAAATGGGCCGCCTACGATGAAGAAATAAGAAAGGTGACAGATGGGCTTACTGTCTTCAGGAAGTTAACATTTTCTAGACATTTGTGCATGACCTTTGACATGGTAATATTCAAGAGTTCTCAGATTTATAGGAGGTTTTGGGTTTGTTTGTTTGTCTGTTTGTTTGTTTAGATATGAAAGAACTTTCTCTAAAGGAAAAAAAGTAGAGTGAAACTATGACTAAGAAAGTAGAGAATAAAGGGAGGGAAAAGGGAGGAACAGGGGGAGAAAGGCAAGAGGGAAGGGAGGGAGGGAAGAAGGAAGGAAAAGAGGAAGGAAAAAGAAGGAAGGGAGGAAGGAACAGAGGTAGTACACAATATGTCTGCATGTAGTGACTGAAATGGCTTGAATGGTAACAGTATAAATTGAAGTATGTAATAGAGCACCTGGCAGAACTTGTAACTATCATGTAGTGAAAATCTTAGTTCCAGGTGCCTTAAATTTTAAATTTTAATATAGAAATTTATAGTAATAGACAAATTTTCTTTTCTAAGTTGATTATTGGTAAATTATATTTTTTGTGATTTTATTCTGTGAAAAGACTCAAGGCTTGTCTCAAAGAATACTGAAGTGTTTTTTATTAGATCCAAAATATAAAGGCAGAATATGGAGGACACTGGATGGAGACTCTTAGGAAGGACTGACAAAGGAGGGGGACAGATAAGTTCCTTGTTAGAGTGTTTTCTCTACTTAACTTCTGGCCCTCCAGCATCATCTTTCCTTGCAAACAGATTTTCCATGTCTTGGAGATCCAATTATTGGTCAATGCAGTGTGGGAGATGGATAACTTACCTCTTTAGCTCATAACTCTTCAGCTTGAAAAGAATTGTACTCAAAGACCTGGAATCAGAGAACTATACCTTAGAAACCCTATCTCCACCTGAATCTGATAAAGATTTTGAGATACTAGACCTTGACCCTGAGCCTAATGCCCTAATAGAAGGAGACTTTTGGGGGGTCTCTGGAGGTAGGTAATTGTATTTTTGCATGCAGAGAAAAATAGAAATAATTTATGACAAGAATAAAGATGAGGGTAAATTCTTTGATGCTCTTCCTGTTGACAGGTGGGGAGTAGAGGGAATCTTTAGCTACTTCTCTTGAATCTGGGCTGGGCTGTGACTGCTCTGACCAATGAAGTATGGTGAAAGTGATGCTGTGTCACTTCCAGTTTTAAGCACTTTCTTCTTCCTTTTTTTTTTTTTTTTTTTGAGTCCTGAGCCACCTTGCAAAATACAATATCTGATTACCCTGAGGGGACCAAGGTTTGAGGAAACCCATGCCAGTAGTGCTGTGGAGAGGCTGTGTCAAGAGTAAAGGAGAGATGCCTGACCACCCACCAGTAATTTCAGTTCTCTGCACCATAGAATCATGACATATAATCTTTTAAACTAAAGCCATTAATTCGGGGAGTAATTTGTCATGCAGTAATAGATAATTGAAACACTAGGTGAAAGCATCTTTTTTGCTTCTATGTTCTGCCTTCCTCCTGCCTAGAATATGGACACAAGACTTAAAGATCAAACAGAACATTTGAGATTGTGAGAAAATAAATAAATATAATAAAATAATAAATGCTTACATATTAAGGATCAGAGTGGGAAAACAGAAAGAGCTTGGATCCTTGCTGACATTATTGAGTCATCCACACTAGCCAGCTAACTGGCTTTTCTGGATATAATAAAGCCTTACCTTTGTAAGCCAATGTTATTTTGGCATTGTGTTACTTGCCACTGAATACATCCTGAGCTGATACAACTGTCACTAAATATTTGTCTATTGACTGAATAAATTAGTTTCACCAAAGCCCTTGCTTCCCAGCCTCATCTATTCTGAAAGCTTGCCTTCAACAACACAGTTTCTTTGAGGCTTCCAGGTATTATCCAAAAGATGCACTTCTACGGTTGGTAATTTCCTCAGAGCTGCTCAGCTGTTCAGTCTTCACTCATCTAATTTTTCCAGCCCTTATTGGAAAAGTTAGTTTTTTTCCTAAGCATCCCTTGGAATCCTTAGTACTTAGGGTGTGACTTTAAGATGTTGGGTTATTTTGCATTAAAATATTTTCTATCTTTGTCTCAGTTTTAAATTAGAATTAGATCCCTCTGAACAAGAGGGACTTTTAGCATAGTCAGAAGTCCTGTTACCCTTACTCTCTGGCTTTTAAGCTCTTCTTAGTGTAGTTTTTCCCAGCAAAGCATGAAAAAGTATCATAAAGGATAAAATAAAGACTCTATACGTGACCACCTCTCCAAGTTTTCAGAGACTGATGTCTGTGAGAGAGTAATTAGGGGAAGAAAAGTCTGCATTACACTATCACGGTAGGGACGTTTGCTTCTGATGAGGACAAAGTCTGCTGATGTCTATCTACCACTTTTGGCAAAGGGGATTTGGGTGGGGAAGGAGCAAACTGCACTCCTTCACATCTTCCAGGACTAAGGGGAAAAAACATTGAATAGGACACTTTCAAGATAATTATCTTTTTTTCTTTTGTTTAGACTGAATTTTTGAGAGATTATCTTTAGAAATAACAGTTGGCAAAAAAGCACAATAATTTGCAGATATTACACATGCACTCTGTAAAATTCACCTTTTTTAGAAGGAAGTCTTTTATGTATGAAAAGCTAAAAATATACTTAAAATATAAGAATTCACTGATTGATTCCTCTTTTATTGGGTTGAAAGGTGTTACTTAGCAACATTGTTCTTCAAGTAAGTGATTGTTAATGGAGTATCAGTTTCAGTAAACAGGCTTCAGCAGTAGTCTTTTAGAGGGACAAGAACATCTTTCTGTCAGCCCCCTTTGAAATCATTAAAGCGGAGGATTACAGGAATCCAAAAGTAACAAAACATTCTATAGAAACTCAAAAGAAAAAACACCGCCCATATTAACTGCTGCTTTTGAGCACCTCATTTACATAACAGGCAGTCAAAAGAAAGAAAGCTAGCTTTTGTTCCTTCGTACCAGTCTCTAGCTTTCAAACACCACTTAAAAAATTTAAAAAGAAGTTTTAAAACAAGGAAAAAATCCCCTGTATTGAGCACCTACTATGTGCATTTTCTGTTGTAAGTATTAAAATTGGAAAAATAAATAAAACGATCTTTGATCTTAAGAGCTGCCAATTTAATGACAATTGCAGTGCAGTTTGCTCTTGCTTTCTCTGGGTAAGATCAACACCAGCAAACTATTATGTACAGTTTTACTGCTTCATGATCCTATCAAATCTCTAATCAAGAACAAAGAAAATGATCGCTTCCTGGAATGAAAATTTTCAAACCTTCAAACTATAGCCCAGTGCCAGCCTCTCCTGTCTTCAAGGGATCTTCAAAGGTCAGGTTTTCTAGCAAATGGGAGAGGGAGGAGATTTGGCTCATCTCCTCCTGAGCCATCCCTCAGCAGTTGCTTCTGTGGGTTGTAAGTGCTGCCTAGAACTCCATGGAGGGTGGGTGGGCCATGGTGTGTGCATGAGAGGGGAAGGATGGGAAAACAGCCCAGGTGGACTTTGGGATTCTGGGCCTGGCTCAAGAACCCCAGATGTGTTGGGCAATTAGGATTTGGTCCTCTGTGCAACCTGTTTGAGGTGTTTGGTGCAGTTGGTCCCCTCTGCCCCTTTACTCCACCTGTAGTTCTGTTCTTCCAGGTATAATTTTTGCCCAGAATAACCACTCAAAAATGCAGGCATACACACATGATTCTCACAGACTAATAATTTTCAGAAATAATAGTTTTCCTAAATTCAATAAAATCTGCAGGTATTGTCCCGCTCCAAAGGGAGAGATCGGTATACATTATTATGCAGAGTTGCACAGATGACTAAAAGGAAAAAGGAGTGAGACCCACTGCAGAGTCCTGAGACACAACAGAGCTATCTTGATGGCCACTCTCAGCCACCCACGGACAGAAGTCTGCAGGGGTGTTCAACCTCTTGGCGTCTCTTCGCCACGCTGGAAGTAGAAGAATTGTCGTAGGCCACACATTAAATACATTATTACACATAATCACAAAACAATCTCATAATGTTTAAGTAAATTTACTATTTTGTGTTGGGTCGCATTCACAGCCATCCTGGGCTACATGCAGCCCTCGGGCCACAGGCTGGACACCCCTGCAGGAGAAGCATTTTGTTTCACTGGGGCCAGCCCTTCCCCACCAATCTCTGTAAGTAGTAAAGGGGCACTCAGCATTTACTTTCTCTGTCCACGACCCTTCAGGGTTGAAGGTGACATGGGTGCTGCTAGGCAAGTCACACAACTACATTTGTACTTTCTACTATAGATCATGGAAATGGTTGAATGTGAAGGGTGAGAGGATGTAGCTTCCTTTTGTACTCCCATCAGAATATATTAAAGCACCCCTTATTTCCCTGGCCTGAAGGGAGAAAGTAAGCTATAATCCACTATCTTTAGCAAAAGTATCAACAAAATATAACGTAGTAAGATAATTTATACAAGGCTTTTGAAGAGTTCATTCACAAGGATGTGCTAAAATTAATACAAATCCTGGAGAGTTCACCTATAGCTTAAGTGACCAAATAAGATTCCTTATAGCAGTAATATGTTGTGCAAGACTTGTGGTTATTGCAAACCTCACAACTGAACATTTCCTCCTAAGAGATTCCTTTTTAAACTTTGTAGTTAAACTGTTGAATATCACAGAGAGCATCTTCTTCCTTTGGATATGGAAAAAAATCAAAACCATGATCCTGATAACAAGAAACAAGGTGAATAGTTTTTAAATTATATAAAACATTTGCCACAATTATCTAGTCTCTGACTGTCTCTTCATTCATTGTACTTTCATGGTTTCTGGAATATTAGTATTTGTTATCTTTCTCTTCTTTATCTGTCTACAAAGACCAGTAAACAGAATTGCTCTGTAATATTCAAAAGTTACTTTTTTGTCAACAAGGGTTTCTCATCAATTGCCATTATGATCTATAAATTATTTTAATTTAACCACAACTAATGTCAGTTTTGAGGCTTACAATTTTGACTACAAAACAGAAAATTATTGAATAGCTTCTAGGTAATGCAAAGTATATAGAGTTGCTAATAGCAAACATGAAACATTCCTCAGGTGGAGATTGAGAAGTGTCTCCTGGACAAGTGTCATTTGGGACAATTTTGATGTTATTTTGTACCAAAATAGGTAAAACAAACAGTTTCTTTACTGAAGAAAATATCAAAATTTTTTATATGCTAATGTGCATTATGAATCTTTGAGAGTAAAATACAGTACACGGCCTTTCTCAAACTTACTTGATTAAAAGCTTTGTTCCCTGATACATCATTGCTTATTTTGTATTCAAATGTGGTCCATGGCCCAGCAGCACGGTGGGCATCACCTACTTTAGGAGAAAGGCTGGCTCTCAGACCCCACCCAGACCTACTGAACCACCATCTGCAAGATTCCAAAGCTGATACTTTGCATATTCAAGTTGGAAAAGACTTGGGTTAAAGGATAATTCTGAGTCCAAGGTGACAAACACGTATGTTTAAATAAGCATATTGCACAATTATCTTTCTACAGTGTAAGTGAAGGGGATCAGAGTATGCTACCCCAAATATGCCACTTTGGCATAAGGATTATTTTGAGCTGAAGGCAACTGAGAATCAACAAATGCAGGAAGAGTTGTCTGCCCTCTCCTTATCTGCCTAAAAGCAGGGCATAAATTTCCCTTTAAGGACCACCTCCCACACCAGGGAGAGAAGACATACTCTTACATCTAAGGTGGGGAGTCAACAACAAGATGAGTTTGCACAGACATCTAGGTTTTAACGAAATAGCCCTTATCTTTCATTAGCCGCCCCCATACATTTCTTAGTCACTTCCCCACAATTTTTTGTTCCTTGAAGCCCAACCCCTTTTTCTTTTGTTTTTAACATTGTTCTTCCTTTGTTTTAAACTCCAGTGTATGAGTTCGAAGTTGAACTGCTTCTTTCCTTGAGTTTTATACCTTTTCTATGAACTCCTATGCAGGTAAATAATAATAAAAGTTGTGTGCTTTTATTTCTCTTAATCTGTCCTTTGTTAGTTTAAACTAGCAGGTTCCTACTTGCTGAAGCTAAGGGAACAGAGGACAAGATTTTCCTCCCCAATATAAGCTTCATGAGAGCAGGAATTGTTTTGCTCACAGATGTATCCCAAGCACCCTAAACAGTGTCTGTGGAACGTCACAGGTATTCAATAACTACCTGTGGATGTAATGACTTATTATCCCACCCAGTGCTTTGATTAATTACCTGTTATCCATCACATGCTCTTTAATTGTGATGAAACATTATCTAGATTTGATGCTTCATGGGGTGGGTCATGGGCCTGGAGAGAAGACATGCTCGTTTTTCCAGGAGGAATCGCTATAGAATAACGTTCAGCCCCCAGGTGGACTACATTCATTGCACATATTACAAAGGATTTTTTTAAAAAAACAGCTATGGTAAAATAACTAATAAGTATATATTCTCTAGGTTATAGAAGGGAGATTTCCTACCAGTGTTTCATCGTTATAATACCTGAATTGACTATGTGAGCAACTTTCCTCTGCATTCTCCAAGATCAATTTCTCTTCACTCTGGAAAGCTGTCTTTCTACAATGGTTTCTTTGGTGTATGATCTTCACTCTGGGCCTCCTTCTTCTTCCCTTTTTAATTCCCAGTCACATTCCTGTAGATTGCAAGCTTTAAACTGCCGCTTGGTTTTCTAACACTAATGCAATTTGCAATTAAGCTCCCCCTGACCTTGATAAATCAAGATAACAAATTTAACTCCTATTAAGAGTAATTATGAAACAGATTTCATATGGAATTATAAAGTATGGACACATGTCCTGACTCAATAACATGGAGCTTTCATATCTAAAAATACAAAAAAAGCATAATTTAAAATAAATGTGTGGTTAATGGAATCAAGGGCGTCTTTATGTGATGGCAACTATGATATTGTTTACATATGGTCTGCAGACGTACTGAAGAGCCCCTTGCCTTTACCATCACCACAAAAGAGTGTCCTCATAATATTCATAGAGATTCAAACTTGGCCACTAATAACTCCTTAAGAAACCCAGTCCTTCACCTCTGGCCTTGCATTCTCTTCCAGTGTCTGTCTTCTTCCCTCCATTCTCTTTTTGGCATTCCAACCTACTTTTCAACATTCCTCAGAAGCATTTCATTCTGTGGACCTTCGCCCAAACCATTCTCTGGAATAACCTGCCCACTCTTCCCCCTGTACATTCCTCTGTCTGTATTCTTATAAAGTGAATTTCAGTAAAATATAAATCCTTCAGAGCATAGCTCCACTGTTAGCTCTAGGAAGACTTCTCTAACTTCTCAGGCTGCACTAGATGTTGGTCTTTCTTCCAGATACATCTCTTTATGCCTGTCTGGGAATGTGTTGGATCCCTGTCTCATTACATGTACCCAGTGAGGTCTTGCCAGATCATGAGCTTCTCAGGGATGGGTATCATGTTTTTCATCCACATATTTCTAGCACCTGCCATCACAGACTTAATCATGATTGAGTTTATTTAATCATGAAAAGTTTATTTATCCAATAAACTTTTTAAGGAATTCAAAAATGAAAGACTAGTGAATTAATAATTTGTCCTAAAAGGATGTAAGCAATGCAACTCTTCTAAGCCAGGTATACTGAAACTCAGTTGAGTGTGTCATTTCTTTCTTCATTCAGTCTTCAAATGCTTTATATAATATTACTGTATATTATGACAATGTATCAAGCACCCAACAGGAAGCAAGAACTATGCTAGATACTTAGAGAGAGACACATTCCTTTCTCTGAAGTTCTTTTGGCTTTCTCAAATTTAAAAAAAATTTACCTTCCTCAGTAGTTTTGTGTCTTTTGAGAAATTGGTTCATTCCATCTAAGATGTTGAATTTATGAGCTTAAGCATTCCTACTTAGGCAGATGTTTGTATGCCCATGTTTATAGCAGCTTTATTCACAATAGTCAAAAGTGAAACAAGTTAGACAGAAAATGATAAATACTGTATGATTCCACTGAGGTACCTAACAGATTACAGAAAGTAGCATGGTAGTTGCCAAGAGCTGGGAGGAGGTGGGAATGTGGGGACTTCTTGTTTAATGGGTACAGAGTTTCGGTTTGGGAAGAAGAAAAGGTTCTGGAGATGGATGGCGGTGATGATGATTGCACATCAATGTGAATATACATAATGCCACAGAACTGTACACATATAAAAGGTTAAAATGGTAAATATTATGTTATATTTCACCACAATAAAAAACAATTCTCATGGGTTAAAGTGAAAAATACAGCAAACTAAAACAAAAACGCTGGAAGAAATATAAAATATTTTAAAGTTGGAAGCACAAAACACAGTAAATAAGATTTTTAAGTGGTAGGAAAGGAATAAGATATATAATATGGAAAGAATTTCTTCCAAACAATAAGAGAAAGCAAATAAACCAAATAGAAAGTGGACAAATGATCTCAACAGACAATTAGAAGCACAGACCTCGAAAGAGAACATATCCAAAAGTAATTCCACAAAGATTAAGTATTAAACACCATAAACTAACTATAAAATATTAGCAGAAAATAGAGCATATTTTGGAAACGCTTGTTACACAAGACACCAAACCCAGATGCTACAAAGAAAAGCATCAGCAAATTGGACTATCCAAAAATGTTAAACTTATATTACAAAAGCATCATTAAAAATCAAAAAGACCTTTGATTTATTAATATTCACACAGTTCTTTTCATACAGGAAGTGCTTCATAATAGTAGTTAAAGAATTATACTTAGAATTTGCCTGAACTTTACCTTCCAGAAACAACTTAAGAGCATTTTTAAGCCAAAGGCATCAATAATGGAACATTCAACAGCACATCTAATTTTTCCTTTTATATTTAAACTTATAAAACTTGCTTTTTTAACTAGAAAGATGTCAAATTTAGAAAAATATAAAAATGGCAAGAAATGTGTCAATATTTTCATATTGACTTGATCACTTTAGTATGTGTATATCATCTTAAGCCAGCCATTAATAAAATGATCCAAATTCAAAAAAGGTGATGACAGATTAATATACAAATAATATAACAATATCTATCAATAATAAAACAAGTCAAATAGAAAATAAGCAAGTATTTGAATAAACAATCTAATAGAAGAAATACAAATGATTAACAAACATAAAGAGAGTTAACTTGACAAATAATTGGAGAACTGCATTAAAACTATGAACGGTAAAATGACAACAAACTCACAACTATCAGCAACTGAACCTAAAAAACAAAAACTAAGCAAACAACTAGAACAGGAACAAAATCACAAAAATGGAGATCTCATGGAGGATTATCAGTCGGGAAGGGGAGGGGGAGAATGGGGGGAAAAGGTATAAGGAATAAG
Source organism: Trachops cirrhosus (assembly GCA_028533065.1). Lineage (NCBI taxonomy): Eukaryota > Metazoa > Chordata > Mammalia > Chiroptera > Phyllostomidae > Trachops > Trachops cirrhosus. Next base: position 155,753,771 of record CM052539.1, read on the forward strand.
AAGCATAATTGGTAGGCACAAAACAGACAGGGGGAACTTAAGAATCGTACAGGAAATGGAGAAGCCAAAGAGCTTATATGTACAACCCATGGACATGAGCTAAGGTGGGGGGAATGCTGAATGGAAGGGAGGTACAGGGTAGGGGGGAGCAAAGGGGAGAGAAAAATGGGACAACTAAGTAGCATAATCAATAAAATATACTTTAAAAATATTAATGGAATAATTTTCACCTATAGGTTAGCAGAAAATTTAAAAGATAAACAATGTCCAGAGTCGACAAGTTTCTCATTACTGTGCAGGAAATATAAATTGGTACAGAATTTTTGAAGGGCAATGATAAGATTGATCAATATTTAAAATTTGCATATCTCATGACCTAACAATTATTTCTAGTCATTTATTTGATTTATGTAAAAAGATACTTACTACAATGTTATTGTAATAATAAACTATGGAAAAACCAAACAATTATCAGTAAATTCTTAAATTATCAGTTCATACTATGAAATAGTATGTATCAGTTTAAAATAATAGATTAAATATATATGTACTTTCGTGGAAATCTCATAGATATGTTAATGTAAAAAATTACTAAAAAATATTTACAGTATGTTCCCATTTCGATAACAAATTACAAACAAACCATACTCGGTCTTATTCTGGGTGGTGATGGGGGAGGCTTTCTCTACATATATGATTTTTCCCCCAAGAATGTATTCATATATTGTATGTATATTTTATTTTTAGAATAGATGGAGTGCAAACACTTTTGTGTTTTTAGAAGTACATTTTTTAAATAGGGAAACAAAGAAGATTCAGAGACTCTGAAATTCAGGGATTCTGAAAGCTCATAGTATGCATTTCAGAACCAAGAAAGCCCTAAATGAAGGCTCCAGTAAAACTCTGCAGTTGGGGGTCTGGCTCCAGCCTTTCCTCACCCCAAAATAGGAGAGGCTCCCCAAGGTTTCTGTAGAAGTCTGACTTCTGTTTTCTATTCCTTTCTCCCTCTCTCCCTGATTGTGCCCAAGCACTGGCTGGACCAAGAAGGAGATTGGCTTGGGAAGGAATTTCTCCAAGGTGATGAAAATCTCTCACAGTCCTTCCTGATCCAAATTCCTGAGCATCCTCCATCAAGCTCTACTTACTTAACACTGGAGCCCAGAGTCTGCTGACATGGCACTGCGACACCCCCACCCCCACCCCCACCCCCACCCCCACCCTGTTCGCCCCCGGCCGCACCACGCTGGGGGACATCCCAGCAGCCCAGCACCAACACTTGTGTTTCCCACCATGTATAAAAAGCAGCTGGTCATCGAGTGCCCCCAAGGAGACTCTCAATTGTTCGTGTGGTTCATTAAGGCCCCTCGTCTATCTTGGTAAGTTTCCCGTGAACAATTCTTTACCAGGAACAGTGAAGATTAGATATCACTTAGTTAAGATGGATAGTTCTATTTACCAAGAGCCAGGAACAATGGTCCAGAAACTGTGCAAAGGACTTCACATGCATCGCTCAATTCAGCTTCCTGACTTAATTATGTGGTAGGAGCTACTAATACCCACATTTTACAGGTGAGTAAACAAACAGTAGTTTAAAGGTGTTGAGTAAATCTCCAAGTTTATTTGATTAGTCAGCAGTGGAGTTAAGATTTAAACCCAAATTACAAACCAGTTGCTCCAATTAACTCTTTCGATTTCACTGTATCACACAAGAATTAGTATGGACTCCATACGGAAAAACTGTTACTTAATAGTATACACCCTATGATTTACAACTTTTTAATGCAAACTGTTGGCTTAATTCTGAAGATATTTTCATGACAAAAGTTAATGAAATAGGTTCACTCTCATAAACAGCATGAGTGAACTTCACTGATTTAATTCTCTGAAAGTTTAACAGCAGGATACTCATTATTCTCATTTTACAGGTAACACCAGCTAGAAGTTTTAAAATCAGCTTTGAGCATATCCATTCAAGGTTCATTGTACTGGAAAACTCTCTTATATGACTGATAAAAATAATTCTTCACTAAAGAGCCCTCAAAAAAGCCTGTGCCAAGAAATGGGCCTCAAAATACATTCCAATTTTAAATGCCTTAAAACCCAGAGACCCTTACCCTGCCCCCAGCACAGGGACTGCAACGCACCTTTCTAGACTTCTACAAAGAAAGCACGCTCCTCTACTTTTGCTGCAGGCTGGAGATCTGAGAGAATCAAAGAAACTCTTTAACCCCGGGCCAGTGCAAGGAAGCATTCGCATGTGCCGCCCAGACATTCTCTCTCCCCACCTCCAAACACGTAAAATAGGTGTTTAATGAGAAGAGGAAGCTGAAATAAATTAGAGAAGCCTCCGAATTTTAATGACTCAATACTTTTACTTCAGAACCCATAAACAAGTCCTACCATCTGGCCTCATTTTATTTTTTATCACACTGGAGAGAATTTCAGCCTACTACATGATAAAAAAATTTTTTTAAAGTCAGGATTCAATTCCTCCTTTCTTCTCAACCCCCATTTCCAGTTCTGAGCACAGAGTTTCGCAAAGCAAATCTTTGTCATTATTCTCACAGAAAAAACTCTGGCATGGATGAGAAAGAACTCAAAGGAAGACAAGCACAAAAGGTGTTTTGTTTCTTTCAAATCATTGTAATTTATACAACTGTGCATACGAGCAAAGCTGTTTCAGAGACTTTCAGGCCTTGGCCCCACGTCCCTCAGAGCTGTTCTCAAACTGCTTCCCCTCACTCGTCCTGCAGTGGTTCTGTTCAGACAACAAGAAAAAATAAAGTGAATCAAGCGAACCGAATGAAAAGAACCAAATCAGTTAGACAGTGAGGACAGTCTCTCTGTATTCTTTTCAGAACTACATCACTTTAAAAACACCTTTTTAATAAATGAGCACTGTACAAGTTATGCATTGGATGAAAGCAAGTCATCCTGAGTTTCACAAAGTTCGGCTCTTCCTCTGTTCGTGGCTGTGACACAGATGGGGGCTTTCCAGACAGGGCCATCTCTTATCCAGGGGTGGATCTGACACACACTTTCATACTGTAGAGGAAAGGAAGAGCAAAGGCAAGAGCCAGATCTGTTGAATAAGTGAATAAGTATGTCAAAAATGTCCTTTCATCATCATTGCTTGTGCTCAAATTGAATAACCTTTGCAGTACAGTTTCCATTTGTGGGTCAAAGACTCCTGTTTCTGTAGCTCCCTTCTCTTTTAAGTTATCAATGTATCTTTTTATTGCCTCGAAAGCAATTCAATTATGTGTAAGGAAGGTAGCCTTAGTGATTCTCCAACTTTCTTATCTGTGCCTTAACCACCGCAAAGAGGGTCTATGTGGTATGGCAAGATGAAAAATAGCTAACAGCCACTGCGTGCTGTGTGTGGGTCAGGGGAAAGTAAAAGCACTCTCCATGCATTAGCTCATTTAATCCCCACAATAGTTTGACCAAATGTTTGTTTTTATTATTATTTTATACATGAGGAATCTGAGCCTCAGAATTGTTCAGTGTGTTGCGTTTACACAGCCAGTAAGTGGCAGTGCCCAAGTCTGAAAGTCCAAGTAGGTTTCTTGAAACTGTGCTCTCAGTTGTATGTTAGAAAGAGCACAGGCTTTGGAGACACCCAACGCTAGGGCCAAATTCCAGTTTAATCACTTACTAGCTTAGCTGTGTGACATCAGGAAAATTGCTTCACCACTCTGGGGCTCAAATTTCTCAACTATAAAGAAATTTGACAACAAGACTATCTTGCCCTGACCACTGTGTCTCAATTGGTTGGATGTCATCCCACAAAGCTAAAGGTCACTGATTCAATTCCCCGATCGGGGTGCATGCCTAGGTTGTGGGTTCAGTTCCCAGTTGGGGCACTTACGGGAGGCAAAAATCAAGGTTTCTCTCTCACATCGATGCTTCTCTCCCTCTCTTTCTCCCTCCCTTCCCCTGTCTCTTAGAAAAAAGAGAGAGAGAGACTATCTCATAGGATTATTGGGAAGTTTAAGAAATAACAGCACAGATTCTGGCTCATAAGAGATTCTAAATACAGTGAGCTATTGTTTTAGTTATTGTTAATAATACTAAAAGGTCCAATGATAATAAAGACCTCACTCCATTCCAGTAGCTTGCTGACTATTTGCAATATATGATTCTATGGCTTTCCTCTCTGGCCTGTTCTTTAAAAGTCAGTGAATTTTTGAAGAACATTTTGATAATAAATAGGTCAAATTATCTTTCTAGCTTTTCAAAAGAAAAAAATCTATGAAGTACATTCCCACTTTTATCCCTAAGTATTAAAATAAAAGCTGTCATTTCAGCAAAAAATTATATTATTCTGAATGTTTCCTCCTAGAACTTTTTGGAATGCACTATTCTTTTAGAATTCTATTTTCCTTCCTTTTTGAGAGCACAAAGGTAATAAAATAGTGTCAGCCACTGCAGGGCTGCAGAAATGTTTTTCATTTCTATTCTGTACATGAAAATTAAATTTAATTATTCCCCAACATGTCAAAGGCACTCATCAAGTTAGCCTGGTTTATGCTGAGGAGAAACTGCAAATAAAATTTAATTTGGAAATACTTGTTTCCGCAAATCTTCTTAAACTCTGAGGAAGAATTACTATTTATGGCAATGCATATGCAAAACCTACTGTGCTGACTAAGAAATGCCATTTGAGGTGCAAAAGCTATGAAATCTACTGCACCTATTAATTCTACCACATAGTAAACCTTTCACTGGAAAGTTATGCACTATAAGGCTTTGTCCCTAGGAGCCAGCCCCCAGGAAATTATGATCACATTAAAGGAGGCAGTAGGGATTTACAGAACACATCAATCTTATCAAATTTGATAGAATTCTTTCAGAATGAAAACAAGTGCTGAATGATCATCACATTTATCTGGGCTGTTTCAAAAATGTTGCATAAAATACCAGAGGAACTCATATACCAATGATGTAATAAATTCCTTGAATGAACAAAACATATACAACTGAGGAAAGGAAGGAAGGAAGGAAGGAAGGAAGGAAGGAAGGAAGGAAGGAAGGAAGGAAGGAAGGAAGGAAGGAAGGAAGGAGATACAAGAGCAGAAGATAAGCCCAGTCACTGAGGCTCTGCCGACTTTGGTGTTGGGTAGCTTTGATTCAGTTCCTAGTTCCATTCTTTGCTATGTATCCTTGAGTAAGTTAATTGCCTTTTATATGCCACAGTTTCCTCATCTGTAAAATAAGAAAATAATATCAGCATTTTTGAGTGATCATGAATATTGAATAAGATAAAATACATGGCGGCTTTCATGTTTCTTAATTGTTGCATTACTGGTAGAGGGAACAGAAGCCATGAGGAAGCAGCATCTAGAAGAGTTTTCAAAGAGGACAAATGTGATTCTGATGAGGCAGGCAGAATGTGTGTGAGATGAGGATTTCACATCAATTTCAAAAACATAAAATTACGGATGCATATAGGACCAAGGAACTGGAACACACATTTCTTTGATATTCAAGCCGAAAGTTATTATCAGGAGTTCAATAAAGCAGATCCTTAATCAGCCAAATGTTTTTAGCTAGGAGAAGAGCTACACTGTATCTATGCTATTCTCTAACAAATATTTGAAAAACATGGAGGAATTATGCATTAGTCAGTGTTCTCCAGAAAAACAAAACAATAGTATATATAGAGGTAGATAGATAGATAGATAGATAGATAGATAGATAGATAATAGATAGATAAATAGATAGATATTTAGTATAAGGATTTGGCTCACAAAACTACCAAAGCTGAGAAGTCCCACCATCTGCCCATCTGCAAGCTAGAGACTCAGGGAAGCAGGTGGCGTAGTTCCAGTCTGAGTCTGAAGTTCCGAGAACCAACAAATCCAATAGTACAAGTTATAGTCCACGTCTGAAGGCCTGAAAACTGGAGAGCTAGTGGTATAAATTCCAGTCTGCATAAGAAGGCCATAGAACCAGAAGTGAAAATGGTGTAAGTCCCCATCCAAAGACAGAAGACTGATGTCCCAGTTCAATCAGACAGAGAGGAAGAATTCTCTTCCTACACCTTTTGTTCTATTCAGTCCTGAGTGGATTCGCTGGTACCTACCCACACTGAGGAGGGCGATCTGCTTTACTCAGTCTACCAATCCAAGTGTTAAGCTTTTCTAGAGTCAGCCTCACAAACATACTCAGAAACAACGTTTAACCAAATATCCAGGCATCCAGTTACCCAGTAAAGTTGACACATAAAATTAACCATTTCAAATTGTATACAGAATCCTGGAGAATTTTTATTGATGACAAAGTTACAGGAGTACACATTTCATGAACAAATACTAAAGAAAAGGAATGTTACTTTTCTTTTTTTAAGTGTATTTTATTGATTATGCTATTAACAGTTGTCCCATTTTTTTCTCCTCTTCATTCCCCTCTGCCCTGCAATCCCCTCCCACCAGCATTCTCCCCCAATTAATTCATGTTCATGGGTCGTACATATAAGTCCTTTGGCTTCTCCACTCCTTATACTATTCTTAACCTCTCCATGTCTATTTTGTACCTACCATTTATGCTTCTTATTCCCAGTACCTTTTTCCCCATTCTTCCTCCTCCCCTCTCCCTCCCCATTGATAACCCTCCAGGTGATCTCCATTTCTGTGATTCTGTTACTGTTTTAGTTGTTTCCTTAGTTTGTTTTTGTTTTGGTGTTTTTTTAGGTTCAGTTGTTGATAGTTGTGAGTCTGTTGTCATTTTAATGTTCATAGTTTTGATCTTCTTTTTCTTAGATAAGTCCCTCTAACATTTCATATAATAAAGGCTTGGTGATGATGAACTCCTTTAACTTGACCTTATCTGGGAAGCACTTTATTTGCT
>CM052539.1:155761122-155848623 GCA_028533065.1 Trachops cirrhosus
AGCAAATAAAGTGCTTCCCAGATAAGGTCAAGTTAAAGGAGTTCATCATCACCAAGCCTTTATTATATGAAATGTTAGAGGGACTTATCTAAGAAAAAGAAGATCAAAACTATGAACATTAAAATGACAACAGACTCACAACTATCAACAACTGAACCTAAAAAAACACCAAAACAAAAACAAACTAAGGAAACAACTAGAACAGGAACAGAATCACAGAAATGGAGATCACATGGAGAGAGAATCACAGTAAACTGGTGATTGAAAATGGTACCTTTTGTAGACATCATAATTTAAGAAACTCAGAAAAGGTTAAATAAGTATTGCTGTACACATCCTCTCCAAATTCTGCCTCAGACTAAGGAAGCAGGTGATGAGGGAGCTACCATACTAGAGAGTCAGGCAGAGAAGTCAACCCAGATAAAGGTGGAAAAATGGATCTTGCATTGGCTCTAGAGCTAGGCACCTAGATCTTCAATCAACACTACATTTATGAACATTAAGCCAGGAAATACATTTATTCCCATTTGGGTAATCTTCAGTCATCTTCCCCAGTTTGAGTTTGTGCGTCATTCAGTTTCAACTCTGATTCATTAAGTAGTTACTGTCCACTCTTGGAGAAAAGCAGTATAGAGACACTCTTAAAATCCTTGCAAAATTCTGCAATAGATTGCCTCAGTGAAAAGCTGCCTTTGTCACTCACTCTCTGTGGGACTTACACAAGGTGCATCAACTCCCCATGCACCTTCTCCCTCATTTCTCTTTCCTATAAAAGGCATATAATAGTAGTCTACTTCACTGGAGTGATTTGAGAACTAAATGAGATCATATGCTGGCCCTTAGCACAGTGCTTGGCCTGTGTTAAATACTGAATAAAGTTACTGTTAACTATAATGATGATCATCATAGCATTTAACAACTAAGTAACTATATGATAAAAATTTTATTTTTATTTGCACTTCACAGAAACCAAGGTTTTATGTGTTTCCCAATTTCCATAGCTAGGCTATTACTGGAAGTGTGGTATTCAAACCCTGTTTTGAGTGTATTCCAATAAAGACAATGGTCTTTGTGGCTGTATGTCCTAAAATCATGTGTTTTCTAAATCTGGTATTGACTGATTTAGAGATCTTCCAGCTTTTACTTGTGCTTTTTCTATTACTTCTCTGGGCAAGCTTGATCCACAATCCTTTGTTGCATTTAAAACTAGTCTGTATTTCATTCCTTCAGCACTTTATTATATCTCCTCAGCCATTCCCTTTAAATGCTGAAACATAACACCACTAGTTGTAATTGTATTCTAGAATATCTAGTTAATTCTGAGGCAAATCCCTGAGGCTTTTCACTAAGGTTCTTTGGTATTTATGTTCTTTGTTCACATGCCTTAGTAAAATAATAAAAGTGAAACCTCCACTGGAGTTTTAATAACAAAAGGACTGACTTATTACGCCTTCTGTCCCTTGTTATACCTATAACAAATAATTCTTCCCCTTATATAGATGAGGAAACTCACCATCGGAAATGACTAATTACTCAGAGTTATAGTCTAGGATGGAGTTGAGATAAGCCCTAGGAAGTGTTAGCCTTTCATTCTCTCACCAGTAGAATACGTAACTTGGCTTGTTGACCAATGAAATGATGGACCACATGTAATGAAATGCTCCAAAGTATTTCAAGAGGCTCACTTAGTATTTCAGTGCCATGTTGAGTGTAAGAGGATGACCTCACCTCTCAGACCTCCATGTGGAATGAGATAGCTTTAGGAACATGGGGCTAAATGGTCAGTTTTTTAGGGTACAGGTTTCAGGACTTTTTGAAGATTATCTATCTACCTACTTATTCATTTGTTTGTTACAATCTATTTGACAAACACCAAACTTCTGGGGAAAATATGGCTGAGGGTAATTAGCCACCCCCACCCCTGACTATTCTATTCTATGTGACACTATTCTAGCATCACAGCACTCCACTGGAATCTAATCTGAAAGATTTACAAAAGTTTGGAGGAAATAGAACAGGAGTCAAAGTTACAAACTCAACTCAAGCTGGTCAATAATTGGGAACTTATTGGCTCATCTAAATGGGAAGTCCATGACAGAGCTGAAATAGGTGTCACTTTCCCAGTGAGTTCAGCAAAAGTCCCAAGATTCACTCTAACAGAACCAACTTTGTTTTTGTTGTTGTTGTTGTTGTTGTTTTTACCAACTTTGTTTATATGCTTATCCATGAATTTCTGGGCCAAAAAGGATTATAGTTATTCCAGGTTTTGAAGATGGAGTTAAGGTCATCTTTCCACCCCATCCATTGCCCAAAACTATGTGAATTGAGAGTAGAGGAGGGGTGGTTTCCTATAGAATAATAAATGTGATGACATTACCAAGAGAAGAGAGAAAGGATGCCAGGCATGGAATACCAAATGTTTATCATGAATGACCCAACATGTGATGATACATATTGCTTTATTTCATTTATTCATTCAAACACTAAGAAAGCAGAAAATATTAAAGTGCAGTCTCTGACCTTAAGGAAAACTTAGCCTTTTGAAATCATCATATCAATACCTTATTATGATATATGAGGTACATATATATGATATATGAGATATATGATATATGATATATCCATTAAAGATACACACATAAGCTATGGAAATATATGTGAAGGGTATCAGTTATATTCAAAGAGGCCTTGGCTATGACTTTCTTGTTAAATTTCACATTAATGTCAACCCAGTAACATGCTAGTACACATAAATGTAGAGGAAACCAAAACATAGACCTCACTCATAATTCTTGCTAAAGTGGCTAGCCTGATGTTAGATGTATCCACAATCTAACATGGAATCCACAGCTGAGGTAGTGTTTTTTTATGATCCAATGCTGTTTGATGCTTCTAAGAAAGAGTAAGCTGACAGCATTCACACTGAGAATTTGTTAACTTTGTACACTGCAATTTACTTTTTGATGTACAATGCCACACTACTATTAACTTTCATACCTTGGCAGGTAGCTATTTATTAGATAGGAAACTGCTCTCTTTAAAATATGTCTTTCAGTCTTCTACCACTTGGAAAGCAGTGCAGTTTAATTGAAAATTGGTCTAGTCAGTCTGTCATGGGCTCCTGAGAAATAATTTGTGTGAATAACTACTACCGAGAGCTTCCCCCAGGAAAAGCTTTCATTAGGACCGAGAACACTTTCTGATGATTCTAATAATTACCTTTCGTTGAGTTACTGGCTCACCAGTGTGGTTGTCATAAAGTGCTTTGCTTATTTTCTTTCATGCCTCTTGCCTTTGTAGCTCAAGATCCCACAACAGAAGGAGAAAACTGGTCAGAACATGAGTGTTTATTAAGTACTACTTCACATAAAGTGTTTATTGAAATGTTTGTAAAACAAACCCTGAAAAATATTCTAGAATGTAGTAGGACATGGCCCCAATTCATGCTTTTAAGTTTCTAAAGAATTTTCCCTGATAGGGTTGTTATTATTACTGAAATAATGCTGTGAAAATGTGGAAGGAGAGTCCTCAGATTGGAGATCTGGGTTTGAATCTTGGCTCCACCTAAACTATAAGGCAAGTGAGGATAATAAAACCTATGCTTTCCCATGGATTATTATCAAAATTTAATATGATAGTATAGAGAGAAATACAAGCATTATGCATGTCACATAGAAAGTGCTCCTGCTTGTTAGTTGAATCTAAATTCATGGAAAAGCAATTGAGTTAGACCCCCAGCTTTCTTATATTTGTTATTTGAACAGCAAGTGTTCAATAACACTATATTTGTTCATTCAGTTACTGAATTTAAAAATGACACACCTCCATTTACTTTATTCTATAATAGATGCTTGGATTGTAAAAAATAAAAAAAGAAAGAAAAGATAAGATCAGTCCCTGTATTGATGGGTGGAAAGGCAAAGGCAAGAATATTTGCCTTGTGATGACTATAGTAAAAGAGGTGTGTACAAGGATCCCTAAAGGCATGAGGAAATATCCCCTAAGTCTTGAAATCAGAAACAAAATATTCACAGAGAGGACAACACTTGAGCTGAGGTACAAATAATAAGCACGAGTTTACCAAGTGGGCAGTTGAAGCAAGATGAGGAGATATTGATAGAGAACAGAGCATGTGCTCGGTGAGAGCAAAAATAGTACAGCGTGAGAACAGAAAACAGACATGCATGATTAGAAAGCCTGCATGAGGAAGTGAACCAAGTGAGGGAATAAAAATCAGATTGTAGAGGTTCTGGTGTGCCTTTATAGAAGTTTGAACTTAATCTTCTTAGGCAAGGATATCAGGTTCACGAATAGATTAGCTGGTGATTCAGCTCCAAGTTGCTTATGAAGCTGAAAATCAAGATGTTAACCAGAGCTCCTGCCCTCTGAACTTTTGACTGGGCCTGGAGAGTCTACTTCCAAAATGGTTCACTCACATGGTTATTAGCATAAGGAACCAGTTCATTGTCACATGGGCCTCTAGCGCTGCTTGAGTGCCTTCATGACATGGAAGCTACTTACCTTCCCTCAGATAAAGAATCTTGTGTTTTGATTTGAGAAAGAGAAAGGAGGAGGCCACCATATTATTTAAAAAGCCTGGTCTCAGAAGTCACAGGATGAAACATCATCATATAATATCAGTTAGAAGTGAGCTGCTATATCCTGTTCATACTCAAAAGGAAGAGAATTAGACTCCATCTTTTGGAGGGAGGAGTGTTGATGGATTTCTGGAAAGTATTTTTGAAACCACAAGTAAAGATCCATTTTCACATCTGCTAGATGCAATTTGGCTGCCTGCAAACCTGCTCGCTTTTATTTCACTTCTCTGAATTTTTGTGTGGCCATGCCTGTGGAGAGGCTCCATAACACTGTTTGGAGTGCCAGTCCCCAGAATGAAGCTGCTCACACTGTACCCGTTTCACATTCTACTCTCTAATTCCTCAGACACCATGATCCACCTTGATGACCGGTCAAATCTCAAGATCTGATAAATGTTCTCCAAATCTCTTCAATGAAGCTGTGGGAAGAGAGGGCTATGAAGGATGTTGAACAGGTTCATATACAGTTATTAAGCTGCTGATAATACTATGAGAGGAAAGGGAAAACTTTCCCATTGTTGGTATTTGGTAAGTCATTACCTCATTCCAGATGTTTATAGTTCTTTGTTCCTAAATGCCAGTTAAATAAAGCATTGTTCAACAGTGTTCTTAGTTGATCTTTTCTCTAACCAGTTTGCAGTTTTGTTTTACTAAGACACTTTAAAACACATGGTCATGGTTTTTCTGTTTCTTGAAATCATTATTCACATAATTTGTATTTTAGTTTTATTGCCTCTAAAAACAATGAGGGAAAGAAGGGGAAGGGTCAAGTCAAGGAACATGTATAAAGGACCCATGGATACAGACTACTGGGAGGAGGGTTGAATGTGGGAAGTGAGAGGTAGGTAGGGCAGGGGAGAGTAATGTGGGGAAAATGGGGACAACTGTAATTGAACAACAGTAAAATATTTTTAAGCAAATAGTTTATTTAAGAGATAATCTCAAGAATCATGAATGGGCCCTGGCCAGTGTGGCTCGGTTGGAGCAACATCCCATAACCAAAGGGTTGCGAGTTTCAACTGGTCAGGGGGCATACCTGGGTTGCGGTTTTGATCCTCAATGCAGGCATGGGCTCGTGTGACCTCCAGTCAGGACCCATGTGCTCCGCAGTCTGGGTTTGTGCAGAAATACCAATAGATATTTCTCTCTCTCATCAGTGTTTCTCTCTCTCCCTTCCTCTCTCTCTAAAAGCAATGAAAAAAAATGTCCTAGAGTGAGGATAAAAATAAATCACGAATGAGAGAGTGGTGAAAGTGAAGTGGGGAAGAGAAAAAGTCAATATAAGAATGCTTTCTCAAGGTCACATTGGGATCTCAATTTTACTGGGACTATGAGACATGTACTGAATACTCCCCAGAATTCTCCTGCCAAAGTAAAGAAAGCTGGGGCATTTATCCACTGGCTCCTGTGTCTCCATTGGGGAAGACAGCCACCCCAAGTTGTTCAGTTCTTTGTATCTCTGGATCATCTCACCCAGTGGCTCGGTAGACTCCTGCAGCTTTGGAAAAGGCATAAGAGCTTCAAGTGGGATGCTGTCCATGTGCCTCAGGGCTCACCGGGAGCTGTCCGCTGCAGCTGCAGCTGAAATGAGAAGTGGGCTGAGAGGATATGAGACAGTACAGCAAAAGTCTATGTACAACTTGTAAATGAATTCTGAAGACCACATCCAAGGGAAATCTTTATTCTACAGATGATAAACAATCTTTGGGATAAAGTCACTGTACCTTGAGATAATTTCTCCAAAAGAACAAGATTAGTTTGGACCTGTTAGTTGTGCCACTTATTGTTTTGAAGGGGTTTAATATTCCACCTCCAATGAGGAAGCACAAATCAGGATCGTCAAGTGGAAAGAAGATTTTAACTAATGGATTTTATTTTTTTGGACAGTTGAAAATTTACATAAAAATTGAGCAGATAGTACAGAACATCCCAACTCCCCCACATACAGTTTCCCCTATTGTAACACCTTCCTTTGTTTTATAGTGTGGTACATCTCTTATAATTACTGTGCCAATATTGATACATTATCATTTGCTAAAGTCCATAGTTTACATACAAGTTCACTCTGTATTGAACAGTTGTATAGATTTTGAAAAATACATAATATCCTGTATCCACCTTTACAGCATCATACAGAATAGTTTCACCACCCTAAAAATTCTGCGCTTTTCCTATTCATCCCTCTGCCCTTACCCAAATCCCTGGAAATCACTGATCTTTTTACTATATCTATAGTTTTGCCTTTTCCAGAGTGTCATATGGATGGTGCTATATAGATATAGCCTTTTCAGAATGGCTTTTTTCACTTACTAATATGCATTTAAAGTTTCACTATGTCTTTTTGTGGCTTAATAGCTCTTTTTTTCCCTCAATCCCTCCACCTCCCAAACCCTCCCTATCCAGAGCTGTCAGCTTAATGCTATCTATGAGTCTGTCTCTCTTTTGCTTGTTAGATTCCACATATGAGTGAAGTCATATGGTATTTGTCTTTCTCTGACTGGCTTGTAGCTCATTTATTTTTATCACTAAATAATATTTCATTGTATGGATGTGCCACGGTATACATTTATCTATTCACTTATTGAAGGATACCTTAGCTGTTTCTGGTTTGGGGCAATTATGAACAATGCTGCTGTATATACTTGAAGTGTTTTATGTGGACTTAAGTTTTCAATTCCCTTGGGTAAATGCCTATGAGTGCAATTGTCAGATCATGTATCAGTAAGTCTATATTGAGCTTTGTAAGAAACTACCAAACTGTCTTCTAAGAGCGGTGAAACTTTGCATTTCCTCCAGCAATGAATGAGGGTTCTTGTTGCTCGGTATCCTTACCAGCATCCTCTTTTGAAATTAGAAGTTTTAACACATTATTGTTTCAATTTGCAATTCCCTGAGAGATAATGATGTTGAGTATCACTTTACATGCTTATTTGTGTCTTCTCTCTTTTTACTTGGTTAGGTTGTTAAGGTTTATCAATTTTGTTGATCTTTCAGAGAAGCAGCTTTTGGTTTCTTTGATTTCTGATTTTCAACTTGATTGATTTTTTTCTAATTTTTTTCATTTCTTCTGCTTGGTTTCACATAAACTGTTCTTCTTACTCTAATTTCCTAAGGTGGAAACTTAGATTATACATTTTAGAGCCTTCATTTTTTAAATATGCTCATTCAGTGCCATAAATTTCCCTATACACACTGCTTTTACTGTGTCCTCACAAATTTTGATACTTAGTTTTAAATAATTTTAAATTTTTTTGCAAGTTCTTTCATCCACTTGTTATTTGGAACTGTGTTGTTTAATCTCCAGTTATTTGGGATTTTCCACTTGTATTTCTGTTATTGATTTCTAGTTTAATTCCATTGTGGTCTGAGAGCATACATGGTATGATTTCTATTTTTTTAAATTTGTTAAGATGTGTTTTATGGTTCAGAATGTAGTTTATCTTGATGAATGTTCTATGTGAGTTTGAGAAGAATGTGTACTCTGTTGTTGTATGAGGTCTTCCGTAAATGTCAATTTGGTCCAGTTGACTGATGATGCTGTTTACTTCAACTATGTTCTTATGGCTTTTCTGCCTGTAGGATCTGTCAGTTACTGAGAGGGTGTTGAAGTCTTCAACTTCAATTACCTGTTTCTCCTTGCAATTAATTTTAATAGTTTTTGCCTCATGCATTTTGACATGTATTGTTAGCTGCATGTACATTAAGGGTTGTGAAACCTTCTTATAGATTTGGCCCCTTCATCATTATGTAATACCCTTCTTTATCTGATAATTTTTCTTGTTCTGAAGTCTGCTTTGTTTGAAATCAACTATTCCAGCTTTTATTTCATTAATGTTAACACAACTCTCTATTCCTTTACTTTTAATCTATCTGTAATTATATCTAAAGTGGTCTTGTAGTAGACAACATATAGTTGTATACTAGACAACTGTTTAGTAGATCTATTTAGTAGATCTTTAGCAGATCTGTTTTTTAGATCTATTTTTAAAAATATTGGTCTTTTAATTGGTGTGTTATACAATTGACATTTTAAGTTGGATTAATATCTATCATGTTTATAACTCTTTTGTATTCTTTTCACTCTTTTTTTTTACATCTCCTACTTTTCTGCCCTCTACAGTTTCAATTGGACATTTTATATTATTTTATTTTCTCTCATCTTTTAGCATATCAATTACATGTCTTTAAAATGTTTTAGAGGTTGCCCTAGAGTTTGCAATATACATTTAAAAGTAATCTAATTCTACTTTCAAGTAACACAATTCTCATTTCATGGTGGTACAGATACCTTGTAACAGGATATTCCCAATTATTTTTCCCCATCCCTTACAACATTGCTGTCATTCATTTCGCTTTTCTGTATGTTATAATCACCCAAAACATTGTTGCTGTCATTGCTTTGGATAAACAGTAAACTATTAGATCAATTAAGAATTAAAAGTCATATCTCAATTATACCTCAATTTTAAAAAAGAATTAAAAACAAAATATATTACTTTACCTTCCTTTATTCCTTCTCTGATCTTCATTTCTTTAGGTAGGTCTGAGTTTCCAACCTATATTATTTCACCTCTCTGAAGAACTTTTAATAAAACTTGCATTTTTTGTTTGTCTGAGAAAGTATTTCTCCTTCATTTTGAATGATGATTTCACTGGATACCAATTTTTTATATTAGTAGATTTGTTTTAAACACTCTAAATATTTCACTCACTCTCATCTTATTTGCATGATCCCTGGCTAGAAGTCTGATGTCATTCTTATCCTTATTCCCCGTAGGAAAATGTGATTTGCACTGGCTTCTTTCAATATTGTCTTTGTTTTTTGTTTTATGAAGCTTAAATATGGTATGTCTAGATGTAGTCATTTTTGATATTTATCTTATTAGATAGTCTAGGAAATTTCTGGTCCTGTGCTTTGTTATCTGTCATAACTTTTGAAAAATTTATATCCATTATCACCTCAAACATTTCTTCTGTTCCTTTCTCTTTTTCCTTTCCTCCCCATATTCCCGTTACATGTACTTTACCCTTTTTGTAACTGTCCCACTGTTACTGGATAATCTACTTCATAATTTTTTTTCATTCTTTTTCTTTCTCTGCATTTCAGTTTAGGAAATCTCCACTGACATTCAAGATCACTGATCTCTTCCTGTTAGTATCCAGTCCCCCGAAGAGCTCATTAAGGTCACTCTATTTCTTCCACAGTTTTTGTTCTCTAGCATTTACTTTTCATTCTTAGTGTTTCCATCTCTCTGCTTACACTATTCATACGTTCTTACATGTTAGCTACTTTTTTCCTTAGAGGCTTTAATATATTAATCATAGTTACTTTAAGTCCTCTATCCAGTAATTCCAAAACCTGTGCCATACCTGAGTCTGGCTTTGTTGCTTGCTTTGTCTCCAGAATGTGTTTTTTCTTGTCTTTTAGCATGACCAGCCATTTTTTGGTGAAAGCCAGACATGATGTATTGGGTAATAGGAACAGAGGTAATTAGGTTTTTGGTGTGAGGTTTTATGATAACCGCTCTCAGAGGTAGGCTGTGTTTAATATTTGCTCTAGCTGTAGGTGCCAGAGGCTTCAGCTTCCTCTAGTTTTCATGTGTTTTTTTTACTCCCCTATGTCTCTGTGCTTAATTAAGAACTTCTTAAATTGAGTCTGTGTTCTATAGTTGTCTCAGTTGTAATCCACTGATATTATAATGGAATTCTGTTGATGTGATGTAATGTATTATAGAGAGGAGACACTTTCTATAATCTTACAATAAAATCTCCTTTTTCTTAGTGGGCCTAAGTCTCTGGGCTTCTAGCTTTTTTTCTCCTCCTCTTATCAGTGATGGAAAGGCTAGAGGGGGCCGGATCAGGCAGAATTCCCCTCCTTTAGATCAGATAAGACTCCGGTAATGTGTTTTCCTTTGAAAGGCAGGCTTTTGTTGTGGGGGAGCTCTGGGTAGCTTTCAAAATGGTTACCTTCTCCCCTCCCCCTGCTCTAAACAGGGAGGAAATTTTTCTCTCGGCCTCAGGGTGAAAATCTGGTGAGATTCCTGCAGGTAAAATCCATGAAAGTGTGGAGTTCTCTCTAATACCAGGCCCCTAGGAGTTTTTAACACAGCTAGTAATCCATACCCAGTATCCAGAAATTTTCAAAATTGTCACATGTTTCTATTCTTGTATTTATGGCCCCAGTGGCTTCTGTTCAGGTAAACTACTCTCTGCTGTGATTCTCTGTGTTCATCATCTCTTCAGATTTGGGGGTGGCGATCTGCTCTGTAAGTTCAGTTCTTTGATGGATCTGAGAAAAAGTCATCGCTTTTTATCTTGTTTAGTGTTTTTTTTACTGTGAGATGCGAGTGACAACTCCAAATTCTTTACATATCATAGCTCAGAAAACCTATTTTAATACTTTTACTGAGTTATATTTTACATATTATAAAATTTATTCAATTCAAGGGTACAATTCAATGATTTCCAGCAACTTTACTGAGTAATAAACCATCACCACATCAGGTTTAGAGTATGTACTTTTATCTCCCTGGTTGGAGACTATGTTCTTGATTTCTCCTGCCATCACAGAACAACTCTCCCCCATGTCCAGGCCTATTTTTCGTTGCTGATATTTACCCAAAGTTTTATTTTATCTGGTTAAAACTATCTGCTGGAACTCTCCTGATTCTCAGCCTTGTTTACCTTAAAGATTGTATTTGGAGTTAGAAAACCCCATATTGCCTTACTGTCTTTATCATCTTAATCATCGACTTAAACCTTCCTATCACTGAGGAAAGAAAGTAGAAGTTATTTATCCTGATATTCCATAAGACTAGCAAAATAGCGGCCACACAGGTAATGATCCACAGATATTTGTGAATGAACGAATCTGGAAAGACTTCAAGATTTGTGAAAGTGTGGGATTGCAGAAGATCAGGGGATGTGTTTATGGATCTACGCACAGTTTTGAAGGGAAGGAACGCCCTGACACTGTATGGAGAAATTGGTTGGTATAGACTTCATGAGATTTTCAAACAGTTCAAGGCCTTAAGGGGTAAAGAACAATGGACTAGATGATATCTAAGAACTTTTCTACCTCAAATATTCTATCGGCTAACATATTTACTGTTTCTAAGACGGAATTTTTATAACTTAGATGTTATGTAACAGAGAGCCTTTTGGCATTTGGCTTTAGTTATTAATAACTCTTTTACCACACACCTGAATTTGCACAAGCACTGTTAAAAAATGGACTCCACACCACTTAGGCTCAGAGACTGCAAGATGCTTGTTCACCCAAATCTAAATCTCAGGATCTCACCACTTTTAGTTAACCATGAAAAAGAAGGAGGTTGAGGGACTGAAAGGAAAAGAAATGACTAGGTCTGCAAATCAAACCATGTATAACTTATCCAAATCAAATAGCTGCATGTGGCAGACACAGAAATGAGAGTTTGGTAGGCGTAGCCAGCCCCAACGAGCCAGGCCCCATTTAGACCTGCTTAGCACTTCGAAGCAGTAAACAAGAAGTAGAACACAGGTGCATCCCTTAAAAGACCACCATAAATTCTATTGCAACTCTTTGTTTTTCAGAGGATAAGTAGGTAGGTGAGCTAAGAAGATGGTGGACAGAAGAAGCAGGTCTGATGTGGGAGGAGGGGCTGAAAGTGTCTCTCCCTCCTACCCTGGATACTGGAACTTACTTTAATTGATGGTCTGTCTTTCATCACTCTAGCATGATTTTCCCTTGAGCGTGACTTCATTTAATAAATGCTTTGTTTTTCTCATAAGTACTTTGTTATTTGTGCTGTAACCTTTCCTTAGACCAACTGCTATAGCATTTGCACGCATCTTCACTCAGCTGCGCCATCACTGCTAACACCTAGACTCTTGATACATCGGGTCTATACTTAATCATTTTTCACTCATACCAAATATACACACATGTAAATATATATACACAAAATTATTAAATATGTTTCTACTAGTAGGTGGTTAATACATATTTATCAAATGAATGAACAAATGCATAAATGAATGATTGCTGGCTTAAACTGCTTAAAACATTTAGCTTAAGGGAGTGCCTAACACTTCATCATTCACTGACTTATATGCCTACTTAAATCATTCTTTTTCCCCTTTATCCCCACCCCCCTTATGATATAAAGAGAGCAGGAGGATAGGACAAAGCTCAGATATAGTTGGAGATGCAAGAAGTCAGAATCAGAAGAAGAAATTTCCATTGCCTTGGCCCTCTGATACCAGGAACCATGATGAGGTATCTCATGGATCATCCCAATAGTCTAGTAAAACAGGTAGAGCATGATTATATTTATTTTTAATTTCAATTTATTTCTAAAAATCAAGTGAAAGTACTGAACTTACCCAAGGTAAAAGAGCCAGTAGGTGATATAGCCAAGCTATGAATCTAATAACAAGTCTAGTTTAGCATGTAGCTAGCCAGCATTCTACCCAGGGCCTGCTCAGACTGAAGCTCGAGCTCGATCCATAGAGTAGCCCCAGGCTGGCCCAGAGAAATAAGGCAGTGGGGAGGTGTTCTTCAGTTCCTGTTTATACGGTAGCCCATCTTTGAGGGCTCAGCTGAGTGATGGTGGTAGCAAACAAAGACTTCTGACTCATATTTTATGCTAAAAAGTCCTATGAAACAGCTGGGAATTTATTCTCATTAGTAAGAAAAGCACTTAGCTGCTGAACCCACAACTGCACCTCATTTTTATTTGACATTCTTAATTAAGATTGATTTGCTAGTCCTAGTCTCTAAAGACAGCATTACAGAAGGGGGTGGGTTCTTAAATGATCCTACTCACAAATGGGTAATTCATTAGTATTCTAGGGAGCCTTCTACCCATCTGTATGGCTGGGGTGGGAGAACTGGGGCACAGAACAGAGTTGGTGAGAACCCCTTCCCCAGCAAAGAATACAGTTTATTTTCCTTGATAAATCAGAATCAAATGCCTAGACCAGTACTTATCAAACCATTAAATCACCTTGGGCACTTGTTAAAAATGTAAATTCCAAGTGGCTGTCACTATAGATTCTGCCTGTATAGTTCTTAAGTATGGATCAGAAAAATTTGCATCATTAACAAGCACTGTAGTAGATAATGATGTAGGTACTTGCCCCATACTCAAAAAACATAGGCTGAATCTATAAAAAGGGAAATCAATATTCATCTAAATAACAACAGATTTATAAATACTACTAAATTACACAACAGAGATGATATAGATGTAGTCATATCAATATCATAAATCCCTATTTTTCTTGGGGCCACAGTGGAAAAATAAACTTTTTTGCCAGGTCAACTTTTTGCCTGGAAAATTTGGAGATCTTTAAGCTTTCCCTTTTGACAATATTTCTTCAACTTGATTTTCACAGTTCTGTGTAATCAATCAAATATTTCTCTAACACCTACCCCATGCTGTTACCTAAATCTGTGCCCTCTTGTCCATCAAGTCTAGTAAAAAAGACAGAAACAAATCTATAACATAACTTCAGTACAGGGGAGAATATGATGTTGGTAAGCCAATATGATAACAGGCTAAAGAAGAGCCTGAATATTTATAATGGGGAAATATTGAAAAGTCTATCTAAAAATAGGTAATAATTATGTAAACTGTGTTATATAAACTAGATGAAGTTCTAGGGTCCTTGAACCCAAAGAATTCATGAACCCTACTGCTGTACAGTAAATTTGGAGGACATATATATTTGGGGGCATATCGGTGATTCTCAATTCTAGACAGTTTAGATTCATCTAGGGTTTGGGTTTGCAGGGGGATTGTTGTTTTGTAAATGCTGATTGATGCTTGGGTCTCTCTCCAAACTAACAAATCTGAATTTCTGAGGATAAGGCCTAGACAGCAATCTCTTTAAAGCCCTGTGTTATCTGGAGCACACCAAGCAATGAGAATCACTGGAGCAAAAGCTTTCATCCAGTTCTCAAAGGGATTTTCATATAAAATACATAAATTACTGTCATTACCAATGACAGTATGCAAAATGTATGCAAAATGTATGCAATTATCAAAAATGGCTACTACAAAGATTATAAAAACATGGGAAAATATTTATAATGTTGTACAAGGTACAATGAAACTGTGTGTATACTGTGATTACAAGTATATGAAGAATATATGTAAAGGTGACAATGCAGGAAGGAAATATGACAAAATGTTGCCAAGAATTGTTTTAGTAACTCCTGGGTATCTTTTTTCTTCACTTTTCAAATATTCTGATTCATAGTGTGTGTGTGTGTGTGTGTGTGTGCGCGGGAGCGCACGCGCGCCCTCGCGCAAGCCTTTGAAGGACACACAGTACATGGTCGGTAAGGAGACCCTAGAGGGTTGCCCTCCTGCAGAGCCCTCCTGTAGCCTTAGCCTTCTGACATTTCCCTTAAAGACTCACTATGCCACCAAGTCATTGTTCGGCCTGCATCCACCTGGGTGCTCTCTTGTGAAAACTGAAAAATAGAATAGCAGAACTTAATTGTTTCCTTGCAGGATGTCTGCCTCTAACCTCTGCCCTTTGGCAAGCCTTCTAGTCTTTCAGACCTCCCAAATCAGAGGGTTCAGATTCAACACTTCTTGGGAATCACGGCTGTAGAAAGCTTCTTTCTTCCCTGAAAAGACCTAAATTAAAAGATGAACAATCTGAGATCCCAAACTCTTTCTTCAGAGACCATGAGAAATTTTCTTCTGTGGAAGCTAGAAAATTGCTGATGTTAACCATAGCAAGGCACGAAGCATACAACTTTTAACTACTTTAAGACTAATAGAGTGGTTATGACCTCTTTCCTGCTGGGCCCTAAGAACCTGCAGGCATCCTTCTTTTTAGGAAGTTAGATAATGGCTCCTGTTGTTCTTCTTTTAATTTCATAAAATAGCAAATCCTTGTAGTTCTTTGTGATTTAGCCAAGTAAGCAATTACTGCTTTCCCCAATGTATTTGAAGATGAGATTAGGTATCTTCAGTGTTTCATTCTCCCAAAAAGTCAATCAAACTCCTACTGCTTTATAACACCTCCTGCAGACTCCTTCCAGACTCTGGTTGGGAAGCTTCTTGAAATAGCAGTCCTGTTGTGTTAGTCAGGTCTCCTTGGGTTGAAGAAGGCAGAAGATCCTTCCACTAGTTTATGCAAAAACAAAGAAATGAGAGCAGGCACTATTTAATAGTTTATATAACAAAATGTCTGGGAGCAGGCTGGATGGAATATGAGGTTACTTTTCATTTGTAATAAGTAATATTGCAGGAAACATTTTTCATGCATAAAGCTTTATATATTTTTAATTTTTTTCCTTAAATTCTAGGAAATAGAATTATTATATTTAGGTATAAACAAATATAATTTGATTCCTGGTACATATTGCTGTGTTGATTTAAAAAATGGTTTTAATGACTTACTTACAATGTAAATATACCATTTTGCCATAACTACATCAATGTTGAGTATTATGCAACTTTACCACAGTCCCTGATTCCCCCAACTAAGTAGTACTTCCTGATCCCAGCTGTGACTTTGTATCTCCATCCCTTGCTTACTTTTTTCCATAGCACTTTTCACTACCAGAGACCATATTTGCACTTTGATTTCACCTCTTCTCTCATAACATAAATATAAATATATGCTTGATGAAGTCAGAATTTTACCTCTTTTGTTTATGTTGTATCACTACTGCCTACAACAGTCTATGGAGCATAGTAGTATATCAATAATGTTTTCTAAGCTTACTTTTTTATAGAGGTAAAATTTATGCAGTGAAATGCACAGATTATGGCCCTGGCTGGTGTAGCTTAGTGGATTAAGCGCAGGCCTGTGAACCAAGAGATCACGGTTCGATTCCCAGTCAGGGCACATGCCTGGGTTGCAGGCCAGTTCCCAGCAGGGAATGCACAGGAAGCAACCATACATTGATTATTTCTCTCCCTCTCTCCTTCCCTTCCCCTCTGAAGATAAATAAATAAAATCTTTTAAAAAAAAGTAATTCACAGATTATAAGTATATATAGTTCAGTGAGTTTTGATAAATCTACACACCCATGTAATACCCTATTAAGACAGAGCCCTAGAAATTTCCCAGTGTCTACTTGTAGTCTTTATCTACTTCCACATCAGCAGCCACTGTTCTTATTTCTACCCCTATAGATTAGCTTTAACTTTCTTGAGCTTTGTGTAATTGAAATTAGACAGAGTGTACTTTTCTATATTCTTTCACTGAATATGAGATATATCCATACTTTTGTATAAATTAGAAGTTTATTCTCCATTTGTTGTTGAGCAGTATTCCATTGTATAGATATCCATAAGTTCCTGTTGATGGAGATTTAGGTGAACTTCAGTTTTTAGCAATTACAAATAAGTTTCTATAACCATTCTTGTACACTTTTTTTGGCCATATGTTTTTATTATCTTTTGAGTAAATACTTGGGAGTGAAACTGCTAGGTAGGTAGGTTTTATTTTTTAAAAAACTGCCAACCATCTTTCAACGTGTTTGTGACATTTTATATTCCTACCAAGAATGTCGAGTGCTGCACTTGTCATGGAACATGACATCTTTGTCATAATGCTTTTAGTCTTTTTAATTTTAGCTATTTTGGTGGTTGTGTTACAGTATCTCATTGTGGTTTTAATTTGCATTTCCCTGATGACAATTATGTTGAGCACTTTTTATGTGCTTATTGTCCATTCAATATGTTTTTCTGTGAAGTGTCTTTAAGTACTTGGATAATTTTATCATCATTATTAATATTTACATTATGGACACTTGTCCCTTGTTGTATGTATCTATTGCAAATACAGTACTTCGTCACAATTTTTGCCTTACTTTTAATATCTTTTGATGAGCAGAATTTTTTAATTCTGATGAAAACTAATACATCCATTTTTAAAGGATTATTAGTGCGTTTTTTGATCTGCTTAGGAAATCTGCCTGTCCTAACATTGTGGGATAGTTTCCTATATTTTATTTCCATAAGTTTTTATAGCTTAACTGTCACATTTAGGTCTAGGAGTTATTTAAAATTATTCTTATACATAGTTTGTGGTAGGAATGGTGACTTTTTCTTTCATATTTTTATTTCAGGGTTTCTCGACATATGGGGACAGAAAATAACTTGTGTGGGAGTCTGTCCTAGTCATTGTAGGATGTTTACCAGCATTCCTGGCCTCTACCCACTAGATGCCAGTAGTGCCCCTACTAAAGTGTGACAATCGAAACTGTATCAACACATTGCAGCGTGTCCCTTGGAGGGGTGGGCAAAATTGCCTCTAGTAGAGAGCCACTGCTTTATACAATTCTTCCAGCACCATCCTTTCACCATTGAATTAGCTTGGCACCTTTTTTCAAAATGTAATTATTGTATACATGTGGATTTTTCCCTGGACCATCTATGCTATTCATATGACCTACCTGTCTTAATAACCCAGCATTGCAATATACCAATGTTGTATTTTTTATTGTTTTAAAATCAGGTAGTAGAAAGTGCTTCAACTCTGTTCCTCTTTTTCAAGATTTTTTATATTGAGTAAGATTGAATTAAGAAGATTGAAATCTCTGAAAAATATTAATTAGTTCTAGTACTTGTTTTGTAGATTTCTTAGGACTTTCTAAAAGTTCAATGATGTCATCTACAACTAAAGATAAATGTACTTCCTTTTCAATATGCTTGCCTTTTTCTTGCCTTACTGCACTGAATAGGACATTTGGTAAAATGTTTTTTAAAAAAAGTGAGGACAGATACCTTTGCCTTGATCCCAATCTTAGAGAGAAAGTACTCAATATATCACCATTAAGTATAATATTTACTGTAGGTTTTTAGTAAATGCCCTTTATGAGATTAGGGAAGTTCTCTCCTGTTTCTACTTTTCTGAGAGTTTTAAACTATGAATAGCTTAATGTTTACATGGCATATTTTTTCCACCTTTTATTTCCCTAGGAGTCTTTGTATTTGGAGAACATCTTCTTTAGATAGCACATTCTTGCGTCTTGTGTTTTCGTATACAGTCTGACAATCCCTGTCTTTGAAGTGGGGTATTCAGTCCATTTCCATTTAGTGTAATTAGTGATATGGTTGGTTTAAGTCTATTTGGTTTCTAAAAAACTCTGATTTTTGTCTCTTCTTCTTGTCTCCCTTCTTTTGGATTAATTGAATATTATTAGAATTCCATTTTATTTTGACTTTTAACTTTTTAGTTGTGTATCTCAAAATTTTGTTATAGCTGTCTAAGTAATTACAACATTTATCCTTTACTTCTTGTTGTCTACTTTAAAATAATACTGTAGAACTTCAGATGAAATAGAAGAACCTTGGAACAGCTTATCCTAAAAATCCCATTATCTCTTTTCTATCCTTTGTCTTAATTGTTGACATATATTTTCCTTCAACACATATTAGAAACTGCATGGGGAATTTGACATTTTTGTCTTAAAAAATTGGTTGTCTTTTAAATAAGTTAAAAAATGGAGGCCCTGGTTGGGTAGCTCAGTTGGTTAGAGCATTGTACTGAAATGCCAAGGTTGCAGGTTTGATCCCTAGTCAGGGCATGTATAAGAATCAACCAATGAATGCATAAATAAGTAGAACAACAAATCAATGTATTTTTCTCTCTCTCTCAAATCAATAAATCTTAAAAAATAGAGAAGATCAGCATTTTGTTGTTGTTTTTTGTTTGTTTGTTTGTTTTACATTTAACTAAGTAGTTATCATTTACAGTACTCTTCTTTCCTTTCTATAGTTCTGGGTCCCATATTATGTTGTTTGTTTCTGTTCAACCTGAAAAATTTTTTTAGTGCTTTCTTTAGCACTAAACTTCTATCAAAATAGTCTTTTATATTTTACTGTACATAGATTTTTGGTTGAAATGTCATTATTGTTGTTTAGTTACTTTGAAGAAATCATACCATTGTTTTCGGCCTCTATTGTTTCTGATACGAAATGAGCCATTATTTTTATCTTTGTTCCCATACATAAGTGTATCTTTTGACCTCTAGTTGCAAGATTTTTCTCTTTATCTTTGATTTTCAGCAGTTTGACAATTATGCACTTAGTGGCTTTCTTGGTATTTATCTTGTAATTCACTGAACTAACTAGATCCCTAGACTGATGTTTTTGACAAATTTCAAAACTTTTGGCCCATTTATATATACATAGATACATATATATGTGTATCTATCTATATATTTATATATTTATATATATATTTTTTGAGAGAAAGAGGCAGTGGAGTAAGGGAGAGAGAACGAGAGGGAGAGAAACATCAGTGTGAGAGAGAAACATTGCTTGGTTGCCTTCTGTACATGCCTCTACCAGGACAGCCTTCAAGCCAGGCATGTACCCTGACAGGGAATTGAGCCAGTGACCTTTCAGTTTGCAAGAAGACTCCATACCCACTGAGCCACTCTGGCCAGGGCATGGCCATTATTTCTTAAAATGTATTTTTGACCAGCTTCCCTCTCCTCTTCCACTGAGGCACCTATTACATATGCGTTGGACTATTTGATATTGTCTCATAAGTTACTGAATCTCTGTACATTTTTTAAAAATCTTTTTTCTCTTTCTGCTTTACTTTGAATAATTTCTTTTCATTTACGCTGTTAGGATGAATCTATTTGAGTTGTATAGTGCATAGTACTTAATGTAGGGTGTAGTCTTTTTCTGCTAGAGTGTGTCCAATGGACTTCCACTGGATTTTTAAGATAGACAGTAAGTTCTCTCCCTGGATAGAGTGACATCCGTCTCCCAGCACTCCTCTCTTACATTAGTTTATTTTACAACTCTTGGCACACGTTGCTGTGTATGTCGGCCTTTAAGGAGTTTTACCTAGTGCAAGACCAGCCTTTGTTCAAAGACTTGAGCAAAACCCATGTGCAAATTTCTGGGTACTCCCTGTACAATTAGCTCCTTTGTTTCCAGTCTCTGCCAAGGCAAATCTCTAGTTTCTGCTTGGGTTCTGCTTACCTGCACCACGGTCAGGAAAGGGCCTCAGGGCACAAAGCTAGGGTCAATATGGAGCTCATTGCATGGGTCTTCCTTTTCTTGAGAATCACAGTCTTTGACTGCCTATTTACCAGTTCCTTATTTATTCCAGTTTTGTAGTTGTTTATGTCGGGAAAATGAGTCCAAAATATTCATCTTAGTCATGGATGGATGCAAAACTCTATCTCTCTCAGGCTTTTGGCTAAGGCAAGTGTAATATCTGTCCTTATCAATTAAATAAATTTTGGAAAAATGAATAAGTTAATAAATCTTGGCAGAATCAGGAAACTATTATTTTAAAAGTATGCTTTGCTAATTATTTTTATCCTCCTGACAACCTCTTACACAGATGCATCCATCTCACGTGTCCCATTCACTATAAAAATGTTTTAGAACCAAATATTTATTAACATATTAGGATATTTACAATTTCAAAACTTATCCTTTAAAGTAAAAAAGCCTTAGAAAATTAAAAGAATAAATATTTGAGCTTTTATGTAGCTCTACTAAGCTCATAAAATTAATGGACAAGGAACACTCCTTTTGATCCTCGATTGGCTCCTTCTCTACTTTGCCTGAAGTGAGGTTATTCCTGACACTGAATATATATTTACCACCTAGGTACTAAACTTAATAGAATGCATACTTATCACCTTGGTACTATACTTACAGCACAAAAGAACAAATCTACATAGTTAAGATTCTTCCTAACCTCATCACTTTTTTCTTCATATGATGGAATTTTCTTTGCTAACATAGTTCTCCATGTTCTTTTCTCTTTATTACTGCTCATAACTAACAGAGAAGATGGACAGAATGATCAGAAATTAAATAATACTTATATCTCATAAGAGCATTGTCACCAGAGGACACCGTGCCTCCCAGTTTGCTTTCATGTACTATAATCAAACAGTCAGGTAAAGGACTCCAGGTATAGGGAAGAGAATGAGGAATCAGAAGATCTTAGTTCTAGTCCTCTGCCTTTCACTAACTAGTTGTGAGACCACAGTAGATTTCATTTAACATCTGTGGTGCCTTGGTTTCATCATTTGTAAAATGGTGGGGTTAGACTAAAGAACTTTAGTATCTAACATTTACTAAGTATTTTGTACCAGGTACTATGCCAAGAATTTTATATAGTTAATGTTGTTTAACCTTTGCAATAATAAGTCTATGACACTATTTATCAAGGTTCTCTAGAGAAACAAAACAATAGGATACAGATAGGTATATAAGAGTAGATTTATTATGAGAATTTCCCCACATACTTATGGAAGCTGAGAAGTCCCACTATACACTACCTGCAAGCCAGAGAACCAGAAAAGCTGGTGGTATAATTTAAACCAAGGCCAAAGGCCTGAGCACCAGAAGGACCTCTGGTATAAGTCCCAGAATTCAAAGGTCTGAGAACCAGCAGCTCCAATGTCCAACGGCAAGAGAATATGGACATCCAAATCAAGAAGAGACAGTGTGATTAGCCCTGCCTCCTCTTTTTTGTCCATTCAGGCCCTCAGTGGATTAGATGATACCCACCCACATTGGAGGGGATGATCTGCTTTACTCAGCTTACTGATTCAAATGCAAATGTCATCCAGAGATACCCTCAAGGACATAGCCCAAAATGATGACCAACAATCTGAGCATCCCTTAGCCTAGTCAAGATGACACATAAAATTAACCATCACAGGTACAGATATTATTATCACCCATTAATACTCGAAAACTAAGGTTTATCATCATTAAGGATCTCTTCTAAGTGGTCAGTGGAACAGTCAGTATTGGACTTAAACCTATATGACACCTGGGCCCAGGCTGGTAATTCCCATAATTCAAAGTGAAATAGATTCCCAAACGTTCTTCTCTAAGATACTAAATTTAACATTCTATTGGGAAAAAGCTTACAGGCAAACTGAAGATTCTTACTCCTCCTCCTCCTGTTGAGCATAATACAGGCTTGTACTGTATTTTCACATTGTCTGCCTGTCAAATTTCATTCCCAAGCAAAAACTTCATCTAACACATTCTGCCTACAGGTTCACACATTGCTGGCACTCAATAAGTGTTCATAAAATATAAATGACATCGGTTTAACAAAGGGAACTCTGCCATTAATATTTCTTTGTTATTACTTCAAATATATTTAACAATTCTAAATGTTGAAAATATTCTAATCTTCTTAACATACATGAAAAATTATTGCTATTAATAATGGCTCATGATAGACCCTGTTTGGTATAGTCTGGTGCTAGATAGACCGCACTTCCTAGTAAATATCCCTAGCCAAGTTCTATTTCAATTCATTCATTCAGTTAGTGAATTTTTAGCATTTAGTGATTATTTAGGCAAATTATTTGTATAACATTATGCTAACAACTAGACAAATAAAGCAAAGATGATTTCAGGCTTCAAAAATTTATCATCTAGTGCACTGCGGTTTGACATATAGGTAAGTGAACAGATAATTACAATTTGGTGTAATACAGACTGTGGGATTACTGCAAAAGAGGGGGCATCTAAATCAGGCTTAAGGATCAGAGAAGTCATCCTACACAATGTGATGTTCCAATTGGATATGAAATGTTCTCATAAATTAGCCAGATAAAGAGCAGTTGGAACAGGATTCAAGAGAGAAAATTTGTTCAAAGAACCAAAGCTTAGGGAAAGAGAAAGGCATTATTCCAAAAACTGAATATAGTTCAAAATATTGCTCAAGGGGGTGGTAAGAAATGACATTGCAAAGCAGGCAGGCATCATCCTAAAGGACCTTATATGCTCCATGTTAAACCCCGGGGCCTTTACCTGAAGACAACTGAAAGATTTAAGTGGTGAAGTGAGATGATCAGATCTGCATCTTGGAAAGGTCACTTTGGCTGTAGTATAGAAAGCAAATAACAGGGGATAATGTTCGACTGAAAGAAAAAAATGAAGATCTTTTAAAATGGTGTCTAGTCAAGGCAGTAGATGAATTGGAGTCAATTTAGGAAATAAAAGTTGACAGGGCACAGTGAGGTGTTAGAAGAGATATAGCTGGGAAGGAATAAGAATCAAAGGCATCGTTGTGTTTTGGGCTTAAAAAACTGGACAGAAAGTAGTTCTATTCGTTGGAATAGGGAACATGGAGGGAAGAAGAGCTTGGGATCAGAAAAACTGATTAATTCAGTTTTAGTTAAGTTCAAAGAAAGTTAATTTTGTTCCTGTTGTTTGGAATATCTTCTGGAACTGTTTTGATTCTGACATAGTCCTAATCTATAGCACAAATTAGCACCTGTGAACTAAAATGGACTAAAATAGACTCAGTTTTATCTTTCTCCACCAATCTCCAGTTAAGAATTACTGGAAAGGTGATGATAGGAAATGGAGATATTCATACGGAGCAGTATTGATTCTTGAAGAAGGTAATGGTGGAACATGCCTCCCAGGCTGGACCAGATCCTGTAGGGGAAAGTACTTACTATTCTAGGCTATTCAGTAAAATGTGTAAATATTATATGGTGGTCTGGGCACATACACTACAATAATAATTCTGTGGGAAATAACTGAGAGAGAGGCCCTAGAAGATTATAAGTCAGTCACAGCATGTAGAACATTTCTGAACAAGTTGTTACAGCATTTCTGAAAAAGGTAGCTGCTTTCATGGAAATGGAGAGACCTGGTGGCTAGAAGATTAAATTGAGTGTCCCAGTGCCGTAGATTTCACTGTCCACTACCATAGGAGACCCCCAAAGACTAGACCCGTTCATTGAGTGAAACAACTGGAAAAAATATCTACCAAATTGCCTGACTGCTAAAAAATTGAGATTATCTCCAAAGAATCGGATGCTGTCAACTGATTACATGTCCCATACAGACTATTTCACTCAATTACTTTACCTCTTAGCATCTGCAAACATCTGCATTTGTGGCTTTACCCCGGAACAGGATTCAATGACTTAGGCCTAGGCATTTTTCAGGGAAGGTATAAAAACCATTGTCGTAAAATTAAACAATATAATGAAACCCTTTAAAATAAATTAACTGCAGGTATCTTAATGAGTGGATGGAACAGAGGATGTCTGCCAAGAAGAATGGCTTTGGCTTGGGAGCAACTGTGTCTTCTGGTAATAATTAGATAATATGTCTTGGTTGCCTGTTGTTTATTAAGGCCATTCTTAATTTATGACAATGAAATTGTGTTCTTAATTTAAAAGGGAGAAGATTATGTTTCTGTATTTTATAGTGCTGTGGCAAAAGTGGTTTAGAGTCATTCAGACAAAAGTTAGAACAATGGAGGATGCCCAAGAGCATTCCTGTTTTATGCTGCTCTGCCTTATCATCTTCAAAATGATTACTTTATCCTATTAAAGTCTCAAGGTGGTATTATTAACAATGTGAAGAACAACTTTGTCTCCTTAGATTAAACTTCTAAAAATGGGATTATACCCTAGGTCAAATAACTTGTTTAATTCACAATTTGGTACATACGCCAGATTATTTATAAAATGAATTACCCATTTGCCCTGGCTGGTGTGGCTCAGTGGATAGAGTGCCACCCTGCGAACCAAAGGGTCACTGGTTCAATTCCCAGTCAGGCCACATGTCTGGATTGCGGGCCAGGTCCCCAGTAGGGGGCATGAGAGAGGCAACCACACATTGATGTTTTTCTCCCTCCCTTCTTCTCTGTCTAGAAATAAATTAATTAAATCTTTGAAAATATATCATTAAAAAAAGAATTACCCATTTAACTCCCGTCATTAAAACATGAGTTATTATTTTCTTACATCTTCATTAATGATGGATTTTTTCAGTTTTTTAAAAGATTTTATATATTTATTTTAGAAATATTATATTATATATTATGTATATAATATATAATATTATTATATATTCACGTGGGCCACATTTAGTACCTGTTACTCCACCCCAGCTTTTCCTATATAATATTATATACATAATATTAGTGGTTAATTATAAAACATTTAGTGATTAATTGCTATTCCCATGTATGTTAGCAATTTCTGAACTCACTGTAGGTCTTTGCACCCTAATTTAGGCTTAATTTTAGTAGGCTTTTATGTGAGAATCTGTGAGTAGAACTTTCTAGAATTTCCTGTGTTTGAAAATGATTATTTATTTAGTCCTCACTCTAGAAGGATATTTTAATTGGGTATAGAATTCTAGCTTAATATCCTTGAAGATATTCCTCCTTTGTCTTCTGACAATTGTTGCTGCTATTGAGAATTTTACTGCCAAGCTACCTCTTCTTTTTGTCATCTTGATGTTTGATTTTCTGAAGTTTCCTGTTCAGTATTTGGAGAATGTCAGGAGTTGAATTGTGCCTGCTGAAAAAGATTTGTTGAAGTCCTAACCCCAGTACCTCCGGATGTCACTTTCTTTGGAAACAGGGTCCTTACAGGGCTAATTGAATGAAAATGAAGTAATTGGGTATACTTTAATTCAATATGACTGGCATCCTTATAGAAAGGGGAGATTTTACATAGAGTCAGACATACATGGAAGAGACAGGAGACAGAGAAAATTCCACATGAAGATCAAAGCTAAGGAACACCAAAATTGCCAGCAAATCACTCAAAGATAGGAGACAGGCAGGAAATAAATTCTCCCTCACAGTCCTCAGAAGGAACCACTGTGCCCAATACCTCAATTTTGGACCTCTAGCCTCCAGAACTGTGAAATAGTATTTTTTATTATTTTAAGACATCCAGTCTGTGGTATTATACTTTGTTACAGCAGTTCTAGGAAACTGATATAGTGAACATTTTCAAATGAAGCTAATGTGTGTGTTTAATTTTAGAATATTCTTAACCACCATTTTATAAATATTTCTTTCTACTATTTGTTGCCCTTATTTTTGAATTTTTATTAAATTTACATAGGAATATTTCAATTTGTCCTCCATGTCTTTTACCTTTTCATGATTTTGTTGAATTCCTATGCTATATTCCAATGTGTTAATTCTCCCTTTGACATTTTCTAGTTTAGAATTTACTCAAATATTGATTTTATTATTCCAATATTTACATCTTTTACCTTCAGGATTAACCTGCAAGTCAATTAACCCAAAGTTAACCTGAAGTTAATTCACTTTCTCATTTTTAGTGTTATTGGGTTTTTTTAGTATTATTTCCTTAGTGTGTTTGAATTTTTAATTTGAACTCTTACCTTCCATAGGAACTTGGTTTTTTACCTCTGTGCACGTTCTTCCCTGCCTAACAGTTTCACAGTTTTCTCAAACTCCACCTCATCCCTGGATCCCTGTTTAAGCACCTGACAATATTTAGTGAGCAATCCAGCCAGTGGATTGGCCCAGGTCCTAGGCTTGAATCTGTGTCTGCTTACTCCTGTGTCTTCATATACACAGTTCTATACAATCTGTAATCCAAGAAAGATTTTTACAATTCTCCTTCATTGATGATAGAGCTAACACACAGCTCCTGTTTTTAAACAGTAAGCCTGACCTTAGTCTCCTGCCTTACGTGGGCCACATTTAGTACCTGTTACTACACCCTAGCTTTTCCTCTGATTCTGGCCCCAAAGTCCAGTAGGCTTATATTTACTGTTTGGGAGTTTTCGCTTGCATTTGCACATACATAGGTAAATTTTTAGTTCACCGTGTCTTTTCATTTTAGAGTTTATGTATCATTGCTATATATTTAGAGTGGCAAATAAGGACAAAAACATGAAATCACAACCCCATTTTGAATAGAAACCCTGGATTACTTTCTAACTTTAAACCTTTGTCAGTCATTCCTAGTTAACTACTATTAACACTGTTTCTACAGCCCAATGTAGAGGACTCTGTTGGCCAGGAAAGGCCCATGTGAACTATTCCTAGGCTGTAAGCAAATTAGGCTTAAATAGCTTTTGATAAATTAAGGCTAAAATAGGTCCTTACTTCTTTTCTCCAGATTAATAAAATACACAAATACCAGCACCAAGTGCAATGTAAACAGAGAAAGATAGATAATGATTTTTCCTTAATTCCAAAGACTGAGCCAGGCTTATTTTCCTTCCATACTGCTGAGTCAAGATTCTTGGTCCTTACCACGTCAGCATTGTGGAAGGGAACTGCAGAAGACAGAGACATATCCATTTCCAATGATCTTTTAATTCTCATTACACAGGACTTTCCCCACTAGCAAGCCTAGGCTACATGATGCTGTAGGATCTGAGATCAATTTTCCTCTTTCCTGAGGGGGAAGAAATGATGATGAGAAATCTCGAACTCCTTTCCTTAAGAATAACTACATTCATTTTCCTCAAAACCTTTATTATTGTCTCATTATCTTCTACTTCTAATGAAGTAAATGCATCTAAGACTGTACTGACTTTGACGGATTTCTACCCTTCTGCCAATCTAGCTGAAGGACTGTTTGTCATTGAACTTTGCTAATAAAATTCCATTCCTTGTTTACCTGGGTATGGTTTAAATATTCCCTTAGACTTTGACCTGAAAACCCAGTGCACAAACCCATAGCTCTTAATTAGTCATTCAGTTACTAGAGGCTGCGTGAAAAGTAAGCTGGAGAAATTGGTAGTCAAAGTTCAGGTGCGTTGCATTCGCCTGCTTCTGTGAAAGTTTGAGAACCTTGCTCTAGGTCCTCTCCATTATCTCTAAGGAAAGAGAGAGTACATAGTACTTAGGTACCCCCCAGCTTCAGCCTCGCTAATCCATCTTTCACAGTCTTCATGAAGTAGCTGCAAATCTCCCACGACCAGCACCACCACCACCAAGTATTATTTGCATTCTCTCTTTACACTTAATCTTTCCTTCAATCATGCACCAGAATCCTATTAAAAACTCACCTAAGGGAGTTAAAATGGTAGCAAAATGGGATGTTTCCATTGGATCGGCACTTCTGGCCTGTGGAGGAAGGATAACTGTCAAACAGGCCACTTCCTTTGCTGTCTCCCATGGCTCCCTTTTGTCACTGGCACTTCCTTGCCCACTTACTGGTACAAATCTTAGTACCTCCATTTATCTTCATACAAATGTATTGTATCTGGTAAGTTTGTAATCTGACTTTACGATCATGCCCCTTGCATTCCTAATGATGACATTTTATCTCTATTTTTGTTCTTGGTATTTTCTTTATTCGTTTCTATAAATTTTAGGCAAAGCCATAAATTATGTAAACATGCCCGACTCTGCACTCTTTCCCATAATTGCATCAATAAAGTGCATTTTAATTTAGCAATTTATGATAAAAAGTGAGAACTAGGAGGTAACCAACTGAAGAACAGGAAAAGTTCAAAGGGCGGTCAGAGACACTGAGGGGGGCCGCTAAAAGTTTGGGTTGGCTAAAACAGATTACATCTAAGGGAGCCCTAAGTTTTCATAGATAAAAATTATAAATATTAACACTATAATAAATTTTGCTGCTCCTTATGATATCATAAGACAATGCACTTCACAAAGTAGAATTTATTCTTTGGAATAATAAAGAAAAACGGAGTAGGATTTATGGAAACTTTTTCTTCTTTTTTTAACTGGAAAAAACTGCTGCTAACTAGCTCTGTGTACTTGACTCTTTCCTCTTTTGACATCCCTGGAGTTTATTTTCTGCAATTATCAAATAAGAAAGTGAAATTCTCTGTTCTCTAGGGTTACTCCATGCTGTATTTATTTATGCACAGAGTAGAAAGATGACTTCTCTGCAGGTGAAGTTGTCTGCCTACAGAAAATATATCTTGATCTCTGCCTAACTACTCTCTTCAGTTTTGGAATCTATGACATCACAAGCAACAATTAATAAAAATGATTAGAAAACTTTAGTTGAACACATTTAAGACCTTTCAAGCAGAACCTAGGGAAGAGATTTCAAAATTGCACTCAAATGAAATGTTTATCATTTTCAAAATTTTTGTTTGAATGGATTTTGAAGAACTGTATTTTATTCAAAAATTGGGTCAAGATAATCATGATTAATGTTGTTTTGTGAATGATTCATTATGATATAGTTTAAGTTCAGAAAGTGCCTTCTGAATAATCTTAAAGATCTTTTCAAATTGTTTTCACCTACCTTTTAAATGAAGGGCATTTTACACAAGCATAAAGTGGAAAAAGTTATAAACAACTGTGGGTACTGATAGGCAGGCAGGTGGCATTGATTAAAAGAAAACAGTAAAGGGTTCTCATTTGAAAGTAATTTCACAATTATGCACTATGGATTAATCTAGTGTGGAAGCTACTATCTGAGAGTAAATGCAAGTTTGCTTCACAATTATGAACTATTTAAGGTGAAAAATTATCAACCTAATCACATATCCTATATATAGGAGCCCAAGGTTAGATATTCTTGCATCTGACTTTCTCTGCCCTTATATATCATTGCTGTATACTATCTTCTAAGCACTGGAGTTCAGAAGATGAAACTAGCCTTGTTATTTGACACTTTGTTGTATTTTTTAATACCCAGTAGATAATGAATAATCAATAAATATTCATCAATGATGTCTTTAATGAGAATTTAGATTAAAATAAATGTTTTATTACTAATAATCTTTCTCTGAGCACAATGCAGTAACTAGGATCATCTTGACATAATTTCACATAAATCACAAACTGGGCGAGTTTGGGCAATTGGCTCATATCACCACTTATTTTAATAGTATTTTGAAGTTCTCCTTGCATAAGAATAAAGCAGGTCTTTGTTACATCATGATGTTCTCTGACATCTCATAATTCACTTATACATTGCAGAAGTGAAAATATTTTCAGGTTTTTAGATAATGACACCTCTGACCAGGGAAATGGCCGACCAACAGGGAGAACGAACTTCTCCCCACTCTGCTCCTCTTTTGTAAAACATTCCTCTTTGCGACAGTATACACTGTCTAGTTCTCAAAATCAACTGTGAATAAAAATAACCTAGGAATGTTGGAAAAATATTCAGTTTCTGAATCTGACTCAAAGAGAATCTAATTAAGTAGGAAATAGTGATCACTTGGTAGCACTATGGGAGAGCAGATATGAAAGATTTCTTTAAACTTTGAAAAATTTTTCATGGAGTTTAAAGCATTATTATAATAATTAACACCTCTCAAGAAATTGTATAGAAACAGATTTCTTAAATACATTTTTCTAAGTATAAGAATGTAATATGTTTATGATATGGAAAATATTGGAAAAATCTAAAATTTACCCATACCTCACTATGGAGAAATAACGGCCATTAACTTTTCTTTCTTTTTTTGGAAGTTTTTAATTGTTGTGTAAAAACAATAAAAATTGTAATAATTATATGTATTAAGCTAAGTAAATTTGCAAACACACCTGTGTAATTAGCTTCACCTCCCAAATCAAGAAATAATATATTATCAGCAACTTAGAATCTTCCCCATTTCATATCCCCTTTTGTCACCAAAGATAAATGCCATTATCCTGATTTCTAATGCCATAAATAAATTTTGCCTGCTTTTGATTTACATATAACATTTTTCTCTCAACATGAGTTAAGAAAACATAGATATTTGTGAAATTTATTTATATTATCCTGTATAACCATTTGTTCTACAATTTGTATTTCTACAAATACAAATGGTTACAGCTATTTATTCTAACTATAGCTGTAAATATACTACCATTTTGGAGAAATTACAAATATCAAAGTTCCACATTTAGCAGTTTTGTACATGTTTTGTGGTGAGCATTTATATGCATTTATGTAAAATATTTTCTTAGGGGTTAAATTGCTGGGTCATAGGATATAATTATAGAATATGCATTCAGTTTAATAGAAACAGCTAAATGGTTTTTCAAAGTGGTTGTACCAATTTACACTCCTCCTGACAGGGAATGAGACTTCTAGTTGCTCCACACCTTCAACAAAACTTGGTACATTTTTCTTTTTCAATTCAGCCATTTTGATGGATAAAGTGTTGCAATATTGTGATTTTAATT
This sequence comes from Trachops cirrhosus, assembly GCA_028533065.1. Classification (NCBI taxonomy): domain Eukaryota; kingdom Metazoa; phylum Chordata; class Mammalia; order Chiroptera; family Phyllostomidae; genus Trachops; species Trachops cirrhosus. The sequence goes on from CM052539.1 coordinate 155,792,598, forward strand.
CATATTTTCCTAGTGACTAATGAAGTTGAGCTCCTAACTTCATTGATATATTGATGTATTTCTTTCCAGTCTTTTTTCTATGTGTCTACATAGATGTACTTGGTACTTTAAAATTAAGATTATATTGTATATATAGTTATATAAACACCTAAAATTACCTCAAGGGAATTTTTCATGTAGAAATATGATTTTTAGGATTTTTTAAATTCATCTCATTAAAAGTAATTAATGATCCTCTAATAGTTGGATAAAATTAGGCCAGAGAAAACAGTATGTGAAGTTTAAATTGAACAACCGATTTCACTAGTTTGCTTTCTGCTTTTCTCTTTTTCCCTGGTCTAAGTTGTGGGCAGTAAGCTGATTAAACTGAGTATTCTAGCACCCGATGGGAAGCAGTGCAGTGGACCTGTAATGGTCTAGACTAATCAGGATGCCGGCACGTTCCCTGGCTACGCTGGGAGGGTGTGGGCAGGTCAGCGAGGGTCATTTGAATCCGAAAACAGTTTGTACTATGTTAGGCAAAGGATATAATAAATTAGAAACTATTATTATAATTCTAGAACAGCATCTAGAACAGAGGCTCTCAAAAAATGTTTGCTCAAAGTCAAAAGTGCAGGTGGCCACTCCACAGGTAAAGGCTATTCTGTGATGTTCTATTGCTGCAATGTTCAAATTCCAGACTCTGTACACATGCTGTGAAGATTAATTCCACTCTTCATCATTGTAAAGAAGAGAAACTAAGAATTGATTATAGATTTTCCCCATTGGAATAGACATACAAATTCCAGAAGTTTTTTGAAAGCAAAGAATACTGCTGTTAACCAGAGGTTAGGCTTAACTTGTAAATATCCACCCAACAAAGAGTATGTTAGTTACATGCTCCCCTCTAGAACTGACTTAGTGAACTGGTTTCTTTCAGGGCAGTTCTTGGCATCAGATTCTCAGTAATATTCTGGGCATGTTGGGATGCATTTTGAATGTATTCATCCTAGGCAGCCACAGCTGACTCAGTAACCAGGAACAGCAGCTACTTCTGAGTGAGAACAACATAGCAGAGATCCTTTCCTGGTACAGAGGGGAAGGGTCTTCTGAAAGAATATTTGAAAGGAAAAAAGTGATGATTCATTGAGTATAAACCATGTTTTGTGAACTTCACAAAATAGTTTAAATGATAAACATTTCATTTAACCAGAAATGGAATCAATAGCTTAATTTCTGCCACTGTGTATGATGGATTAGGCTTTAAAACAAGAGCATTTTAAAAATTGGCATGAGCTATACTGAGAACCTACCTAAGGAGGGCCAGTCTGAATTCAGCACATATTTCAAACCCTCATGGCTTACACTCCTTTTCGCTTCGCTATGTTGTTCATACCATTACACCTAACACCCTGTACTTCATTACATTCAGTAATAACCTGCATTTCTCAGAGTGAGCACTCCCAGCTTTCCCTTTTCTTCACTTCATTATGTACTTTTTATATAGCTTTAGTTTTACTCTCCTACTGATACATTATGTGGATCCAAGCCACTCTGTGGTGAGATGTTGGGAGCACCCAGGTCTACACAACATTTCCAGAGCTACTGACAAGTGCCATGTCACAAGTCACCCACAACTCACAACAAAATTTAGTTTCCAGACCGAAATCCCAAATACAAACATTTCTGAATTCATAGCAAAGATCACACTTACACAGTCTTGCTTCTTCCAGTCCTTCCAAAAACATCTAGTGCAATAGGATGTGAATTGTTATGGTGCCAGAGAGAAGAAGGGAATACAGTCCTGTGTTTCCCAAAATATCGTTCAAGAAATTCCTGCATGAGAAGCTTCTAAATGCTTACTAAAAATGCCACACGTGGACCCTCAGAATCAAAATCTTTGGGAGTGGATGGGAGTAAGTTTTCTAGGTGATTCATATGCATGATAAAGTTTGAGCATCTCCCCTATAACAACATATAACAATATTTATTAGAGTCAACTCTGTGAACCTGGGCTTCAGGCAGTACCTGGTCTGCTAGCATAACAAGCAGGGGGCATCATGAACACAGGTCAGGAAATATTCTAACATTCTTCAAGCCAAGCTGTTCTCTGTTGTCACACTGCTGTTTGGAAGCTGTGGGGAGACCATGACTACTAACAGCAGGTCCTGGTGGTGGGAACAGTGAATGCCAGTTGGCAGGCCATAGACTTCTGCATAGTACAGAGTTCCCTTTGAAGGTGCACACAAAGGCGTATGCACATGTGATCATAGGAGGCACCGTGAAGCAGTGAAACATTGTGTGGAATTAGAAGACCTAGTTTTAAATACTGTAAATACTGTTAGTTAGATTAGTCCTTACTCCTTCCAGTCCTGAGGCTTTTTCTATGTGATGTTGGGGAAATCGTGTAAATTTAAACCTCAGTTTCCTCATCAGAAAAACAAGAATTCATAATACTTCACTGACATGAGGACTAAATGAATACCAAACACAATTCCTGAAATATAGTAGGTACTCAACAAGGCTTATTCAGGCATTTCTTACATAGATCCGTCTTTGTAAACGGTATGTGAATTATAAAGAGCTACACAGAAGGATACAGTATCGTGTAGTCAGAACGAGCATGGACTTGAGACACACCTGTGTTAGAGTTCCAGTTCTATCACATACCATTTGTGTGACAGTGGGCAAGCTCCTTTATCTCTAAGCCTCTGTTCTCTCTCTGTAAAATGTGGATCACAATAGTAACTGCTTCATAAGTTACTATTTCATAAGTCAGTTGTAAAAATCAAATAAGAGAATATATGCAAATTCCTTAGCACAGAGTCTGGTACATCATAAACACCTGACAAATTTTCACTATTATTACATTAACAGTGGAAGATGTTAATAGCGATAGTTGTATATTTTATAGCCATCATCTTCATTGATCTCCCCGACAACTCTGTGAGACAGGCTGGTAGGTCTTGTTTTCCTCATTTCACAGACAAGAACACTGAGGATATAGGGTCTGAGAGTGCTGGCCATCATCAAGCAACAACTAATCAGTGGCTGTCAATGTATGAACCTAGGTCTTTTGACTCATCTGGTTACAACTGGTTCCCTGCTCCTTTTTCTTCAGTAGCAGGAAGTTTGCTCAAGTTATGCAATGTAATGAACTAACAAAATAGAGACAGACTTAGAGAAAAGACGGGCAGCTGTCAGAGGGAAAGGGGGTTGTGGGGCTGGGTGGAAAAGGTGAAGGAATTAAGCAAAAAAAAGAAAGAAAGAAAGAAAAAGAAAAATCCTCATAGACACAGACAACACAATGGTGATTACCAGAGGGAAAAGAGGGTAGTGGGACATAGAGAAGGGCAGCGGGGGTGGGGGGGGCGGAGGATAAATGGTGAGAGAAGGAGACTTGACTTGGGGTAGCAAATACACAATGCAATATACAGATGATGTGTTATAGAATTGTACACCCAATACCTATATAATTTTATTAAATGTCATCCCAATAAATTCAAAAATAAATTTAAAATTAAATTAAATTAAAAACTAGATATTTATTTTAGACACCTATTTTATTTTGACTGTGTAAACCCATTTTAGGACTAGCAAAACAAATTTGTTTAGAATTTGTACTCAGAAAAGTGTTTTTCATAAGGATGGCAATTGGAAAATTCTGAAGAATAGACAGAGTTAGGCGTATTCTCCCTGATTTGATTTAAAGACATATAAACAGTATCTCCATTGTCACAGATCCTGGGATTTTCTATTAAAGACACACTTATTTTTATATTGAAGACTTCCTAATAATCAGAGGCCATCTACAAACCTGCTTTTAGCAGGGGGTCACGCCCCTCTTCTCCAGTTCTAATGGGCCTACCTGGCTGAACACCGCACAGTCACTCCCCATTCTAGCACAGCAGTCTCCTGTTCAGTCTTTCTACTCTGGTCAGTCCTCCTAAAAATTAAATCTTATCGCTTAACTCCTTGGCTTAATAATCTTCATTGCTTATAGGGTCCGCTTGAAAAAAATCCCATTACCTTGCCTGGCCATTAAAAACCTCACAACCCAACGACCTCTCCAGCCTTGAATCCTCCCTTGCCACAGCAGCCGCCGAACATTCCAGGAGACTTCACCTGCTGCGCCCTCTGACAGAAATGTCCTTCCCTCCACCAGACCCTTCGCCTGGAAAGCTCCTACTTACCTGTCAACTCTCAGCTCAGGCAGAATCTTCTTTTCAAGGGCTCTCCACAGGATTTGGAAAGATGGTAAAATATAAAAGTGCATCACGTTGCTTCTGAGTACAACTGCCCCTGGAACCACATGGTTTGAGCCGTGCAGGTCCATTTATATGGAGGGGACGGTTTCTAGTAGGTACTGTAAATGTATTTTCTCTTTCTTATAATGTTCTTAATAATATTTTCTTTTCTCTAGTTTACTTTATTGTAAGAATACAATATACATATACCACACAAAATAAGTGCTAATCAACTACTTATCAGTAACTCTTCCAGTCAACAGTAGGCTATGAATAATTAAGTTTTGAAGGAGTCAAAAGTTATAAGCAGATTTTTGACTGCATGGGGGTTTAGTGCCCCTAAACCCTGCATTGTTTAAAGGTCAACTTTTTATGATAATTTCTTCCTCTTATGCCCTGAGGCCTTTCTTATGTGGATTCAATCCTCAATAATTGTTTATTACTGTGCATGGCACATAGTAGGTGCTCAATACATATTTAATACACATGATCTGACAAAAAGAACTAATTTGAACAGGGCCTTGTGGGAATGGATCCTAGGATTGGAGAAAGAGGTGGGAATGCTGGAGAGAGGAGACAGGAAATATATCAACTTTCTTTTCATTGGAGTTCTGCCTCCAACCCTAATGTTTGGTGAAGACCCTCCCTTCACCACCCAGCTAGATTTGAGCTACAAATGTCTGTTGAGATCCCCCCTGAAATAGAGAAGTACCAAAAGTTGATAGAAAATTTTTTTTTTGAGTTAACACAAGAGGATAATGTTGCCATATTTAGCAAACAAAAATGTAACCTGCCCAGTTAATTTGAATGTCACCTAAACAATGAATACATTTTAGTATTAGTACATCTCATACTTATGTCTTGTGTTGTATCTCACAACTCTAAAATCAGGCCATCAATTAAGTTTAGTGTTAATAAGTATTTTATTGAATTTGTTAATGTCTCTCCTTTCTTCAAAAAAGATTTATACCACAGCTTAAAATAAAACATAAAAGGTAAGTGAGTATATGAGAAATAGACAACTGGGAACAAGTAAAATCTATGATTAATAAAACTGAGTTTTAAATTTTGTCCTAAGTTTTTTTTTGCCCTGGCTGGTATGGCTTAGTGGATTTAGTGCCAGCCTGCAAACCAAAGGGTAACTGGTTCAATTCCCAGTCGGGCCACATGCCTGGGTTGTGGCCCAGGTCCCCAGTAGGGGGTATGCAAGAGGCAACCACACATTGACGTTTCCCTCTCTTTCTCCTTCCCTTCCCCTCTGTATAAAAATAAATAAATAAAATCATTAAAAAAAAACAACTTTGTCCTAAGCTTTTCAAAATAGTATGTCATAATAAATTACATCTTAAGATTTAAAAGACTATTCCTTAGAGTGAAAAAAGTATTATCATAAAGAAGAAATGTAGCATAATAGACCATTTCTAGTAAGAGAGTTTAGATTCAAGTACTTAGGCAACTCGCAATAGCTCTCTGAACCTCAGAGTTCATCTATAAAATGGAGTTACTGTTATCTTTTCTAGTTATCTGCCTATGGCTATGTAACAAATTACCCTGCAATTTTAGTGACTTAACAACCATTTTGCTATAGCTCATGATTCTATGGATCAGAAAATCAAGCAGGCCTTATCTGGATAATGTGTCTGCTCCATGCAGTGTTGACTGAGGTCACTCAGTGGTGTTGTTGGAGGGTAAGCTGTCTGAAATTCCAAGATGGCCTCACTCACATATCTGTGCCTTAGCAGGACTGTATGGAAGGCCAGGCTCAGCTGCTACAGTAGCCTGAGGTACCCACATGTGGTCCCTCCAGCATGGCAGCCTCAAAGCAGTTGTACTTTTAACATGGCAGCTACAGGCTCTCAGAGAAATTGCTCTTACAGACAAGAAGTAGAAACTGACAATTTACGGCCTGGGCCCAAGAATAGGCACAGTGCCATCACTTCCATTTTCTACAGGTTAAAACAGAAACATCACAGGGCCAACCCAGCTTCAAAAGAGAGATACAGACTCCACCTTTCAATAGAAGGGATATGGAAAAAACTAGCCATTATCTACTCTGACTCTTCACCAGTTTTATGGGAAGATGGGATGAGATGATTTGTGCACAAGGACACATAATGTAAATGGCCTATAATGATCTGAGCACTGGTCTTACCAAAATCTTCCTTAACTGTAGCTACTGCCTACTCCCTGCCGCAGACAATCATTTAAGTTAGGGAAAAGATATAAATTTTCTGTGTAAATCAGATGACTGTGATTCTCATAGGTACTTCTTGGAAAAACACAAGAACGCTGAATGTTTCAGAGCAGCTGCTAGGTCAGACACTGATTTCCAGCTGTTCCTAGGACACTGAACCCTGCCTTAGACCATTGGACCAGAACAATCACCATGGTTTTCTCAATAAGCAACTCACATTCCTAATTTATATTAATAGTTCCCATGAATGGAAAGACTTTCGGTAGTTTAGGAAGAGACAGTGCTGTAATTAAAAAAGAAATTAAAAAGTAGCAGGCTCACAAGAAAAGGATCGTTTTCTTTAAAAAATTCTAATAATTTTGTGCTGTGTTCATTAACAAAAGAAAACCTCCCTTAAAACTGTACTTCACAAATGAGTTGCTAGCCTCGGGAATAGGCACTCAGATTAATGTCCTACCATAATGTTTTCCTACAATGCTGAGCAGGCCATTCCCAACTCTATTCAACAGAAGCACCTAGATTTGAGAAAGTTTTTCCCATTGCTCTTTGGCCCCCAAATAGCTCTTCTATTATCATCTTGGGGTTATTAATCACTCCCTTGAGTCGAAGAGGTGCTTTGGAGAAATCTTTGTTCGAGTGGTATTTAGCACCTGCTGGACTTGAATAACCCACAGGACTTCAGTGCTGGAGAGGATTTCACTGTCTTCACCCTTGCCCATCGTCAAGGAAATGAAAGTCCAGGTAGGTTAAGTGACCTGCACAAGCTCAGAGCTTTGAGCAGTAAGGGCAGAACATGAATAACAACTTAGATATAATAATATTTAATAGGCCACAAAGCTCTTGTATTTATTTTTATGCCATTTGATCTTAATAACCTCTTCTCAGGAAGCTCTTGAGGCCAAATCACTTGAAGATTAGTCAGGGATTCTTTCCACTACATACCTGCCCAACATCTGAGCCCCAAAAGCATAGAACATGGGACAGGTAAACTTTGCTTTGCAGGACTGGGTGGGAGAAGGAGGAGGGTGAACCAAGCAGGCTGGTTTAGGTGGACAGGCGGGATCGGTCATCTGGGGGAAGAAGAGCAGGGGAGTGTGGACTGGGGAAGGAAACCCCAAAAGGAAACAGCTATTTTCCATGAGTCCTTTTAATGGCCTGAAAAGACACCTGGCCTCACGTGATCATATCTGCAGAAGAAGGACTTGCCTGAATACAGACTGCTTAGCCTCTTCTTTCCTTTAAATGCTTTTACTAAACTGTCAATAAATCCCCAAGTGTTCGAGCTAAGCAATGATGAGAATAATTTCCATTTCTGCTTCTCTCAGCATGAAAGAAGGCAATCTCTTTCCAATCCAAGGAACTTTGTTAGCAGATGTTAAGAAGCATCAGGAACCCTCAGTTTCTCTGTTCCTTTTTACTTATTTAAAAAGAAAACAAAAAATATAATTTGTTTGTTTCTTTTGCAACAGAATTTTCCCCATGCTTTTGAAGTTTTATTTCTAGCCTTGTTCTGTCAATATCTGAGAACACTACACAGCAGTGAGATAGCTTTTGGATGCTGTGGGAGGGGGAAGTAAGCAGCATACAGACATTTAAGGGACAGAGCCTGAGAATATGGCTCATATCCGTTATCAGTGTCAAGAGACTAAAAATGGTGGGTCTTTTACCAACATACCCGTAGTTGCATTTCTAAATTAAAGATCCTGGGGCTTTTGCAATATCTAAATTTAGACAGATGACAGAGAGGAAGAGAAAAAGAGAGAAAGAGAGAGAGAGAGAGAGAAGTAGATTGCAGATAAAATAGAGCTACAAATAGACATGACAGAGAGAGAGAAAGAAATAGGGAGGGAGGACAATAACAGAAAGAAGGAAGATTGATTTAGATATTTATCAAAATCACTAAACTCTATTGAATGTTTTATGAAAACCCAATTATAAGAAAGCATAGCAGAGGGTAAATACTAGTCCCAGTATGGTGAGAAATAAGGAAATAATGGTCCCCTTGACCCCAAATGTGTCTTGGTGCTGGAGACATAAAGTAGCACAAGACTGGCATAGACAGTAACAGTAATCCCGAACGATGTTATCATTTCTAGAAATTTCAGATCCTCTCAAAAACATCTTTTTCAAAATTAAAATATTTAATTGTTTTTACTGTAAAATTATTTAATAATTTTGTTTTCAAATATCAAATAATAAAGAAAGTACACTAAAAAATTGTTCCTCCACCTCCACACACTTCCCCCTGCACCATGCAACACACACACTTCCCATAATCCCAATCCCTAAAGTTAATCACTGTTGATAGCTTTAATAAAGCCTTCTGGACTTCTGTGCACAAATAAACATTTTAAATTAATGTGTCCATACTTTACATAATGTTCGATAACATGTTCTTTTCATCACCAGTGTATTAGAGCCACCTTTCCACTTCAACACATCTTGCCTTCTGTAATGATTACATGGAAATTCATTTCCCCGATTCCACTTTAACAAAGACCCTGATGAGCTTAGATGGTTTCCAAGTGTTTTCTATTTCACAGAGTGCTGCAGTGACATCCCTGAATTTATATCATGATACACTTCAATGAGTATATCCTCAGGGCAAATTTCCTGCAATGAAATTTTGGGCCAAAACACGCATGTTGTAATGTGATACATTTTTTTACATTGTCTTCTAAAAGACTATAACATTACTAACTCCCACTAAGTTCCTACAAATATTCCTGGGAAGATTTTTGTGCTACCATTGGCTGCTTCCTGGAAGAGAAGATGGCCTCAGCCATTCAATGACTATTGAGAAAGTAGTTTATTTCTTCAGAAGCTAAAGAACTGATGGATATGACACCACGGGACTTGAAGACTGGTTCAAAACTCAATAGTGGCTCGATAGCCTTCTTCACATCTGGTGCCATATGAGACATCTGACTGTTTAAAAAGTGTATATCCCCACATCTTCATTGAAGGCTATCCAAGTCCCCCAGCAACTCTTTGATGGAATTTGAGTTATTTTCTTTTTACCTACCATACAGAATGCACATAGAATACAATATAATAGATAAAGCACTGTGCAGGAAGTTATGGTACATGGAGATGATATCAGCTGTGCCACCAAATAGCATGTGAAGTACACAGTATGGAAATTGATCTGTCAGGGCAAATCACAGATCAGACTAGCCATGGCTAGTTAAAGTCAGGCAAGCATAGCAGTTGTATCTATCAGCTGTGGTTAGATGGGATATGAGGCAGAAATACTGGTTTATATCAGCAAAAGTCAGAATTGGGTGAGAAAATGAGAAGAACATACTTCAAAGCAAGCAAAGCAAGAGATCAAGTGGAGAAAACAATTCACATAGAAGCAGAGAACTGCTCTAGATAAATATAACTTAAACTTAGTTGAAATTCTTCTGAATTGTAATCTATTCAACAAAGATATGAACACATATGTAATGCAAATATATGTATATCATGTGTATGTATGTGTGTATATATTTGTGTGTCAATATATGAATTTATTTGTTTACAGATATAGCAGTAATTTAAAAAGTCTTTGCTCTAGCATTTCAGTTAAGAATACTAAGGATTATGATCACAAATTTCAATATATGTGATTGTGAGTGTGTGTAATAGGGTGTGAGTTCCCCACAATACCAATAATTCTTGGACACCAACTTGGTGTCCTACCATTCAGCTCAATTCCAACACTGTCTACCAGAGAGAGCATTGGATTCCCAGGTTAAGGTTCCTGTCCCATGAGACTACCCTCTACTTAACCAACAACCACAGTTCCAGGTGGTTGTTCCAGGTCACCTGTGCTTCTTACACACGGGCTACACATAGGAGATTTTAACAATCTCCTTCTTGAGTTCAATTTATTTGCTAGAGCAGTTCACAGAACCCAGAAAAACATTTTACTTATTAGATATATTATTATAGGTCACAAAATCACAGGGGCACAAAAAATAAATAGAAAAATATATATGAAGCCAGTGTAACAACCCTGATGAAAAAATTAAAATATAGGTCAGTGTCAGAAATGTCCAAACCTGTACAGTTATCAGGAATCAAAATCTCAATGGATTGAGGAAATGTTCTGGAGAATGCAGTTTTGCAGCTTATTTTATGCATTAAAATAAAAGGAGGAGGTGTAAAGGGGGTTACGTGAAATCTATTGGTGGTAGATTAAGGGGCATGAGAAAGCAAAACTGGGAAACCTCTGGGATGGGATAAACAAAATGGTGAGACACATACTTTTACATTGGTGGGTACAGGACAATTAATAATTAAGGTTTACAGCACATAGAGATGGTATGTGGTATCCTGCTCTCATGCTGATGGTTGTGTCTTGAGGGATCTAGAAAAGATTACTCTTGACATTTCAAAGGTATATTACCTCACATGAGGTATATTAACTCACAGGTTCACTTAAGGTAAGACTGACCTTTGTCAAGGAAGCTATAGGCCTAGGTCGTGACTACCAGCAATGATTCACTTGTAGTGAGGAATTTTTATATTCAGGCCATTCTATCTGAACTTGTAAGCCCCACCATGCAGGCCTCCCCTGAGCTCATCAGGTTTAGTATGTGGCCCCTTTTTCAACCACACATGATATAGGGCATAGAGGGTAATTGGGGTGCTTTTTTAGAGAGAATGATCGGAGAAGTATCTTTGATAATGACTTTTGAGCAAAGTCTTGAAGGAAGTGAGAAAGAGATTCTTGTAGAGAGCTGGACAAAGAACCTTCTATGTACAGATTGCCAAAGTTGGAGTATGCCTGGGGTGGTGGAGGAGCACCAAGGACGCAAGTATACATGGAGCCAACCGATGAACAAAATGAAGTGTAAGAGAAGACAAGATTAGAGAAGTTACAGGGGAAGACCATGTGGTAATTACAGGCCTAAGGATTCAGATTTGAGTAGACTAGTGTTTTATAAGAGTTATTGTGGCTTCTGTGGAGAAGAGTCTGCAGAGGGGCAAGGGTGGAAGCAGGAAGACCACTTGGGAGGGGACTGCACGTCTAGGTGAAAGATGATGGTGACCCAAAGCAGAGCAGTAGCTGGAGGGGTGAAAAGAAGTAGTCTGCTTATTTCAAAGGTGGAGTGGACAAGATTTGCTGATGGGTTGGATTTGAAGTTTGACAGCAAGAGAAGAGTCAAGGATGATTCGAGATTTTTGGCCTGAACAACTGGAAGAAGGGAAAAGAAAGCCATGGAAAGCTGTGGAAAGAACACATGTAGAGAGAAGTGAGAAACAAGGGTTTGATTTGTTGATGGATTGAATCTCATTCAAAGAAACTCCACTGCTCTTACTAAAGGACAACTCCTGAAAGCTGGAGAACTTGGGGCCGGCTGAGTTACAGATAGTGTTTGGGACTCCCTGCCACACAGTTTTAACAAGACTTGTAAAGGTTCATGTCCCTGCCTTACAGATGATAGAAATACAAGGTAGCCATCCTAATGTTAAATGCCTAGAATTTGTGCTTTGTCACCTAAGGGTCGTTGACTCTTAGCCTCTGGCTCACAGTACTACTCAAGGGACACAAGTAGCATGAATTCTTAAGATGCCAAAGAGAAAAAGAGTGGATCCTGTTAACTAGTTTTATAAACTCTTTTCTCAGAATCCATGCCCTAAACTTAGGTTTTAACTATGATAAATTATGCAAACACATGTTCTTCCCACACCCTTTATACAAATGTGGTTCAACTTCTTCCGCACTCCCTTAAGTGAAGTCTCCAGGCCCTCATTTACCTCTCTTCCTTCTTTTGCTTTATTGGAAAAACTTTGTGGCAAAACCTCATTCTAGAAAATTCAAAAAATATAGAAATCCAATACAAAACTCAAATTCACAGTATCACAGAGAGGACAATGGAAACATTTTAGGAGCCTTTAATTCCAGTACAAAATAGAAAATATACACACACACACAAGCATCTCTCATTATCTTTATTATCTGAATACAATCTGTTCTCAAAACAATGTTGCGTAGCAAATTTTCAATCAACAGGAGCCATATTTCATGAATCTAAACACAAAAACGTGTCCTCAGTCCATCAAAACCTTTTAAATAATTTCCTCAAATATTATTAAAATACCCTTAAATGCAAATATAACAACCCACCAAGAATTTCTGCACAATATGCAGCATATGAAACACCAATTACCTAATTATTAAATTCTTAATGAACTCACTAATAGGTACATTTACGTGCAGTACACATGGAGACTGCTCAGCAGCAAATACAACCACAGGAAATATGTACTGTAACAAAAAATAATAAAGTAATGAGTTAGATAATAAAAATAACATCTGAATTGGACTTGGGCTGGTAGGGCCCTTGGGTGCCTCACAGAAGCGATCACCGGTAGTGTTGAAAGTGTGGACTACTGGGGAGAGACAATGGGGGAGATGCGAGTGAGAGTGGGTAGCATGTTCGCACTCCTGTGGGGAGCAGGCTCGCGGAGCCTGCAGCGCTCTGTGTGTCCTCTTGCCAGGACTCAGGGGCGACTGTAGAGTCTTCCCTAGACAGTGTGAGCAAATTCCGTGTACGTTTGTTTTTAATTTAGATAATGAATTTGGACAGTGAACAAGTTAGTCCATTTTTGGTGATTTTTTACAAGAAATTACAATGAGTGTTCATATAGTGAAAGTTAGATAGCAAGGATTTTGTATGTACTTATACATTATATACATGTGCATACACATTTGCACATACATGCACTCCTTACATGCATATATATTCTGCTACACATAGTATTTTGACAGAAACCACTTTTTCATGAACTTGTCTAGGCCTCTGTTTCTTCATCTGCAAAATCAAGTGCCTGATCCTGCAAGTTCCAGGATCCCTTTCAACTGTACCTTCCTCTGGGTCTTAATTTAGCTAATACTCCATATACCTGAAATTAACATCTCATTAGAGAGCTTAAAAGATTCCTTTTATTTTGAATGCACAATTCCTTATTTTGTTAAATGGATAAAATCCACAATTTCTTTTCTTGATTAGTATTTACAGGTTTCTTGCACACTTACTAAAAATTGCACCACTTCAGGAAAATCAAGACATATTGAAAAGATAGAAGTTTATCCATTTAATTAGTAGGCATTCACAGTGTGCCAGGCACTGTGCTCAGCCTTTGAGGACCTTTCAGCCTATTGGAGAAGGCAAATTTATAAATAAATAATTATAGTCTTGTGAGATGTCACTGACGACATGCATGTAGAACCAGTATGCAGTCACAAACAAGACATGCAGGAGTAAAGGAAAACTTTGGGGAGGCGCCGACTTTCGAGCAAAGACCTGAATCAAACAGATTCCCTAGCATGTGAAGAAAGAGAAGGAGAAGAAAGCAAGGGAGCTGCAGATGGGGGAGAAGCTGGCCTGAGCCCGTGGACATGGAATCCAAGGTGGCACATTCTGGGGACAGCCAACAGCTGCATAATGCTGGGTTATACTTGGGGTCTTGGGGGAATATGGTGAAGAGCTTTGCTTGTCCTGAAAATAGCATGAATTTTAGCTCCTCGCTAATGGAGAAAGTTGAAGGATTTTTAAAAGTAGTTTGTGTTTATTTTTGAATATTGACTCTCATTACATTATAGAGAATTGATTAGAATAAAGAGAAAGGGAAGGTTGAAAATTCAGAAAGCTCTTATAAATTAGTCCAGAAGGAATATGATTCTAAAAAGTCTAATAATATACAATATTCTAGGGATTCTAGTGACTTACTCTTTTTGAAATTTAAACAAAGAGTAGTCTCTCCCATCCAGCTACACAATGCCATAGCCTTTAATAAGTACCAAGAGTGTTTTATTTTTAAGTTATAATTTTATAAGCATTTGCTCATAGGCATTATAATCACATCAAAATCTTACTTCCTTTTTCAAAAATAGCCTTAAGGTTTCATTTCCCCCCACACCACTGTGTTGTAACAGTTGGTAAATGGGAATAGGGTAATCTAAGAAAAAATAATTAATTATCTGAGCCGGGATTAAAAGCCATGAATTTACCTTCAAAAATAATTCCCAATTCCTTGCAGATTGTATCACCTCCCTAACTATTTAAAGTTGCTTATCTCTCTAACATGAGCTCTTTAAAAATCAAATCCCCTCTTTCTCTGAGCAGCAAAATCAGGTCATTTTCACTGATATAAGGTAAGCCTTTGATTCTATCACATTCCTAAAGCATCTTTGCAAATCTTTATAAGGATAGCTAGCTTTTCCTAAATCTATTCATCCACTGTATCTTCTCCCTTAGGTTACTAATTAATAAAAAATAGATATCAGCATTTTGTGGCATGAACCAAATTTTATCATCCCTAGTGTATCTTGAGTTAATTATACCACCAAATTTCTTTATTCAGCCATAAATAGAATTACTTGTTCACCTGAGTAAAAGCACCTGCAGGAGGCCCTGGCCTTTGTTGGTCCTCACACCCTTCATTTGATAAAGGAGGGACTCAGGCCACAAAAGCTGTAAGCTTTTTTCCAGCCTTAGTATTGTGTGATTCCACATAAAATCAACATAATTTAAATAACATTTTAAAGAATTATATCTGAAATGTGCTTTCAGAGTAAATTATTTTATTTTCAAAGCTTTTATACTGTTCTAAATACCTCCAAAATAATTTATGTTTTCTTAATTATTATTGAGAATTTTCCACATGCAAGATGTTATAAGTTATTTAAGCAAAACAAAGAATAAAACAAGGTTCTTATATCCATATGCCTACACGTAATAAAAAGATAAAAAGGCACAAATAATCAAACAAGAGAAAACTTTAAGAATTAAGAAAATTTTGTGGAATAAGTGAGTTCTCAGCAAGGGGAATTTATTCATCTAGAGGATCAATAAAAGCTTCATAAAGATAATAGAATTTGACTAAACTTGAAAAATAAATGAGCTTTCATTTTAAAAGCATAAGGAGAGGAAAGAGTATAACTTGGACTGTCTTTATGGAATAATATAAAGGTAAAGTTATTACAGATGTTAGGAAACGCATAGAACTGAAAAAAATGAGTCAGTTTGGGGAAGATCATTGTATTAAGAAGAATTCCTTTGGTGGCTAGTGAGGGAAAATCCAAGTTGGAAAAGAGAATATACTGTCTGAAGTAATTAGAAGTTCGTAAGTAGGTTAGCTTTAAGTGTGATTTATGTAATGGCTCCACTTCTGCCCCCCGGGAGCCTGCCTAGACTCTCTCCCCCAGGTAGATTTTCTGTTCAGGTTTGGAATGCTAGATGCTGACAGCTTCAAGTTTACATCATTAGAACACCTAGTTCAGAGGAAGAATCAATCTGCTCCCAAATAATCCTGGATCTGAGTCCGTTTGCCCAGGCTGGCTGCCTTGGCGTATATGCCCATCCCCAGCTGTGACCCATGGGGTCTGAATGCCCTGGCTGGCTCAGCCTGGGACGTATGTTCCACCCTCAGAGCCTGGTAGTAAAATGTTTTCCATCACACAAGTGGGCCAGAGTGAAGAAGATGTGGTTCCTCAAAGCAAAGAGACAGTTCTTCCTGCCGCTAGAAGATATGGCTCTCGATGGCAAAATATATCCCATGACTGTGAATAAAAAGCTAAAGTCATCAGATATCAGCAGGCAATAGGAAGCCACTAAGATTTTTGAACTGGGCAGTAATACGATCAATGTGGGCTTTTATGAAATTAATCTGGCTGCAATGTATCTGGTAGGTTGGAGTGGGAAAGGGATGGAGGTAATAAAACTAGCTTTGAGAATGGTAAGAGGTTTAGGGAGTTTGTGCCAGGATGGTGATAAAAGTATGAAGGAGTCAAAAGCAATAGACATTTTTGTTTGCAAATGTTTTCTCACCGGGACTAAGAAATTCTAGAAAGTACATTTAGTATCAAAAGCAATATTGGAGCACTGGAAGAACATTGTCATAAAGAGAAAATCAAATGTGAATTACTGTTAGTGTAATTTCTTAAATCGATTTAATAGGAGGTTCAGTTTGAAGCATGCAGCTTGTCTGTTCATTTGGAAGAACATCGCTGCCGTCTCCGAGTCACTGGAGTTCCACGATCGGTCCCCCTGGCAGCCTGCGGTGTGCTGTTTGGGCTTCTGAAATCCTTTCCACAGCCCAGGCCCTGAGCACCAGCTACTCCCATTCAATGTGTCAGAGAGGGTAAGTGAGCAAACTGTAACAGTATGTTATTCCCTGCCATTGAACAATAAAAACCAATTAGCCATTTTAATTTGGGTCTATAGTTACTTTGATTTTGTTCTCTCCTATCCCATCTTTGAGCAGCAGGGTTTGAATTCCACAGATTATAAAAGAATGGTTGAATCACCAAAAGACTATTACCCCTGATTTTTTTTAAGTCCACAGTATACTGACATCATCATTATTACTCAGCTTTTTAAAATACTTAGCAAATACTGAATTTCCAACACACATTTAATATGCAGGAGGATTCACCTACTAATAAACAAAATTTAATTTCATCAATACAAAATATATTCTGCTACACTTGACTCTTTAATTTTATTATAGTGATTAAAATTACAAGTGGTATTAGCAAATTTCCTGCTGCAAGATACAATGTGTGCTATGATTTTATGGCATGTCTTCTGGCCATTCAAAACACAGTTATATTATCTTGCAAATGGAGAAGGATACACATTGTGCTTTTCCCTTGGTACTGATGTTGTTCGTGTGCTATCATTGCAAAAGGCAAGAGCTAGCTTTGCCACATATTTACATGAATATATAAATAAAATATAAATATATTTATTACATAAATAACCCTTCTAGGCACAGTACAGCTCATATTTGATGGTGCATACAAACTAGTTGGGGATTTTATTAAAATGCAGATTCTGATTCATCAGGTCAAGAATGGGGCCCAAGAGACTGCATTTCTAACTAGCTCCCAGGAGGCTTGGACACACTTCTGGTCAGCAGACCCACTTTGAATAAAAGGGTCTTTGAATTTAAAATGTTAAATATTTTCTGGACCTAGGATGTGGTATTAAATGCTCTTTTTAGGTTAAAAAAAACAACAATGTGAAAGGAATGAGATGTGGATTATCTTTAGTTTCCTCAGAAACCATGCATGCCTTCATAATGTGACTTGTTCTGGGTTTAGCTGGCCAATCACAGCCCAGCCAATTACAAGTCAGACTGTTGCTGATGAGGGCACTGCTGCCAGTGAGATGCATACCTGTATGCAGACCTGGTCAGAAGGGGTTCCTTAGTCACTGTCCACAGTGTGTACAGAGACATTCTTCTTTTGCTTTGTATGACAGATGGATTTGTCTGACACATATCACAACTCACCTTCATAGTTATTTTTTCACAATTCCAGTTATTAATATGAAAACTAGAAAATCCTGTGAAAGGTCAATATATGTAAAGCGTATAGATGTTTGGCAGAGATTTCCATTTTTACGCAAATACTTCTGATGTCAGAGAAGCAGACATACAGCTGTTGCCCCTTGCCTTTGTCCCAAAAGAACCACACCTTCTCCAAACTGCTGCATCTCTGGTTTGCTTGTTGTGCCTTCTGCCAATTTGCCTTAGTGACTGGGGGCTGTGAGGGGAGAACTGGGGTCAGAGATGATACAGTGATACTTTCTCACCATTATGAACAGTCATAAGGTAGAGAAAGTTATGCACATTTTCTCCATTCAAGATCTTTTAAAAACACTCTAATTTGCAAAAATCTTTTTACAAATGTAGTTATATTATGATTCAGTTTGTTGTCATGTGTATCATAAAAGCCTTAGGATTTACCAGAATACAAGTTCACACCTGCTTTATCCTATCCATTTTCTACTGCTGTGTGTACTGGCACCTGAAAAGATTTTTTTACCAAAGAAAAAAAAAGGATTACTTGAGCTAAAATGCTAGATTTGAACGACAACTTTGAGCCTAGCTAAATGACGTATAAAAATTGTTAGATGGTTCTATGAATCAAAAGTATCTCAATATACTGACACTTGAATTGGTAATCAGCCAAGTGTCTTTGATCACAAAGCTCATATTTATAAGCTTTGAAGGAAATATCTGTGCTATATAATGAATTAAAGTTCACAACTGAGAGGGGAATGTTTGACTAGAAGAGGTGAAATGTGAACCCTTAGAGAGAGGAACTGGGGAAATAGTGAAATCATTGTAGAGGTTTGGGGATTTTTGTTTGTTTTGTTCTTTGGGGGTTTTGTTTTGTTTTCTTCTCTTTAAAATAAAAGTCTAGACAGATTTATCTGTCTGGAATGGTAAAATGTACTCCTGTCAGGTAGCTGAACTCTGGGCCCGTGGAGATAGAGACCATGTCTGTCTTATTCATCAGTGTATTTCAGCACTTGGCACAGCACTCCCACATACGAAGTTCTTTATAAATATGAATGAATGAATGAATGATGTCTTTGCAGATACACTTGCATTCCTGAGACTTTGTGAATGTAGAAAATAACTAAATGAGTAACTTGGGCTTAACAAAAAGATATGATGAATTCCATCTTCAACTAGGTGGTTGCCATGGTGGTTCAAATACTTTTATGGTTGATAGCTCCTTGAATCTGCCATTCGGTAATAATAAACATGTAATGGATTGGAAACATTTGGCTCCACTGTTAACTTCACAGATTTCTAGCACTTTCAAATCAAACACTAGAATTTCCCCCAAGGTTTTTATTGTAACATGCTAACATTTATAATAAATCATCCTCCCCCCATTTAAATTCGTACAGCTGAGATTTCAGGAAATCATCATCACTCATCTTTTCCAGACTGGAGAAACGTCTATTTACATACTCATGTAGGGTGGTTTGTAACTTATAGCTTCCTTTGTTTGCACTCATTCTTCAGCAGCCCTGTGCCCTAGGCTGGACAGATACTGCCTTACTTCAAAACTGAGGAAATAGAGAATTAATACAGTTGCCCAAGAGAACAGTGAGTAGTGAGATGGAACTCGTGCTTTCCCCTGCTGACTCCTGTTCCAGTGCTCTGTCCTATAAAAGACAAGAACTGAATGGTACTTAACAGTTTACAGTGTTTCTTAGCATAGTTCAGTTTTCAGGATAAAATGAGTTTATCGGGGTCTAGACATGAAAAAGCTGAAGTGTAGAGAGGGTGAGGGAAATTGTCCAAATTTCACTATTGGTGGACTCAATAGGAATCCTGCCTACAATTCTTCTGCCTACAAGTCTTAGTCATTATGTGGTTTTTCAGTTGGTTATTTGGTTGGTTCATTGTTTTAGGACCTCAGATGCGTTGAATTGGAGTAATTATTCCTTTGGTTCATTTCATGCTCTCCTTACTAGCCCATGTATTGCTCTGTTTATTTAGTTACACAGTAATTTTATAGGGTAATACATATCTGTGAACTAAATAGCTAAGACATTGACAATGACCTTCATATAAAATGTTTCCTGATTCCTTTCCCCTGTCTCCCCTTATGCAGTGTCCCCAACATTCTTAATACTATATTCATTGTTCTGTTGCTTTCATTTTCATATAGTTATGCATAATTATATTTTTTATACTTGTAAGGAATTTATATTTTATTTTTTTAACTTTATGAAAAGTATATGTGCTATATGCAGTATTTGAGGGATTATGTCATGTTGTATATAATTTGGGGACCTGATACATAATTGGAGTTCTTTTATGAATAAAACTATGTAATTACAATACACACACATACATCAGCCCATGGTGTGTGTATGTGTATGTAGGTACATTTATAATGTAAAGACTAGATCAACCTATTCAGCCTCTTCAAATTGAGACATATGTAAATTCACTCTACCTGCCCTGGCTGGTGTGGCTCAGTGGATTGAATGAGGGTCAGCCTGCAGACCCAAAAGCTGCTGGTTCAATTCCCAGTCAGGGTACATGCCTGGGTTTCATCTAGGTCTGCAGGTTGGGATATGCAAGACAAAAACCCATCAACATATCTCTCCCACATAGATATTTCTCTCCCTTTCTTCCTTCCTTCTTCTCTCTAAAAATAATAAATAAAATCTTTAAAAAACAAAAAGTATAAATGCACTCTACCTATATATTAATTAATTATAAAGACATTTATTCAACAATTATTTATAGGGTGCCTACGATGTGCCAAGAGGTACTATGCTGTGATACATTCCTGCGAAATAGATACACTCATCCCCCAAATATCCCTGATCTCAAGGAAATAACATTGTATGTATAGACAGAGGCACACAATAAATAAAATAAACATGTAAAATATACAGGATGTTAGATGATAAGTGCTAGGGAGAAAATCATGGAAGGCCTTTAAGGACTGGCATTTGCAATTTAAATGGAAGGGTGCTCAGCGATGATGAACTGAGGGTTGGCTGCGTGAGTGCCATGGAAGTAACTTGCGAGAGCCGAATCAGAACAGAAGTAAACTCTTCGGAAACCCCCACACTGATCCTATTATTTCCGTGTGTAGAATAACGGGTTCAGTCGGTACTGATGGCCCCCAGAGAGACAATGCATTTTCCTCCCGCTTTTCTTGCAGCTGACCCTCGGCTCAGCTAAAAGCGCCCTGGCAGCGCCGCCGCACCTGAACGCCTAACGTGACCAGCACCACCCCCGAGCACGCACGAGGTCGCGGGCAGGTGCACACAACCCTCCGGCCGCTCCCGGCCCGCGGGAACGCGCGCGCGCGCCCCCGGCCCTCAGGCTCTGGGTAGGGACGCTGCCGGGAGGGTGGCGCGCACCCCGCTCGGCAGCTGCGGCGGCTGCTGGTGTGGGCGCTCGCGTCAGGGCTGGGGAGGAGGAGGAGGAGGTCCGCGGCGAAGAGAGTGAGAGAGACATGAGGCAGCCCGGCAGGCAGCGAGAAAGAGTTCGGCGGAGAAGGAGTGAGTTTTAGAGACGCCGGCGAACAGGACCTGCGCCTGCGGGAGAGCCCGACCGCCCGGCTCCTCGCCGCCTGCGCGCGCTCTCCCGCGCCCGCTTTCAGCACCCCGAGCGGGGAACAGTTCCCGGCAGCGGCTGCGCCGCCGAGGGGCCGCGCCCGCGGGGTACCCGAGCCTTCGACCCGGCCCAGGGGCCCCCTGCGAGAACCCAGGGTGCTCGCCGCCTTCTCCCTTTTGTTGGCGTGCAAGGAAACCCGGGGGAAAGCATCCGGCGGCCTCAGGAAGTCCTGAAGAAGTCGAAGCAGAATGTACCAGGGACACATGCAGGTAAGACATTTCCATCCTAACTGGAAAGAAATCTTGGGGGCTCGTTGAAGAGCAAGGCGGCTCACCAAGTTACTGTGGTCAAGCGCCGCCTTCACACAGTTCAACAAGTGAAGTGGTGCAACATGACCATGACATTTCTGTCCGGTGCTGCTGGGAAAACTGGACCTGTTTCAGAGGGAAGGAGAAGGGAAGGAAAGACCACCTCGGAACTTCGATTGGGGAAGTTTGTTTTCTGTGCATTCCCTGAGCCTGTTTCTTTAAACAAGCTCAAGGAACCCAAACAGAGGAAACCTGGAGCTGACCGTGTTGCCGTTGTAATCCTCTTGATGCAACTGGGCATGTATGTCAACTGAAGGGCAAACAATAATAGGAAAGACAAAGCGTTTTCCTTTACCATCTGCAAAGGCTTCTTGGCAGTTAGAACACTTTGCACTTTTCATGATTTTTAAAGTGATATTTTTTCAGTGTTTTGTGCTGTATTTCCCCCCCTTACAATGATGGGACATTGTCACCCATCCCTAGAGTTACAGGATGACTGGGGAGGATGAATTTAAACATATGTCCGAGAGGCTCTAATGTTTTTCAAGGGGGGTACCACCTTCGGTTATTAATGCTCATTTGAGCTGAGCTGCTGCTTCTCTCTGATGCACTCAACTCTCCTGGGCAAAGATTACTTTAACCTTGACTCCACTTCTCATTCACCTGGTTGGTTCTTCTTTATAGAGGCAGGTGTATGCTTTAGGGGGGAAAACTGAAATACCAACTCAGCTTCCTAAAGTGTTAACTGAGCTCTTTTTGCTGTTTCTAAATACTGTAGTCATCAGGTTTGATGTTTGAGCTTCCTTTCTGTTCCAAACGTGGTCAAATACAGTCATTATATGTGGTGCCTCCACCCTAGTGTGTAACATGTGTGAAAACAGAAGGTGTTGCTTCTGTGTCTTTCAGAGCAATTGAAAATAGATAAATATGTTGTTGCATATTTAATTTGCAAGGCTGTGAGGAAATTCCTGTGGACTATAATTTAATTTTATATAAAATGGTATTGTATCATTGCTAAATTTTGTAAGAATTCTGAATCAGCACTATCAGAATTCCAAAGGCATTTGTCATATTGCTGACATCTTCCTGTTTTGAAAATTAGTAATGGAATTATATCACAGTTGATGGACAATAATTAATGATGAAGTATATTTCTTAATATATATAATAAATATCATCTGCATGTTTCTCATCAAAGCTACATTAATTAGAAAGTTTAGTAACA
Source organism: Trachops cirrhosus (assembly GCA_028533065.1). Classification (NCBI taxonomy): domain Eukaryota; kingdom Metazoa; phylum Chordata; class Mammalia; order Chiroptera; family Phyllostomidae; genus Trachops; species Trachops cirrhosus. The sequence goes on from CM052539.1 coordinate 155,815,434, forward strand.
AAGAAGTATTCAAACAATGACTGCTGAAAAATTAACAAAAGATTATTACTATAGTTTTATGCTTCATCTACACCCAAGAATGGTACTTGCAATTTTATATATTATCTATTATCCTTAAACAGTTTCTCTATAAGAGTAAAAGAGAAGGGTTTTAATAAATGGAGTTATTCTTCAAAAATTGCTCATTAACACAAAATTCATAATTGACAACTTGGGCAATTTACAAAAACTTTCCACATCATTTTGTTTGTTTGTCTGTTTCTTTGTTTGAAAATACAGTTTTGTGAATGGAAAATTGAAGCAACAATCTGGTAAATTTGTGAACCCCAAAACAATTTTAACTCAATTTTCTGAATATTTCAAGGAAAGATGTTTTTGAACTTGAGTTGTCTAGAACAATGTCTGAGAGTTTCATTTCACTTTGAGAGACTAGACAAAATTTAAGACTCTGCATATGCTCCAGACTTAATGTTTTTTTTGCTTGTGCAATGCTATAACAACAAATATGATGGCTGGCAGTAAAACTCACAAATCTTTGCTGCCAAGTTTAACTTGAAAATGTTACTAAATGAAGACTATAATCAATATGCTTGCCAAAAGTTAAGAGCACAATAATTTTTTTCTATTTACTATTGACCATTACTTTTAAACATAAAATTTCTAAGGCATTATTAGTTTAGTAGCTATTAAATATGATTGTCTCAATGGGAATTCCCACCCCCCAGTAAATAATGTCTGTTGCAAACTGATTTATAGTAGTCATTTGCTTACATTTTAAAACGCCAGTCTCTTCCTTTAAGAATAGTATTTACTCTTTGACAAAATCTTCATCATGGTGGTATATTTAGATTAAATAAAGAATCTTTCCTTATCGTTAGAGATAGCACCATCTTCCTGGGTGTACCTAACTCTAATCTCAAGGAAGAAGAAACATAGTCCAAACACTCCAGAGGGTTTGTAATTAAAAATATAAATGCGTATCTGGTGAAGCAAACTGGGATGAGCAGATTCACTAAAATTTCTGCTAACTTTGGAGTTTGTTTGAAACACTGGCATTTCTTAGCTGATACCTTAAAACAAGAGTGAAACAAAATATTTGCCGTGATTTGCTGTACCTTCTCTTTCTTGTATCCAAGAGATTTTAAAATAAAATGCTTTGTAAATAAATAAACAACCTGGAGTGGAGGAGGTATGCACATGAAGCCTTAAAAGGTAGTTGAACTTAAACTTCTTCAGAGCCTTTATTTTTGCAACTTAATGAGTTTGAAAATAAACTTTTTAAATTCTTGTACATACAACAATTCATCCAGTTTACTATAAAAACTGGATTTATTTCAGAAGTCACAAACTTTTAAGAAACACTGCTAGTTCTTTAGAAGATAAAAGTGGACATCAATTACAGGTAGATGCACAAAGCATAGCATAGTAGCATGCATTTTTTGGTTTCATAGTAAACGTCACAGGTATATTTATTAGGAACAGGGCCCCAGAGTTTATGCTGTTTTCCAGCTGCCTCACCGATATTTCCAAGGGGAATTGATCACCCCAGAAACTTAAGCAAAGATTGTTTCTTTAGTGACTGTTTTAGATTTACTTTTTTTTCCCCTTTGACCAAGGCGGCCAATGGTTATTATGTACTTAGCATCAGTTCTGACCAAACTCTCTACTCCGAATAGATAATCTGTGGTCTTACTCCCTCCAGTACCTCCGTATGTTATGCACTGTGATGCTTACTTGTATGTGTACATGAGTTAATACTGCTAATTCAAGCAAAATAGTTACTTGGCTCAGTATTTTTTCTTCAATCATGCTTCCTCCCCCTGGAATTATAGAATGATATAATTTCAATTTTGAACTAAGATTTGTTTTTTATTGTTAATAAAGCATCCACAGTAATTTTTTTGTTTAAAAAAAGTTATTTCAGAAGGCAGTCAAACAAAAAATCTGTTTGTAATTATAATTGATCTCTATTATAGGCATTCAAAACAGGTTTTTTCAACTTACTCAAGTCAACTGAGGACATAATCCACACCCTCTGCCTTTATAAAATAAAAAACTAAAGAAAATTTAAATGACAAAATTACAAGATTATTAACAGCTCTGAAAGTCCCATTTTATTTATCTTTCCCCAAAGGGTTTTTTTTGTTTGCCTTTATTTATGACTTTGCTTAAGCTTTTTAACAAAAATCTTCACTAAGGGGAACAGCTTGGGCAACACCAATTATGTTAATGCGTTAGGTCTGGTCACTTGAGATTCATTTGGGTTCACTAGAAACAATGAACACAGAAGCCAGTGCAAGGTAAGATTATAGAATGTTGTTTTCAACATCTGTGACAGCAGTTTGTCATCATTGAGATCCTAAGCAAAACTGTAAAATAGACAATATTTAGCACGGGTACTTCACATCTCTAACAGATCCATTTTTCCCCTCCAGATGCCACCATTTTCTATCCTGTGTCATTTCTTTATTAACCCTTTGCAAACAAAGATATAATTAATACCAGTACACCACACATACACACCTCACAGTGTATTTGCATTTTCAGAGGAGAATCTTTGAAGACTGGTTTGGGGAGGGGCCAGGGGGTATTTTCAGGAGAATGAAGCAGTGCTGGCCTGAAGCCGGAGTTGGTTGTGTTGTTTCGGTCAGAGGTAGCTGCTGCCTTCCTGTCTCCCCTCAACTCAAGTGAGACCTGCCCTCCTCCTTGAAGTCTTCCTATGAGCGATAATGAGCATTAATACAATGAATTTATTGCCTGAAGTATTTTTACCTAGAACTCTATTGACATAAATTCATGTACAGTGAAGCTTATGTCAAAATTATGACAAAATTATAAGCTTCAGCAAGATTTTGAAGTGCCTTTCTGTATATTTACAAGCAAATCATGCTTGGAATGAATGTAATATTGAACTTCTAACATTTAGAAATTATAACCTTATGTTATAATATTGTAGAGTATTTGATTAGCCTGAAGATTGTATTCCCCAGCCATTCCAGCCAACAGTTTCCATTATACACTTACTGTAAGAAACACAATATGTTCTTCCTAGATTTTATTTATGGATTATAAATATTCTTCCTAAAAATATGTGTTTGAAAAAATGTACGAGCATGTGAATGTTTTGGCTATAAAACATTTTTAAAGAATAAGAAAAGGTTAAAACAGAACTTGTTAATTTTAAAATCCTGAATCTCTGGTAGTACCACTGCCAACCTAGGAAACACCAAGATGTGATGCATCATGTAATCAAAACATCTGGCGGGCTGCCTTTTTACACTCTTCATGGAGGTCACATGTTGCCAGCACGGGCAGAAGGTAGAGCTGTTTAAAAGTCTTACATTCTAGAATTAACTTCTTGATGCTTTTATGGAATAACTAGTGTGTATTTCTTGCACTAAATGTGAAGGCAAATCCTAGCCTAATGTTTTCTTATTAAAAGACTTGAGTCTGATCTAAATGTTTTGGGACATCTAGACATGATGTAATTTCAAATACACTAATAGAGAAATTGGAGTTGCCAAGTTTCTGAAACATATTATCACCTTTTCATAACTCAAATTTATATAAGGAAAAACCATCTTGAAATGTAGCATGTAACTCAGGGAGCAGAGAACAGAGTGCTATGATTTAGGAGTTACATTTTTTTTCAGTGACTCCTTCCTTTATCTCTGCTTCCCCCAATTTAACCAGTCTTCACCTATACCATTCCTTTACTAGGAGTACCAAATGGAAGACTCTTTCCCAGTCTGTTAAAAAAGGATCTTTGTATCTTATCTATTATTATATTATACAGAATATAAACAAGAAGATAGTTAATACCCTGTTGGTTAAATAGCAAGATCACTGCTGATTGTTCTGAGCTCAGCATACAATGCAACACAGTGCCAATATTGCCTCATAACATCATTTTTTACTGATCCTTACTAGTACAATATATTAGTTCTTCTGTTAAAACTTCATTATATAAATGATCATTATTATTCTCCATGTAAGATTTTACTAAATTGATCATCTTTACATATTATTTTTAGACAATCACTGTAGAAATTTCACAGATGAAAAATAATGTGCTCATTTAGATAGGAAGAGGCTGCTTATGTACCATTTCATTGAAAAGAAGCACACAGAACCCTACAAACAGCTCTGAAACTGGGCGAAATTGAACCAAGTGGGAGAGTTTGCATTGCAGGTGCATATACAACTCCCCAAAGTCCCTGCTCATGCACAGAGATTTCAGAAAAAAAAAACAGACAAACCCTGCAAGTGGGATTTGGTGTGGTCTAAACTTTTTTTCCCCAAACAGAATGCCATATGGTGATCTATGAATCATGGAGAGTCCAAGGGAGGATTGGTGCTTCTGTGATGCTAGAAATCTACCTAGGGAGCTACAAAATCCCCACTCCTACATACCGTCTTAAAATGTATGTGGTTTTTAAAGCAACTGGTATGGTAGAAGAATTCAAAACCATTTCCTATGAGTAATGATTGAAGGAACTGGGGATGTTTGGCTTGGAATGTAGACGCAAGGGCACAATGATGACTCTACATAAATATTTGAAGAGTTATTATGTAGGAAGGGGATAAAATTGTTCTGCACAGCCTTGAGGGTTAAAGCTGGTATTACAACAGTGCAAGGTAAAAAGTTTCCTCAAGACAATGACAGTTAGAAGACACTGGATACAGCACCAGGTCCCACTGTGGTAAGATGCCTACCTGGAGATGAAGGAGGCCTAGAGTGAAGAAGGGGAGCTTACAGGTGAGCAGAGAACAGTGTCCCTGCTTGCCCACAGGCCTTGGTTCCAAAACCATTATGTGTTGTGGAAGAAATCCAGTAAAAAGCACCATTGAGAGCATGTGTGTTTGTGTGTACGTGTCTTTGCATCCCACCACAAAGGCTTGTGGCCAGCTGAAGTAGTGACCTAATAAGCCAGCTCCAACACGGCCTGAGGGGGAGTATTCCCTAGTTACCTGAAAGCATATGGATGAACACCAGACGGAGGCATGCCAGTATCATCATGCCAAATGATCAAAAATAGTAAAAGGTCAGAAAATATGGAACTCTTTAAGGAAATGAAGTAGAAAACATTTAAACATTATGAGAAGAAGCTGCTAGAGCAGCAAAACATCTTATCTCCTTTCACATGGGTGCTAACTGTAACACACTTATACCGAATGGTATCCTTTGATCACGTGGTGACGTGCCTTCTGATTGGGCAGTGTGCACATGCACCACCTGGAAGTTTGCTGGACATGCAGACTCTTAGGTCCCATCCCAGACCTACTGAATCAGAAACCGAATTTTTATGCATTTAACATTTGAGAAGCACTTATCTGAAAACATCTATGTGGAGGACAGGGTCTGAGCTATTGCACTGAGAACTTAGCAAAAACCTTGATTCTGTGGTAGCTTTCTGATATCAGAGGCCCCTGAGAGACAAAATAGCAAGAACAACTATCACAACATGTTTGAATAAAATGTCTTCCTTATACTGATGTGATAACCTCCAACCAATTGTTTGTAGTTTTTCATCTGCTAAAACCACAACAAACTTATTATGTTTCACCTGAATAAAACAAACCTTCAAATATTTAGAGAACTATCATGTCCTCATCCCATTAAATCTTTCTTCTCTATGATTAACAGCCTAGTTCACCCAGCCGTTTCTCATAATGACATTTCTGATGTTTTCACGGCTCCATGAAAGTACGGCCCTCTGAATGAGACACACTGCTCAAGATGTGCCCTGACCAATGTCAAGCATGTTGAGATTGTTTATTTCTTGGAACAGACATCTACTCAGACAGCTTGAGACTGCTTTAGCATCTTTAAACTAAATTGTTCTCTAAATTGTTCTGATATTTCTATTCTCTGCATGACATGGGAATTTTCTCACAGGTAGTAGGTCTTTATACAAGAATAATCTCAGATCCAAATGTGCTCGTTAGGAAAAAAACTGGCACATGTGCTCATCAGAATATTCTAGGCTAACATTTCCTTTTGTCTCTAACAATTGCACTAGTATTCAGTTTTGAGGGCATAGAATCCTGGGTTTGAAGGCCTCTAGAAAACGTTTTTTGTCCAAGTATCTCATTTCACAGATGAGAACATTGAGGTTCAGAATAGTAAGAAACTTGCTCAAGAAGTCCCATGTAGGTTAATTAGCAGAGCTAGTCCAGGAATGAAAGCTGCCTTGCCCCATTGTACCAGGTACCTCATACTATTATTCTTTATTTTGATGTTTATTACAATAAAAAGTGTATGTGAAAGTAAACATTATAATAAAACACCAGATGCTTCCAAATGTCCAGGTTTTGACATTTAGTCATAAAAAATTATATTTTTCTGTTTTTCAGTTTTAATATAACTATTTGACATTTATGTGTTCAGTTTTGGTAGTAGTTTGGCTAACAGTGAAATAAAATCTAATCTGTAAGTGCGTTTTAAAAGTTAAATGAGACACCATGGAAAGCTGTATAATTTATTTTCCTGAAGGTGTTCCTCATTGTCTCTACTTAGACTGACTAGATTGACCATTTTAGTGAACTGATTTGATAGGTTCTTGGAACTAGCTGCCTAAATATACAAGTAAATCAATCAGGGGTTCTTGGTTCTAAGTAACAGATACCAACTCTGGCTCTTTTAAACAGAAAAAGGATTTACTAAAAGTATAGTTAGATAATTAATAAACATAGAAGGAATGATAAAGACAGAAAAATCAGTATTTTGAAATCATAGTAAAAATTGATTCAAATGAGAATAATCAATAAATGCTAAATTGAGGAAGTCTGAGGAGAAATATGATATTCTGAGGAGAATGGCAGTCTGAGGAGAAATAGGATATTTATATAACATGAAAATATCACCCATATAAGTTACAAAAGAAAAAAAATAGTAACTTTTCAATAGAGAAGTTGGACGGCACCCTAAGTAATCAAAATCAATGTCACCAATAAGGTGATTATCTGCATGTCCATCTCTGGATATGACACCTTGAGTGGGACACAGTATCATTCATATAATATTGCTATTGAGAATGCACAGCCTGAATCTAATCATGAGAAGATCTCAGAGAAACACAAAATGAGGGATACTCTATAAAATAAGCAAATTATATTTCTCAAAAATATCAATGTCATGAAGAACAGGGAAGAACTGAGATGTTTACAAATTAGAAGACTAAAGAGAATGACAGCCTGAATGAAGCCTGAGTGATCCTGGACTGGAGCTCAGAACAGGAAAATCACTATAAAGCACAATCGAAACTTGAATATGGACTGGAGATTAAATAGGCATTACTGTTATATTTCCTGAACTTGATAACTAGCTATGGCTATGTAAGAGAATATTCTTGTTCATTGGAAATACATGCTTCGGTATGAAGAGGTGAAGGGACATAGTGTATGTAACCTACTCTCATGTGATCTGGAATAATTACAACAATATGCATGATATAATTACAGAGAGAGAGAGGTGGGAGGAGAGAGGAAGAAAGAGAAAGGAAGCACGTATAGCACAATGTTAAAAATTGACAAATCTGAGGAAAGAATATTATAGAAGTCCATTGTACTATTCTTGTATTTTTTTCTGTGATATTTTGAGATATTTTAAAATAAAAAGGTTCTTTTTTAATGCTTAAAAAAAAAGTATATTGGAGCATTCACAGACTCCTAGAACTAGGCTTGAGATGGCGGGACCAAGCAATATGCAGGGGCATGGCCCCAAACGCCAAACCAGACTAGTACAGATCCCACTGCTGCCCTTACAGGACAAGCAACATCAGAGCTTGCAACGCTGACACCCTCACTGGGCACTCGTTCAGTCACTGGCCACTGCTGCTGCCCATACTGGAGCTTCAGCTGCTGCCCTCCACTGTCAGGATGAGTTATCTACCACAACTGCTTATATGTGCCCTGGAATTCCAGTTCAAAATGAAGGCAGGCATAGACGGCCAGTGGAGCCACGTTACACATCCATACCCTGTCTGCAAGATAGCCTGGGAAAGTTCACGTCTGCTTACCAGCAAGACTCCAGAGTGGGCAATTTCCCAACTGTACAGTTTAGATTGGGAAAGTTAAAAAAAAGCCAATGTCCACTATAACATGTTATAGATATTGCTTGAAAATAAAATAAACTCCTCTCTATCTTGACTAAAGCCAGTCTGCCTTGAAGGAGAAGAAAATAATTCTCTTGAAGCCCTGTGCTTATTTGTTACTACCTTCCATTACATGCAGGCCTGTAGGAGAGTAGTGTAAAGCTGGGGTATGTTGGTTTTCTCAAACATGAAGCAAAAAAGAGCAGAATGATCCCTCCTTCATTCATCAATGTCCATCTACTGCCTACTCCTACTCTTTTTGAGAAATTGGGAAGAGCCCTGTGAAGAGTTTAGTAATTAATCATGGAATTAAACTACATATAATGAACCCTAGTGATAAGAACTTTTGTCCCTCCATATGCAGGAATTTAATGTGGAAAACTGGACACATTAGTGTTTCATATTCATCCAAAGGATGATTATAATCAAAATGGCCTGTGCACTTGAGTCATTAATATTGATATGCAGTCTATTAGACAAGATTTATGTAAGACAAAAAGAGTGTTCTTAAGCTTGGGGCAAGATTAAATGAGAACAGAATCTTGGAGATATAAAGGTCTTTCGAGTTCACATAGCACAACTTTGTCATTTCACATATGAGGAATCTAAGGGCTAGGTCTTGATGGCATTAATTCTGGAATTAATTGCTTCTCCCCAAAATTTTTAAAAAAGGCATGCTAAAAGGCTTCCGATGGCATCTTATATCATGTAATAGTCCCTCACATTTGAAGAGGCTACAAAAACATAGCAGTTAACAGCTTGAGCTCCAGGATCAGATTTCCACAAGTTCAAATCCTAGCTTTATCAAATCCATGTATTATATGTGTGATCTTGCTCTGATACCTTATCCCCTCTAAACCTCGCTTTGTTCATCTGGACATGGAGATAATAAATGTACCCATACATAATGATGGCTTTGTAAGGATTAGCTCTTATGTTTTATAGAGCTGGCAAAGTGTTTCATTCCCATTGTGTGTGGAGGAAAGAGTTTAGTTCACAGCAGTGCCTATTGTTCTTGGTTGTTTACAGTGGTGGCAGATGCTTGCTTTTCTTGTTCTCTCACAGTTCTGGATTTTCTTTTTTTATCTTTCCATCCCCAAACTTTTGCCTCCTGTATACTGAGTATTTACTTCACTTTTAATATTCCACTCAAATGTCTCCTCAGTGAGCGCCACTCTGCACCTCCACCACACCCTTCCATCCTCCCCCCACACTGAACACACACACCATACAGACTTAGGGATGTCTTCCTTAATGCTCCCTTAGCACCTTATATGCATCACTAATACCATTATTGAACTATAGCTTTAGTCATTTAATTTTGTCAGTGTCCCCAACTACTGTAGGCCCATCTGTGTTAGTGACTGTATTCAACAGCTTTATATCGCTGGACACTGGTAGTACTAGGTACATACTATTAATGTAGTATTTATTGAATGAATGAATTAATGAATTTGTGGATGAATGAAAGAATGAATGGTTGAAGTACTTAGAAGAGTCCCTTACTGTCCTGAATAAGAACTCCAAAGTGGGACGTTCTTTCTGATTCTAAGACACACACGGCTCCAGAATCCGGTCTATTCCCATGAGTTTCAGGAGTGAATGCATAGCAAGTGAAGTTTCCACACACTTGAAAGGGAATCAATTGCAGGGAAACCTTATAAACCTTGTAATTAGATTGCCACTGTAATTAACCAACACCCTGCTGTCAAAGCAGTCTATGCAGTTTAATGTGTTCAACCTCTTTAAAGCCTGAGGACAGTCTGGGGCTGCTGACTTAAAAATGTGATAGACTCTCCTAATGGTTTCTAACTATACCTCTAACTGGCCAAGGTCATTTGGAATTACAGCCCATGCATCTAAGGTTCTAGACACCTCCTCACCACCTTGGCTAATTGTCAATAGTGATTTTGATTCTGGTGCTAACACACACACCTCTGAGACCACTGAGACAACAGAGCATCACAGTCATAACTGCCCTAGGAGGCCATCATATGCTTACACCCAGATTTAAGTGTTGCTTATACATCCAGCCCCGACTTCCCCAGTTACACACACACACACACACACACACACACACACACACACAGAAGGAACTGCCCTCACAGTGGTCATCTAGGGGACATGTCCAGTTTGTGAACCTATCTAATATGATCTTATTATTATGTCTCCTGCAGTTACTCTGAGTGGGCACCAGAGATGTGGAGGCATAATTCTTCCCACTCAGATGCAGGGTAAATAAATTCCAAAATCACATGTCAAAGCTCTCCAATAAGAGAGGAGGTAACTATGCCAGTGATATGTGCCACCTCTGGGTAAATTATAAGGCACCCTCTCTGGGTGGGCCAAATAAACAGAGTCTCCTTTTCTCTGGAGGACATAGTCCCACACACAGACCCGCAATTTGACAGGTGAGGTTAGAGGGTTGGATTTCAGACATGACTTGTGCCCCTACATCCAGACATCCCTGTATAACTATATGCATGGCTCCAAAGGGAGTCTCCTCTACCGACAGTCCTGTGTGTGTGTGTGTGTGTGTGTGTGTGTGAAGGTGCATGAAGCTGAAGAAATGAGCTCTATTTACCAAAGATAATCAAACACAGATTGCTGACGCCTTCATGGATTCTAGGATTGTAGTATTATCAGGCCCTTAATTAACAATACAATACAACCCTGAGTGTTTGGTCAGGGCAGATTTCCCAGCTTACTAGTAACCAGATCATGGAAAATACTTATTTCTCATGAAGCCAAAGATCAACCACCCCTAATTCTTCAAAAGATATGCTGTTTGGGAGGATGCTGCTGTACTTGTCTCCATTCTGCAAATAACAAAAAGTACTTTTCTACAAAACTGTTCCCAATATGACAGAACTCTCAACTGTGATAGAAAACTGATAATCTCTACTATGATAGTCACTTTTTGTGAGAGGCTCATAAAAATTAATCTTTAGAGTGCTTCAGTGGGGTTGACAAAAGGTAGATACTTTATCTTTGGCATGCTGATAAAGAGAATGCAGCTCACAGGGCTTGACTGCCTCACCCAAACCTCCACATCATAGTAGATTGTGACTAAGGACCAGAATCTGGGTCTTCTGATTTTTACTCTATTGCTTGAGTCTGCATAGAAAATTCAGTCCACATCTCCATATCAGTATCTCAGCTATTGCAAAAATGATTCACCTAGGAATTTGCATGTTTTCAGGAACATTGCATAACCTTGGACAGTAGAAACCTTTGGTGCATCATTTACACAAGAGAGATGGTAAATCCATACAGCTTTATCAATTGTCTGAACTCAACATATCTCTATATATCTATATATCTAATCTATCTATCTATATCTACATCTAATCTCTATCTATATAAGCTTAGCACCTTGAGAATACCTTTTTGTGTGATGGGGAGTCAGGAAAACAGTGTGACTGTGAGATTAAACAGAACTCAGGAACCCAGTGCAAAGTCATCTTGTTGCCTGTATAGAAACAGAATCTTGGGCTGTGCATATTAATCAGGCCAAGATATGCCCCCCAAGATCTGTCGCTTACCTAAATATTTCATTTTAATGTTTTATTTTGTAATTTGTTTGCTATTATAAAAATATTCAAAAAAATATGGTGGTGAACCAGATCTTTTATATTTTACTTGGATGTTTTAACCTTTATTAAAGTCATCTTTAAAATATCTGACATTAATATTGAAAAATTAGTCACTACTTATTTGGGAGACATTTCTTAATTTCATCTGCTCTTAGAGATCCATTTATTTGCAGGGAAAGAAATGCAAGCTTTGTTGGAAAGAGAACTTCTAAAGGGCAGGATAAAAACTGTGGTGGAAATAAGCATAAATTTTATTAATCTCAATTGATATTAAAATATCTACTTGAAATATAGCCACTCTTTCCTAATTCTTAATATTAATTTTAAACTTTCCAGTACTTCAGGAGTGGAAGCCCTAGAAGTAACATTGTAAAACATTATAAAATTTAGAATATGGTAGTATTGACCAAGTAACTCAATGTAAAATTAAAGGTACCAAAATAAAAATCATATTTGCTTTCATAGTTGATTATGTTAAAATTAATTTTTTCGGGGATACACTTCTACCACGTTAATGTGATTATAGCCTGGTATCAGAATCAATGATAAAAGAATTTAAGTGTCTGTGTTATATCAAGGAAGCATTAATCTAACTAATCTTCTATTTTAAGAGCTAAAGTATAAGTATGCTGCTCCTAGCCTATCAAAAATTATTTTCCCTATGGCTTTTACTGCACATAATTCTGTCATTTTTAATAAATGCTTAAATGGACAGTCAAACACTTTGCAGGTAAAGAAATGTCAAAGTGACTAAAAGCTGAAATCATAGTTATTTTGGCACCTATGCTCATCCTAAGTATATATCTACAAAACAATTATTTCTTCCCAGTTAAATAACAGTATCACTGACTGACCACTTCTACCTGATCCAGTTCAAAGTCACTATTTCCAAACTAGACTCATCACCACCAACAACCTTCATAAAGCTGTCTTCTCCTATTTTCCTGGATTGCTAAATAATACAACCAACTACTCAATTACCTAAGTCAGAAACCAGAGAATCATTCTCTCTTTTTTCTGCATCATTCTCCAAATCTAATGCCCTGGCACTTCCTCATTCACTCCTACTCTGCCCTTTCTCTCCATCCTCACAGCCACCATCTTAGATCAGGTCATCATCTTTATTTAAAGAGTTATTGTGCCCTCCCCAACTACTCTTTTTGTTGCCAGGATCAAACATGTCTTACCACCATCTTTGCTACAGTATTAATTTGATCAGATCCTCCTTCCATTTAAAGTTCTTTCAAGGTGCACCATTACCTATCACACTGTTTTTCCAAGCACTGTCATTTCTAGAATTGTTATCAAGAATACTTGTTAAAAATGTGTATCCCTGGATCCCACTGCAGCCCCGTTGAAGGTCAGCTTGGTAACCTGCACTTTAACACTCTGTAGGTGAATTCAATGCACAATGCAATGTGAAAGCATGGCCTCCAGAATAAGAGATGACTTCTAAGGCCTACTTATTTGGCCTTCTCATCTACCACTTCCCCATAAGCACCCTGGACTAAAATTTCAGTGTTTCACCCAACTGCATCTGTGCTTCCAAGCCTCTGGTCTTCTCCCATGACCAGAACACCTACCATGTCACCCACTTGGCTAATCCCTCCTCATCCTTCAAAATCAGTCAAAGAATTATTTTCTCCAAGGAGATTTCTCTGAGGTTCCAGGGCTGGGGTACTCTCATAGCACCCTGAGTCTGTGCAGACCTATCTCACCTACCCTCACCTTGCTTTCTGGTGAGTTCCTTTGGCTGTGTCTTGTTCATATACTTTTTTACTTTAATTTATTGAGGTAGCATAGGTTAATACAATTACATAGGTTTGAGGAGTATAATTCTATAATACATCATCTGTATATGGTATTGTCAAATCTCCCTTCACCATCATTTATCCACCCCTTTACTCTCTCCTACTCCCCCTAACCTCTTTCCCCTGGTAATCACTGTACTCTTCTCTGAGAGTCTTTTTTTAACCTCTTCACCTTTTCCACCCAGCCCCTCAACCCAGAATCCCTCTGTCAGCTGTCAGTCTGTTCTCTATATCTATGGATCTGTTTCTATTTTGTTTGTTAGTTGATTTTGTTAATTAAATTACAAATATAAGTGAAATCCTGTGGTACCTGTCTTTCTCTGACTGGCTTATTTCACTGAGCAAAATACTCTTCAGGTTCATCCATGATGTCACAAAAGGTAAGATTGCCTTCTTTTTTACAGCCAAGTAGTATTCCATTGTGTAAATGTACCACACCTTTTTAATCCATTCACCTACTGATGGACACTAAGGATGCTTCCAAATCTTGGTTATTGTAAACAAAGCCGAAATGAATATAGGGGCACATATATTCTTTTGAATCAGTGTTTCAGGTTTCTTTGAATGTATTTCCAAAAGTAAAACCACTGGTTCAGAAGGCAGTTACATTTTTAATTTTTTAAGGTAACTCCATACTGTTTTTCACAGTGGCTGCACCAATGTGCCTTCCCACCAACAGTGCAAAAGCATTCCCCTTTCTCCACATCCTCACCAGCACTTATTTGTTGATGTATTAATGATAGCCATTCTGACAGGTGTGAGATGGTATCTCCTTGTGGTTTTAATTTGTATTTCTCTAATAATTAGTGACAATGAGCATCTTTTCATATGTCTATTGGCTATTTGTGTGTCCTGTCTGAAGAAGTGTCTATTCAGGTCCTTTGCCCATTTTTAATTGGATTGTTTGTTTTCTTGTTGTTGAGCTTTATAAGTTCTTTATAAATTAGGATATCAACCCTGTATCAGATCTATCATTGGTGAAATATTCTCCCATTCATTGGTTAGTTTTTACATTTTGTTGAAGGTTTCCTTTGCTGTGCAAAAAAACTTTTAGTTTGGTGTATTTCCATTTCTTTATTTTTTCTTTTGTTTCCCTTAACCAAGGAAATATATGAGCAAAAAATATTGTTCCAAGAAATCCCTGAGATTTTACTGCCTGTGTTTTTTTCTAGGGTTTTTATGGTTTTGAGTATAACATTTAAATCCTTAATCCATTTTGGGTTTATTTTTGTGTATGGTGTAAGAAGGAGGTCTAGATTCTTTTTTTTTTTTTGCATGTATCTGTCCAATTTTCCCATCACCACTTATTGAATAGATTGTCTTTACCCCGTTGTATATTCTTGCCTCCTTTGTCAAATATTAATTGACCATAAAGGCTTGGGTTTATTTCTGGGCTCTCTGTTCTGTTCCATTGACCTACATGTCTGTTTTTATACCAGTACCATGCTTTTTATATTACTGTGTCCTTGTAGTATAGTTGCTTATCAGGTAGCACGATTCCCCTTACTTTGTTCTTCTTCCTCAAGATTGCTGTGGCTATTTGAGGTCTTATGTGGTTCCACCTAATTTCTTAGAATATTTGTTCTAGGTCTGCGAAACATGCCATTGGTATCTTCACAGGAATTATGTTGAATCTATAGATTACTTTGGGTAGTATGGATATTTTAATGATGTTAATTCTTCATATCCATGAACATGATATATGCTTCCACTTATTTGTGTCTTCTTAAATTCTTTCTTCAGGGTCTTATAATTTTCCAAATACAGATTTTTTTATATCCTTGCTTAAATTTATTGCTATGTATTTTTTTGATGCAAATGTGAATGGAATTGTTTTCTTAGTTTCCCTTTCTGATAGTTCATTATTGGTGTATATAAATGCAACCAATTCTGGATATTTATTTTGTATCATGCTACTTAACTCAATTCATGTATCAGTTTTAGTAGTTTTTTGGTGGAATCTTCAGTGTTCTCTATATGCAGTGTCACATCATCTGCAAATAATGACGGTTTTACTTCTTCTTTTTTTATTTGGATGCCTTTTGTTTCTTCTTCTTGTCTGATATCTGTGGAAAAAATGGTGAAAGTGGACATCCCTGTCCCTTCCTATTTTAAGGGAAACAGTTGTAGGTTTTGCCCATTAAGTATGATGTTGGCTGTGGGTAGTCATACATGGCTTTTATTACATTTATATATCTTTCCTCTATTTTCACTTTGCTGAGATTTTTTAATCATAAATGGGTCCTGGATTTTATCAAGTGCTTTTTTTGCATCTATTGATATGATCATGTGTTTTTGTCCTCCATTTTATTTATGTGGTGTATCAGGTTTATTGATTTACAGATATTATACCAACCTTGCATCCCCAGAATAAATCCCACTTGATCATGGTGTATGATCTTTTAAATTTATTGTTAATTCCAATTTGCTAATAATTTGTTGAGGTTTTTGGCATCTATGCTCATTAAGGATATTGGCCTATAATTTTCTTTCTTTGTAGTGTCTTTATCTGGTTTTAGAACTAGGGTTAGGGTGGCCTAGTAAGATGAGCTTGGGAGTCTTTCTCCCTCCTGAAATTTTGGAATAGGTTGAGAAGTGTAGGTGTTATTTCTTATTTGAACATTTGGTAAAACTTGCCTATGAAGCCATTCTGGTCCAGGACTTTTGTTTGTTGGGAGTTTTTATATTACTGTTTTAATTTTGCTAGTTGTAATCTGTCTATTTAGATTTTCTGATTCTCCCTGATTCAGTTTTGGAAAACTGTATGTTTCTGGGAGTTTGTGTTTATTTCTATGTATTAAGTAGATCCACTATGACTCCCGGGCTTTGTAGGGTGGGCTTATGTAGTAGGTGCACTGTGGAACTCAGTGATGCAATTTCTTTGATGACAAGCCCTGGGTGCTCTAGAAATGTCCCTTGTAATTGAGTCTTGAATGCTATTGTCCTGTTCATGCATGGTATTGATTCTCAGGTTGGCTGACTGTGAAGATCAACCCCAACCACAGTGTATGAGCTACTGTGTAGGTGCTGAACACATGGAGAGGAATTCACTTCTGCAGGGCCTGGCACCTGCCAAGATCTCCCTTTGAATATTCTGCTTTTGAAGCTAACTGGGTCCTCCTCTGATGTTATCTGAAACTGGCCACTGGATGTATTGGTTCTGAGGCCTCTTGGGAGAGACTCTGTTGTGGCCCAATGTTAGATGCTGCCTATGACTGGCCCTGAGCAATCTGTTTAGAGCTACAAAGCCATTCACATTTTGCGTCTGCTGTGCCTGGGTGTGCACGGGAAGAGTCAAGCAGCACACCAAGGCTGGCTATTACCAGCTCCAGACCCAAGTTCAGGTCAGCAAAAGTCCCAAGGCACCCCAAGATCTGCCTTTGCCTGCCTCCTTCTGCCAAATGCCTATTAGGCTTAGTCCCTGACAGTCTGTAGTGGTACTTGAGTTGCATGAAGTGCCACCAGGTAGAGGCAGGTGGTGTTCACAACATGTATAGTTTCAAAGTCAGTACCAGTGTTGTGTCTGAGGTCACTCAACAAATATCCCAGATTTTATTAAGTCTAGTTGCCAGCCACTGGGTGTTCACACACCTTTGTAGTAAGGTGGGGTCTCACAGAGTCATCCAGGTATTTGGCACAAACAGACCAAAATTTAGCCATGTAAAGGGAGGACTCTACACTGCTCAGGCATTCAAGGGAAAATTTTACCCCATTCTAAAGCCACACAACTCAGTCTGTCTCAGATTCTTCCAAGAGCCTGATCTCATCAAGGTGGGGCCATCCAGAGTTGGGAGAGAGGGAGGTGCTGGTTAGGCTTGGGGGAGGGTGAGTAGTAGCCCCTGCCCCAGAGCCATACAACTCAGTCCTGACTTCTGCCCAGACCTTGGCAGGGCAGAGCCACCAGGAGTCAGGAGGGTGAGGCCTCTGGGAGCCTGGGGTGTAGAGCTAGCAGATCTCCTGTGAGAGGGAGGTGCCAATGAGATTCACAGAAAAGTGGGAGGAATGGCCCCCACCCCAAAGCCACACTACACAGCCACTGGCACCCCTTGAGTGTGCTCAGTCCTCTACATCTTGGCTCAGGCAACTGACTCCTCAGCAGGACGCAAGCTCTATAGAGTGTGGTGAGAGGGTCCAGGGGGTGGGGCTATCACTTTCCTTCAGGCTGATGTATGGAGGGGTGGGCTCCACCCAAGAAAAATGGCATCTGCAGTGCGGGAGAGTGACTTAGCACAGGGCGTTGCAGTAACTGTGCCCTAGGCTCTCTCCCCAGAGCCACAAGCCCCAGTCTCTCCTCACCACACTCTAGTCCAGTTCACCCTCTCTCCACCAGAGCCCAAAGTGAGTGGTTACAAACTAGATTTTGTGTGTTTGAGGGCACCTGTGTCTCTAGCAGACTCCTGTCCCTCTAGCAGACAGAATCCCTGCATATTTTCGCAGCCAGATGTTATGTGGGCACCACTTCCTGGCTCTAGTGCTCTGGGCTGGGCAGTGCAGCTTGGGGTTGAGACCCCATGCTTCTCAGGGGAATATCCCTCCAGAATCTCAGCCGCTGCCCATGGAAGCAAGGCCAGCCCTTTTTGCATCTTCATCCTACCTACCAGTCTCAATGTGTCTTCTTCTACAAGAAGACTTCTCTTCAGCTAGTCTTCAGTTGGTTATTCAGGTTGACTGCTCCATGTTTTAGTTGTAATTCCAGTTTAGTCCCGGGAGGAGGTGAGTGTAACAACCCCTACTCTGCTGCCATCTTGGATCTTGATCATCCTTTTAACCTTGGCACCCAGCACAGAGCCTGCTCAGGGTTGGTGAGCGATACACATCAGATTAAGTCATGAGTCATTGAACCAATTCATCTTTTAATTACCCTGAATTAATCTGTTCTGTTTGATTTAAACATCTAGAGATTCCCATAGACCAAAATAGATTGAACATTTTATCTAGGCTCTTTGAAAATAGAATGAAATTAAATTATGAAAATGGACTATTTTCTTTAAAAATCAATTAATCTTGAGTAATGCGTTCAAATTCCTGTCTGATAAATTTTAAAGGAGGTGAGGGCAGGGGTGTGAGGAATCAAAGAAGGCATATGAGCCGGCAGGCAAAAACTTGGATCCCAGGCTACCTTTTGCCCTAGCTAGTATAGGATCTGAGGAAACGCCTCTTAATCTTTGTAAGTACCACTTCTCTTTTTTTTAAACTTTTTTTATTGTTGTTCATGTACAGTTGTCTCCATTTTCCCCCACCATTCCCCCCACCCCAGCCATCCCCAAGTTCCAGTTTTCTCATCCACAAAATAACTAAATAGAATCTTTGTCTTTCCCTAGTACTATTATTTTGTTATTCTACACTAAAGTTTATGAAATTAGCATTTTGAGATATTACTTAATGCAAGAAAAAAGTAATTTCAATAAATGATATGTAAAGTTTATCATATTTATATATGAAATTGGAATTTGGGGAGAAAAACTATTGATCTAACTTTACCATAACATGAAGCCAATGTTATGTTTGCTCTACATTTTTTCTACTTAATTATTTTGCCATATGGGTTTTGCATAATTTGTCTTATATAAAATGATAACCATCTGTTATTTATTCCCATGAATTATACTATTACAAGTAAAATGAATGTCATGGCATTATTTGAAAAAATTATTTCACATTTTCTTTATGGTTTTGAAAGGCATGGGGAAAATTTTTGAGTGTGGTATTAATCCAAGTTATGGCATTCTCCACTTGTGTGATCTTGGACAAGTTTCTTATCCTCTCTGAGCAACTCAAAATAGAAAATTCAAGCATGCATTAAGTCATACAAAAGCCTGATTTCTTGGTTTCTGACTCTTGACAGTAAAAACACAGTTACCAAAATTTAATACTAGATTCTCTGCTTAAGAAATACCCTTTATATTACGGAGGTCAAAAAGAGTCACTCACAATATCCAGATAATAAAGAGTGTCTCATTAAAACAGGCTATCACTTCCTTTTTTTAAATTTTTATAATAAGATTATTATAGTGGAAATTATACTCTCGAACTGATTAATGGAACAAGTTAGTTGCAGTGAGAAGTATTTCTATTTCCTTTCATCTGTTTGATTTCCTCAGTGGACCCCAAAGAAATGTAGGTGTTGGCATGCTGCATATCTGATGCAGCTGCAGAGCCTCAGGAAACTGCCTTTGATATGAGCCTTCAGAGAGGATGGAGGAAAATATGATGATAAATGAAACAGGAAGCTAGACCCTAACACTGTGCTTCTACCTTAAATCACTGAAAGTGACTTTTTGGAAACTTAAAATAAGGTGACCTTGTAAGTCAAAAGTAGACACTAGAAACTAAAACTATAATCAGAGCCAAGCGCCTCCTTTTATAGTAAGCTAGCAATTTAATATCTCAGGGCAGTGAAAGTTTTTGACTAACATTTGTTTTTAGAGAACAAAGAAAAAGCTGATCAAATGGGAGGAATATTTATACACTTATTTATGCATTCTTTAAGAAACATGATTAGACAAGAGAATCACAATACATATAAGCCTAAAAATGCAGTCTCAGAGTTCAAATTCTTGACTTTATTTCCAAGTATGATTCCGTATGACCTTAAATAACCTATTTGATCTATTCCATGGCTCTACCCATAGCTTGTCAGAGACTACCCCACTTAGTATTGAAAAAGATTTGTCACTTATTCCTTCTCACTTCCCACCACTTAGGCACACAATTAAAATAGACATCAATACATAGAGCTAGAATAATACTTCCTAAATATTGACCATTCACACCCAATCGTAAAATGTAGTTGGTGACACTGATTTCTGTGGTTTCAAAATACCTTTTATAGGGCAACCCAGAAACTCCAGCCCTGCTCTTCTGGATCACAATGAAAATTGCAGACAATTTGAACAAACTGAATCTGCAACAAGATCCAAGAGCAATCCCAGAGGCAGGGGGAGCCCTTTGAGAAGCATAGCAATTGGATGTCACCAGAGAGGAGAGGCAGGCGTGGATGACAGGCTTGTTGGGAACTGACTAAATGTTGTACCTCAAGCTTTCTGTGAATTGGTTTGCTGCTTTTCAGAGGAGCAGCCAGTCTCATATTGTAGTGAACATGGTCTCCAGGTCAACAAAAGCATGTGTCCTCCACCTCCCTCCTAAAAAACAGACCAAACAAAAGACAGGTTTGGAAATAGCTGCACAGTCTCAAATATTTGCATTGTCTTTAACCAAAATTAGTCACTAAAAAAAAAAAAATGTTCTGATTTATAATAGTTTATTTTCATGATATTGTCGAATCAAAACGACGGATCATACCACTAACAGAGGCACACATTATTAGTTACTTGGCATTTCTGGTAACTGTCAGTTACAATTGTTGAGTGGTAAGGCCAGGACTAACTTCCCAATGCTACAGTCAGTGCTACTGCCTTTAGAACACGCATGAATGAGCTACACACTAGACAAAATGGCTCCAGCCCATCAGTTATGAAGTTGACACAAACCTACCAGATAATGGAAAACTTGCAAATGTAAAATTAATCATAACCTCAATTAATATATATGTTTTGGTTTTGTTCATATGAGGGACATGGCATAGAGGTGGGAAATCAGAATATTACCTTTGGAGGAAAAAGATATTATCATGTCATGTATACGTCCCATACACTACAGTGCCTAACACATTATACAACCATAATAAATATAAATCACTAAAATCCAATTGATTTTCTGGCCACAGTCCTAGCAAAGCTTATCTGATTTTCAAAGCTTATCTGGCTGCTCTGGTGGGTGCTAAAATAAAATCTGAGAAACACACAGCAAAATAAGAAATAGATCTCTTCAGTATATCTGATATCCACCCACCCACCCTGAGTCTTCTTCATTCTTCATCTTACTTTTTTAAAATTTTGAATCCTGATCTCTTGCTCTGAACCTTTAAATCTAAACCTTTTCTGAAAGGTGTGTATCCTTGTCATCATGATAAAAGTAAATTCTCATCCATTCATTCGTTCATTCATTATCAAATATATTTGAGCACTTTTTCTTTTTTTAAAAGATTTTATTTATTTATTTATTTTTAGAGGGAGAAGGGAGGGGAAAAGAAAGGGAGAGAAACATCAATATGTGGTTGCCTCTTGAGCACCCCCTATTGGTGACCTGGCCCACAACCCAGGCATGTGCCCTGATTGGGAACCAAACCAGTGACCCTTTGGTTCATAGGCCGGCGCTGAACCACTGAGCCACACCAGCCAGGGCAGCACTTTTTCTTTTTATAGACATAAAGCTTTATGATAATTCCTCTCCTTAAGGAATTTAAAATTTATCTGAAAAGACACAAGAAAACTTATATAGGAAGATCAGATTTATAATAAAATAAGGAAATAATTTAAGAATTTTCACAAGGCTATAATTAAATGTGAAATATTTGGAAAATAAGCATTTAAAAATATGGCTTAATTACATATGATTTATAGAAGTAGTACACTCAGTTTGAAAGTAAATTAATAGACTATATATAAAGCATTGAATTAAGTATCAAAAAATAGTCCCCAGTCAAAGAGAATAGTTTGAAAAAAACTTCCTATATCGAAAATGACAGCTTTTCACATGCTGCAAACTGGCCATAGCTTTAAACTACATTTTAGGAATGTATAAAGAGAGAGAAACCTGAGAAGACTTCCTGGGGCTTGAATCCGTAATCCATATTTTTTTTTTCAGTGTTATTTTATAGCTTAGATGTTATGTGAGGGGAAAATGTCCCTTTCCCAAAACAGCAGAGAGAAAATGAAAAAGATATTTCTGTCTGGGGATAGGTAAAGCTTTTAGCTTGGTAAACTGCCTTTTCAAGCTATTCCTAAGTCAAAAATATATTGGTATAGTGGGTCTCTCTCCTGATTTCTTCCCTACAAAAACATTAGCCTGAAATCTGTAAACAGACTTTTTTCCTTTTACCATGACACAGCAGTTTACTTTATAGCAATTCTGTTATAGAGAAAATCTATAAAAAATGTTCACCCAGTATAAAATTCATTGTGGAACTACAACTTCATATACAAATATAACTTGTTAATTAACATTACTCACTATTTTTAACAATAAAAATTTTAGTAATAAAATTTTAAGTTAAATATTTGGCTTTATGAATCAGTAATACTCTATTCTTCAGGACTGCAATTGATTTAAGTATACTGATTAACAAAGCAAACAATCCAGATGACAAATACAAAATTATTTTTATTTATTAAATATGTTCAGACACAAATAAATTAACTAAAATAATAAATAGAAATATTTAAGAGTGATACTTTACAACTAAATACAGTATTTATATCCTATAAAATTTATTTTTAAAAACTCCCTCAGCAATCAGTTTTCTGTGTGTGTCTTTGGAAGCTCAGCATTATTCACCTCAGAGGTGAAGGTCAAGGCCAAGCATTTACTAAGAGCACGTCACTCCCAGAACTAACCCTGGCTCACTCTGGCTGCTCTGGTGGTATACATCTACTTCTTTTAAGAGAGAAACCAGCAAGAATTTTCTATCTTGCTCATTCTCGGATAGATAACCCAACTAAATATATTCAAGGACAAATGAAACAACCGAATTAAAGGTCACTTAGGGATAAGAGTTCCGTGTTAGCACCTTGCAAGTCTCATCTGTTTTAAAGTAGAAATTCCCTAAAGACAGCAGCAGGATTTTAAACATTCACATATAGGGAGAAATGGATATATAGATAAAAAATATTTCATAGCACTGAGATGACATCCAGTTAATAAGAAGTTAAACACTAGAGATAGCAGTAAGGATTTATATTAAGCTTTGGATGCTGTGACTGAATGATTGATCAAAGCCATTCTCTGTGGCATGACCTACCACATCTTCTTGGAGATAAGACTGAGATACTGAAATAAAATGAAGGTTAGAATTAAGGACATAAAATGGGGTATTTTCTGTTGTTAGTAGTGGTGATATTACTATATCTCTTGCTTCTAGATTTTTGTGGAAAAGAATGTTTTTTCCTCAAATTAGTCATGCCCATTTCTTGTTGCCTAAATCACTTTGTCATTATTTTTCTGTCTCTATGAAATTAAGTCCAAATCCCCCATTATATTTTCCTATAATTTCACATGTCTATTATTCATTTACACTTTAACTCTTTAATTTATTATTTATACATTGACCAAATGCCTACTATGAGGCAAGACAAAAGTCCTGACAATTTGTTTCAAATCTCTTTCATATTACCTCCCACTCTTCTAACATGGGTCTTCTCTACAATTTGGCTCCCTCACCTGCATAGTGAGAATAATAACATACTGAATAATCTGAGGACCCCTCCAACTGAGACATTCTAGTTCAATATAATAAGTCATCAGGGATGTTTTTGTTTTGGTTTTTAATAATGCAGGATGATGATCATTTAAAGAACATCCCGCTCTGTGAGACAATTATAGATACCTTTACCATGAATAAAGCTTATTCTTCTCATTCTTCTGTTATACTGAGAGCTGAGAGTATATAACATTACATCAGAATATAAGAACAAAAGAATTTATATTGGAGAAAATAAATTTTCTGAAAATTATAATTAAATTTCAATAGTCCATTCTCTAACTTAGCAAAGGTGGGATTCAAGCCTGAAAAATCTGGCTCCAGAGTCTACCCACTTGTGTCCAATATTACTAAATAAACATGTTTTAAGCATTTATCAGAGTGGTAGCAACAAAGGATGCAGAGATGAATGAGGTGCGGTCCTGTCCTCAAGGCGTTCACAGAGCCAGCTCCTCTGTCAGCAGAGCATCTCTCTAAGCTCTGCTGACGAAGAGGACAGCGCCCTTCTGTCCAGAACCCCCACAGCACCTCATCCATCCCTTACTCCCAGCACTTTCACAAGCAGGCTATTGTTAACGCTCACCTCTTGGACCCCTTGCTTGAAAGGAATATACCTTATTCGTGTTTATCCTCTATGTAGTGCTGAAGAAAATGGTGTTAAAACAAGGAAACAATCCACTGATGTTTACACGTAGCAAGCATTTTAAGGTAAATACACTGCAAGAATGAAATAAGAACCTTTAGTAAAATAGCTGCAATTCCAACATCAAAATCACTATAATAATCCCAATTCAGATTTCAGGGTGGTTTTTTTTTCTCTACCCGTAGAAAAAAATAATTTAGTGGAAAGAGACTTGACTTATTTTTTCAAGAAGTACATATAAGATAGAACATATTCCTTTTTTATATTTTTTCCATTCCATTTAATCCCCTTATACACCCCCCACAATCACCACATGGTTGTCCACGTCAATGAGTCCTTTTCCCTTTTTGCTCAATCCTTCCACCCCCTAACCACTCACAGCTGTCATCCTATTCTCTATGATTTATAGTCTGCATTTATTTTGCTTGTTAGTTCAGTTTGTTCCTTAGATTCCACATATGAGTGAAATCATATGGTATTTGTCTTTCTCTGACTGGCTTACTTCACTTAGCATAATGCCCTCCAGGTCCCTCCATACTGTCACAAAGGGTAAAATTTTCTTCTTCTTTATGGCCAAGTAGTATTCCATTGTGTAAATGCCCCATAGTTTTATCCACTCATCTACTGATGGACACTTGGGCTGTTTCCATATCTTGGCAATTGTAAATAATACTGCAATGAACACAGGCATGCTTATGTTCTTTTGAATTAATATTTTGGGTTCCTTCGGATGTACTCCCAGAGGGGGGATTGATGAGTTAAAAGACTGATTCATTTTTAATTTTTTGAGATAACTCCATACTGCTTTCCATAGTGGCTGCATTAGTGTGCATTCCCACCAACAGTGCAAAAGAGTTCCCCTTTCTCCACATCTTTGCCAGGACTTGTTTGTTGACTTATTGATGATAGCCATTCTGACAAGTGTGAGATGGTATCTCATTGTGGTTTTTATTTGCATTTCTCTGATAATTAGTGACATTGAGCATCTTTTCATATGTCTATTGGCCATCTCTATGTCCTTTTTGGGAAACTGTCTATTCAGGTATTTGTCCATTTTTTATCTGGGTTGTTTGTCTTTTTTGGTGTTGAGTTTTGTAAGTTCTTTATAAATTTTGGATATTAACCACTTACCAAATGTATTGGTGAATGTGTTCTCCCATAAAACACCTAGGACTAAACCTAACCAAGGATGTAAAAGACCAGTACCTAGAAACTTATAAGACACTGAAAAAAGAAATTGAAGAAGTTACAAATAAAGGAAGCACATACTGTGTTCATGGATAGGGGGAATTAACATCATTAAAATGTCCATACTACCCAAAGCAATCTATAGATTCAACACCATCTATACATTCAATCTATTGATTCCTATCAAGATTCTAATGGCATATTTCACAGAACTAGAACAAATGTACCAAGAAATTAGGTAGAACCACAAAAGGTCCCACATAGCTACAGCAATCCTGAGAAAGAAGAACAAAGTGGGAGGAATCGTGCTACCTAATATGAAACTATACTCTAAGGCCATTATAACCAAAACAGCATGGTACTGCTATAAAAACAGACACACACATCAGTGGAACAGAATAGAGAGACCAGAAATAAACCCGCAGCATTATAGTGAATTAACATCTGACAGAGGAAGCAAGCACATACAATGGGCTAAAGATTGTTTATTCAATAAATGGCATTGGGAAAATTGGACAGATACACACAGAAAAATGAAACTAGACCACCTTCTTACATCACACACAAAAATAAATTCAAAATGGGTTAAAGACATAAATGTTAAACCTGAAACCATAAAAGTCCTAGAAAAAACATGAGCAGCAAAATATAAGATATTGCTTTTAGCAATATTTTATCAGATGTACCTCCCCAGGCAAGAGAAACAAAAAGGAAAAATAAACAAATGGGACTATATCAACTAAAACGTTTTTGCACAGCAAAGGAAAACATCAACAAAATAAAAAGACTCTTTTTATTATACCTTTTTAAGACCATCCTCATAATTCTGGTTTAACAGAATTTAGCTTCTGTTAAGCCAGACTCCTTTCTGTGGTTTATTTTTTAACAAGTCCCAAGATTTAAATTTATGACATGATTTCTGGAAACTATAACCTCTTAGTTGTTTTCAAAGTTTTAATTGAAGTAATAGTTCTGCATGCCAGGAATTTGGGGATTTTGTTTCATCTCTTTTTGCCTTTTCTTGGCACTAAAGTCATGTACATTGTACATCGTCCCTTAATTGAAGCACAGAATTCAGAAGGATATTTTTCCCCTCAACCAATAGTTTCCTGAGACCAGCTAACATGTCATGGAAAACATAAAACACATTTCCTTAATTTTCACTCTGCTCTCTGACTCTTCAAGGGCATAAGATTGAGTGAATGATTTCCTGTCTGATGGTGCTAAGATTTCTCAATTTCATCAGTCCAGCTGACCATTCTGCAAGTTCATGATGCAATATGATAAACAGGCATGACATGCTACAGCAGTTCAGCCAAACTTAAAAGGCAATTACAAAATTAAGATTTGTCCTTTTTTCTGATCATACAAGTCATACATGTTTATTATAGACAATTTGGACAATAAAGAAAGGTAGAAATAAATATAAAATCTTCCCCAATACAATAATTATTCATTTTTAGTCATTTTTCCTGATAAGTGGGAGGGGGTGAATAATCTCAGAAAACCTTGAAATATTCATTATATTTTATTCTTGTTGTATGAATACTAATCACAATAACCAAACTTTATAGGATGTTTACTATATACCAGGCATTCTACTAAGCATGTCATATACATTCTCAAACCTGATTCTCTCTGGAAAGGAAGCTCTGAGGAAATGCTTTGTGGTTTCTAGCCATGGTTGAAGATGCCTCATGGAGTCAAGGGTAATGGTCTTACAGGTGATCCAAAATTATGAAAAATAAGTATTAAAATCACAAATTAAAGATTAAGACATGAATTTAGAGTATTTTTATAGTTTTTGAACCAGCATCAGCAATTTATACATCAATTTTCCTTGCTGAGTTCTATCAGTATAATCATGTAATTTTTCTAAAGAACATATTGGGTTTAAATTGCACTAACTCCAAGACAAAACCTACCAGTTTAAGAATGTTGCTTTTCATGTATATACTATTTGTTTGTTTGCTTGCTTACTTGCTTGTTTATTTATGATGAAGTCTCCATTATCAGTTTGTTGTGATAGAGATGGTGGGAGAGGGGGTTCATTTGCCTCTTTCCAGTAAAAAGATTGTCCAATCATCTGTCGAAGGACACCTCAGTTGTTCCCAGGTCTCGGCCACCTTGAATAGAAGATGAGGTACATATATACAATGGGATACTACTCACTCAGAAGAAAGATGAA
Source organism: Trachops cirrhosus (assembly GCA_028533065.1). Lineage (NCBI taxonomy): Eukaryota > Metazoa > Chordata > Mammalia > Chiroptera > Phyllostomidae > Trachops > Trachops cirrhosus. Next base: position 155,843,274 of record CM052539.1, read on the forward strand.
ATACTGCCATTTGGCAGCGTGGATGGACCTTGAGAATATCATGCTAAGCAGAATAAGTCAGTCAGAAAAAGTTAAGAATCATATGATTTCACTCATATGTGGGGTATAAAAATGAAAGTAACAAATGAACAAGTAAGAAAAACAGACACTCATAGACACAGAAAACAGCATGGCGGTTACCAAAGCGGGGGCTACTAAACAGATAAGGGGGGTCAGATATATGCTGATGGGAAATGATTTGACTGCGTGGTGGGCACACAATGCAACATATGAATGATGTATCATAAAAATATACACTTGACACCGATATAATTCTATTAACCAATGTCATCCCAATAAATTTTATTTAAAATACACAAGAAAATAAAAGATCATACAAAACATGCTACTTAATTGAATATTGTTTTATTTTAGCATTCAGATAACCCTAAATGGATCATGCCTGATAGATGCTAGCATTGAAATATAAATAAGGCAAAACATCTATGTATTATTGTAACATTGAAAAATAGCTTAAATTGAGAGTTCTTTCCCTTTTTTGCTTATATCAAAGTGGTTTTTAAAAGTCTACACACTGTATCACTACTTTGTGAGGGGCTATTTACAAACCTGGGGCAAATGGGATTACCATGAAGGTGATGGATATAAGCCACTTAATGTTATTTAAGGCTCCATGATTCCCTTCCACTAGGCAAAGTGCCGTGAGATGGTAGAGAAGAACATAAAATTAAGGGAGCAAGATTGTTTTCATTCTATAAAGATTCCAGCTGCCAAGTTAGGTATTGACTTTTAGGGCTTCTTCTCAGACAGGCAGCGCTAAGAAACTAGTCATCATCATTCTTGCCTCCGAAGCTCAGCACCTCGTTGCTTTCTGCCTTTTAAAAACTCTTATTATTTTCATTCTTCCAGAGTTTAAAAAATAGCCCTTTAAATGTGGTCTGTTGTCATTTCTTTGAAAAGGACAAAAAGAGAATGGGAGGAAAGAAGAGCAAAAAAGGGAATGGAGATCACTCATAATTGAACTTTATGGTTCTGCCGTGAGGAGTAAAAGCTTGCATTAGCAAACTATATCTTATTTGCATTCAAAATCAAATGTTCCATCTTCTTTAAAGTCACTTAAGTGAATTATCACAAAAACCTACTAAGCAATGCTTTTTATAATGTTCAATAATGGTAAAAGGCGGGAGGGGGAAGAAGGTCACATTATCAAAATGCTTGGCAACTTCTGAATTATTAAGTATCTTAGGAACCATCAGTTGCATGCATTTCCCCAGTCATCTTTTCAGAAGAGGATGCTACTATTTTCTTACAATGTGGCTTACACTGCCCTTTTTGGTAATTAGTGTAATTTGACACATTTTAAGATAATGCAGCCACCTGCTCTAAATAGCTAAATCACCATTAATGCTTGAAAGCTTTTCTCTTAACAACAAAAAGATCTGAAGGTGCTCCTAATCCAACTTTGCTTTTGAGTTTCCTTTCCCAAAGAATTTTTTAAATTACTATGATTTATATTTCAATAATGCATTGTAATTGACAGCTAACTTTGTCTTATGCGGAGATTTCCAAGAAAAATTTTCAAGGCGTGTTAGTTTCCTACAGTTCACAGAGCATCGATGGGAAGGAAGATGTGGTTGAATGCTGTCATGTGTCTTTCATGGTGTCAGGTCCTGTGTGAGGTGCCGTCACTATTGCATCTCATTTAAATGACATGTCTTGCAAAAAGAGGCCACGTAAACTGAACAATGGAGGACCCTGTATTGAACACAGGTCTTCAATTGACTAGCACCTTTTGCATTGTGCCTTGCCAATTCTCTTTTATTATTTAACCCGTTTCATAAGGGAGGTTAAAAAGGAGTCATGTTACAAAATACAAATTTTAAATACTTCAATAAATCACATAAGATTAATAACAGTTAATCTTATTAAATCACAGTTAATACCACAGAACGTACACAAGAAAAGTTAGTTGGGGCAATGGGGTATGACAAAGATGAAAAGAGAAAGCATTATTGAATTTTTTAAATGAAGACAGTTTTATACAGATAAAAGTATGAAATTGATACCAAACCAGAAAGAGATGAGCTGAAGAATATCAGTTATATACAAGTTTTATTTTCATTTGCCTTAAATTTAAGTAAACTAAGAGAAAGCATTAGTTGTTGAGTCACTTGCTAAACCACATCTGTACTTTAGTTTTGCCTCTCCAGACTAGTTGTTGCATTTTCTCAGTGGACAATTCATGTAGATGGTCAACTAGAGTTTCTCAACATCAGTATTAACACATTAGGCCAGATAATTCTGTGTTGTGGGGGCTGCCTTGTGCATTGCAGGATAGTTAGTAGCATCCCTCTCATCCACCCACTATATACTGGTAGCACCTTCCCAGTTCTGACAATCAAAAATATCCCTAGACATTGCCAAATGTCACCTGTGGGGCAAAACCACATCCCTGTGGAGAACCACTGGAGTGAGCAAGCATTTACTGGGCACTTACCATAAGCCAGACGTATAGCAGTAAATTAATAAAGACCCTGCTCTCATAGAAATTACTTTCTAGTGAGGGAAACAGAAACAAAAAGACTAAACTACACGATGCAGTGACAAGTGTTGAAAAGAAAAATAAGGCAGGATAAGGGCATAAAGAATGACATGGATGACAGTTAGATCAGCCCATTCCAAAGAGGTTTCATAAAGTAAGATGTGAATATCTGGAGCAATGGTGGGCTGGAGGAGTGGGATGCTATCCCATTTTAGATGGATGGGATAGCAAATGTGAGGGTGCTAAGACAGAACCAGTTTGTAGTGTCTGAGAAGAGCAAAGGGCTAGCTGTTGCTGGACCTGCGAGAGCAAAGTGAAAAGATGTAAAGAGTAAAGTCAGAGAGGCATGCAAGGGCCAGATCATGCAGAGACTTCTAGATCAGCTCTGCCCAACAGAACTTGCTGCCATGACGAAACATTCCCTACATTGCGCCGCCCAGAACAAGAGTCACTGACCACACGTGGCTTCTGAGCACTGAAAACATGGCTGTTGTAACTGAGATACTAAGATACTGAATTTTTCATTTTAATTAATTAAAATGTGCATAGGCCAATGTAAGGAACTATTGTATTGAACAGTGCAAGTGTAGATGACAAGGATTTTATTCTAAACATGATAGAAAACTAGCAGAAGAATTTGAGCAGAGGAAGAATAGTACAAATCGTAACATCTAATATATTTCTCCCCACTTTAGTGGCACTAACTTTAGTTGAGTTCTGATAACGCACTACCATCAGACCAGCCTATTTCTCCCCACGTTAGGAGATCCGATCTATCCAGTGAGAATTCAACAAAATAACATGCAGGGTTCCAACAATCTTCTTCTTCCCTGGTTGTTTTGTCTGTCCTCTGTATTGTTTTGTTTTTAATTATTGTTTGCTTAATTTTGTGAAACCATTGCAAAGCCTCTTAAAAGATTAACCTAAGTAAATAAATGGTAAAAGGTAAACATAATCTTCATTAATAAACGATTGGAAAAAAGGAATTAATGAGCTATTAGCTTTATGAGGAAAATAATAAGATAGGACCAAGAACTGAAAGAACTCAGTTAACGTACATGATCTAGTAACAACCCTCTACATCTATACATTAAAGTTACTCATTATTTGTCTAATAAATGATTCTGTGAAGAAATACTACCTGCAAACTGTCTTAATTTTTTGACCAAGACATGGAGAAGAGAGCATAATATATGAGTTCAATTCTAATGAATGCAAAAAAAATTAATTAATTAAAATCTGGAAACAGCAATGATGAGTAAAATTATGATTTACCCATCAGCAGTATGTTTATCCACAATGAAATGAAGTTAAACTTTGGCAATTATTTCATTAATCTGAAGTATGTAAACATTAATCAAAATGTTCCATTCTAAAAATGAGGTGTTGAACCGAATGCAAAAGGCAGAGAAGGCACAAAGCTAGTCATTGGTGAATGTGATTTCAGGGTTCACTTTTACTTCTGGTGTTTGTCCAGTGGTGCTCATTTCATCTTCCTCTAACACTGATACTTTTTTAAAAAGGTATGTTCATTTTCCACAGGTTTAGGGCACATTTTGACTTTGTATGTTGTTTCAGTACTGCAAGGATTGAATTTATGTACACTTATAATAAAAATAACTAATAAATAAAGAAGAAAATGGTGAAGAGAATGTAAGACCTTGATATGAATGGAAATGAGGTTGCTGAAGTAATTAATTAAAAATGTCACAAACTCTCATTAAGGGAAGGATTAGCAATTAAAGCAGAAAATTTTTGTTAATTACTCAAGGTTGAAGCACAGAACAACCTAAGAACAATAAATCCATTAACATGTATCTTTTCAAGGGAAAACTGGGTAATTTTTTGTGTTACTTGAGTGAAGTTGAGTTGACAATTCAACAATGCATTATTTGTCTTCCAATCAGAAAGATTATGCTCTCCTCGTCTATACTAGGAAAAAAAGTTAGTCTTATAAACACAATAAGAAAAAAATTGTTCATAAGCTAAAATTTTACTTAACAAATGTTTTTAAAGTGTTTCACAGATTTTGTAAAGTTACTTTAATTTATTCCAGATTTTGAATTTACAAAACTACTGGACAGAGCTTTAACTAGTCAGGTTTATATGAAATACCTAAGTTTTAATTCTAGCATTATGCAATTCTTTTATTTAAGTTCTTATAGAATGACTCAGGTCAAACAGTCAGTGAAGTCAGCTGGGTAATCCACTTAGTCAAAGTCTCTGATGTTCAAACCTGAGTGCAAGAAAAGTCCGCCCGAAGTCCTTCTGAAAGTGCAGCCCCCTGGGCCCCCCCGCCCAGCGACTTCAGTGTATCTTGGGTAGAGCCCAGGGACGTCGTTTTTAGCAAAAATTCTTGTAGTTCTGATGCAGCAAGACTTTGAATCTCTGCAGAACACAACAGGTATTTTTTTAATTTTTAATTTTTTTATTTTAGTTTATTCAGTACAGTTTCTATCCTTTATTCCCATTCCAGCCCGCCCACCCATTCCTCCCCTCCTCCCTCCCCTTTCCAAGCCCCCTAGTTTTGTCCATGTGTCCTCTATATTTGTTCCTGTAAACCCTTCCCTTCTCCCCTGAAATTCCCTCCCCTTTCCCCTGTGGTCACTAACTACCTGTCCTCTATTTCAGTGTCTTTTGTTATATTTTACTTGTTTCTTTGTTTTGTTGTTTAGGTTCCTGTTAAAGGCAAGATCATATGGTATTTATCTTTCACTGCCTGGCTTATTTCACTTAGCATAATGCTTTCCAGCTCCATCCATGCTGTTGCAAAGGGTATGAGCTCCTTCTTTCTTTCTTTTGGCTGCA
>CM052539.1:155848723-155998242 GCA_028533065.1 Trachops cirrhosus
AGTATGAAGTTTCCATCTTACTTTGTTTGTATGTATTTGGGTACCAGTGTAGAGCAGATATCATTTTCACTCGTATTAATATACCCATGTTTCAGACATTATTTCAGTATTTTATGAATCAGTTACAGTTCCCTTTAGCTTGATGAAAAAGTTTTATCTGCAGTTTGAGTCTTCATTCTACCTTATTTTCAAATTTTACTAAATTGTAACTACATAGTAAATATTCTTAATCAATAATTGAAACTGAATTCAGCTGCCTATCATGAATATAAAATTGTGAAAATACAGTCTGAATTTTTTTAATTAAATTGGACTATCCATACACCTAGCAACAGAAGTCTCTGAACAATAAGTATGAGGACCATTGAAATTTACTGGTAAGATATTAGGATTTCATTTTTTTGCCAAGGTTTTATTAGTCAGTTCAAAAGCAAAATAAATAAATAAATAAATTTATAGGATGACCTTTCTATTCAAGTAATATTGCTTCCAAATTGGAAAGTCTATATCAAATACCACTCTTTCTTCATAACTGAAACTGTTAGATCTCTTGCAGAAAGAAAAATATAAAATTCCCTGTATAAATAGTCAAAGGAGACAGTGATTGGAATGAAAGCAATGGTCAGTAGCACTTGCTGGAGCATTATCTCACATTCCTCATTTGTAAATTTAAATCATTCTTATGTAAACACTCTTCACTTATTTGTGCAACAGATTCTACTAGATTTTAAGAAATTTAATTTAATCAAGGAAAGCCAAAATAGCCTTTTAAGGAAAATTATGTGAGATGTAATTATTATTTATTTGATTTTTGTTCTTCATATAAAACTTTTAGGTTAAATTCAGACATATTTATATAAAGTATGTAAAAATAACTTCCAAATTGAAAAAGTTATACTATAATTAAAGTTGAATCAAAGATCTGAAAGGCCTCTGGAACTTCTAGGTATGAAAAGTTTTTATTTTACTAAATCTTTGAAATAATAAAGACCAATATAGCTTACATACAGTTTTCTAGCTTACATATATGTGAGCTCTTTATTTAAAGGATTATATTATGAATCATATATATTTAATCAAATAATTATATTTTGGTTCTCTGCAGTTTGGTATTAGTATGTATGGAAGTTGTTAATATGCAGTTGGGAGTTTAAAAAATTTGGTTTTATTTTAGTGCACAGTCTGAGGCCACAGAGATTAAACAGTCTTTTTTTAAAACCTAAAATACTCCTTATTCAGTAACACGTAAGCATGGGGCTTAATACAGATTGTTCTGATAATGGATTAAGGCAGATGTTTTCTGTGTTTCATGATAGAATAGAGTGAGTTAAGCTCCCTTTGGAGACTGAGTTTTCTGAATCAACATGTTTACTGAACTGCTAAGACTTTTGGCTTTATTTAGAAAAGTCTCAATAGGGTATTTGAAGCCAGGTCCCAAATTCCCCCCTGAATTGTGTTAGTTACATCTCCGTTAATAACCCAGAAATGGATTAGAATTGTATCACTCTTTTCTGTTGGAAAAGTGAAACTCTTTGGTCTCACCTATCATAGTTTCCTAGCCTGCAAAATAAGTGAGGATATACCTAAGGATAATATTTAAGATCCCTTCTAGGTTTAACATGCTATGGAAATATAAGATAATTCAGACAATTGTTATTGTTTCCTGATTTAATAAGATTATTAACTATACCTGTCAAATTTTTCTGAGAGTTTTCTTATGTTTGCCATTACCTCTGTCTATTCTTGTAAAATACAGTGGTAGGTGGTCTCTCCCAATTCTAAGCAGCTGAATTTCTAGAAGCCATTGAAACTAAAGTAAATATACTTCTTAATGAAAAAATTAAGGATATGAACAAAAAAGGTTATACTGACAGAAAGATAGAGGTTTGGAAAAATACTTGCAACATAGCTGGCCAAGGGTTTTTAGCAAACTATGGAGAAAGTAGTGACAAATTGTCAATAAATGGACCAACAACCCAATTAAAAACTGAGGAAAGGATACAGATGTAAGTTTTCTAGGATAGAAACTTCAAGTGGTCAACAAATATGAAAAGGTATTAAAGTTAACTAATAGGGAAATGCAATGAAAGTTACCACTTTACACCCATTCAGACCAAGAAAAAATTTTTAAGTGATTAATACCTGTTGGTGTTGAAGATAGAATAAAGATATAATTATACAATGCTGATAATCTGACAACATTTTTCAACAGTTTTAAAATTAAAACTCTGTACCCTCCATTCAGCAATCCTGCTCCTAAAATCCTATCTGATAGAACTAAAAAAATCAGAACCTAGGGGAATATGCACAAAGATACTGGTTGCAGGGTTATTCAGAACTGAGGGGGAAGGGACACCAAGTGAATGCTATTTGAAAAAATGGTCGAAAAAGTCATGGTACAGCTATAACTTGAATAACATGCAAGCATTAAGAAATAGAAATAGAGCTGTGAAGATTGATTTAGTTGATGGTATATGAGGTATAGTTGTGAGAGAAAACAAGACACAAAGAAATATATTATTTGTAAAACAGTGACAACCCCAGTTAAGGTATATATGTACGTGATTAAATGTATTTACCTGTAAATATGCATGTTTGACTATGACTATGGTTAAAACAGACAGCATACACATCACATTGTTAATTGTGCACGTGTTGATAGAGTCTGTGTTGGTGATATGCCTGTGTCGGAAAGCAGGAGTAGGCAAGGAAAACAAAAAAAGCAGAGACTAGACTATAAAGACAGCACATATGGCATGATCCCATTAAGACATTTATATCAAGTTACATATGTGCATAATATATATGCTAAAATTTTTTAATTTAAAATCATTAAAACTTACTATTTTCAAATCACATTCACAGATCATTCTTGAGAGCACAATAAAAAAATAAATGTCACTAACATTATTTGACTCCCCCCCAGAGGATGTACACATAGATTTAACTACAAGGACAAGGTCTGTAGTCTTTTTATATGAGCAACGACAACAACAAAATTCAATACAAACTTAAAATGTCCTCCACTGATGATAACTATGTAACACTGTGCAACCACTGAATATGATATTGTAAAACCACACATATTTACAGGTAGGATGCTTATAATCTGTTAAATTTAAAAAGCAAGTTAAATTTAAAAGCAAGAAATGATATATATATACTCTTATCATTTATGCATTTATCAAAAACAATGGAAAATAGGCAAAATCAGAGAATCAATAAGCTGGATTTCAATAAAATTGAAAATTTCTGCAAGAGACAATGTCAAGAGAATGAGAAGTAGCAATAGACTTGGAGAAAATATTTGCAAAAGACATCTGATAAAAGACTATTATCCAAAATATATGAAGAACTCTTAAAACTAAACAAAAAGCAAACAAACAATTTGATTAAAAAATGGGCCAAAAACCTCAACAGACACCTTACCAAAGAAGATATGCAGGTGGCAAATAAGCATATGAAAAGATCTTCCACATAATATGTCATCAAGAAAATTAAAACAACAATGAGCTGCTACTACACACCTGTTAGGACAGACAAAATCTGGAATGCTGATAACACCAAATGCTGGCAAGGACACGGAGCAATGGGAACTTTTCATGCACTGCTGGTGGGAGTGCAAAATGCTACAGCCACTTTGGAAGACAGTTTGGTGATTTCTCACAAAACTAAACTACTCTTACTGTATGATGCAGTATTCATGTTCCTTAGTGCTTATCCAAAGGAGTTGAAAGTTTATATACAAAGTAAAACCTTCACATGGACATTTATAGAAGCTTCCTTCAATCGCTAAAGCTTGGAAGCAACAGAGATGTCTTTTGGTAGGTGAATGGATAAACTGTGGTACATCCAGACCATGGAACATTATTCAGAAGTAAACTGAAATGAGCTATCAATCAACAAAAAGATTTAGAGGAAACTTAAGTGCATATTACTAGGTGAAAAAAAAGCCAGTCTTAAAAGGCTACATACTGTGTGATTCCAACTATGTGACATCTGGAAAAGGCAAAATGTGAAGACAATATAAAGAGCAATGGTTGGAGGGGGAAGTGGAGGGAAGAGACGGAGGAATGGATAGGCAGAACACAGGATTTTTAAGACATAGAAATACTCTGTATGATATCATAATTCTGGATATACAGAATTATATGTTTGTCCAAACCATAGAATGTACAACACCAAGACTAAACTCTAAGTGAACTGTGAGCTTTGGATAACTACAATGTGTCATTGTAGGTTCATCCTCAGTAACCAATGTACCAATCTGGTTAAATGATGTTGATAATGGGGAAGCTAATGTATGCGTGAGGACAAATATATGGGAAATCTTTGTACATTCTTTTCAATTATGTCATGAACCTAAAATTGCTCTTTAAAAAAAATAAAGTCTTGACCTGGCTGGTGTGACTCAATGGCTGAGTGCCAGCCTGCAAATCAAAGGGTCAATCTAGAGCACATGCCTGGGTTGTGGGCCAGGTCCCCAGTAGGGGGCGTGCAAGAGGCAACCACACATTGATGTTTCCCTCCCTCTCTTTCTCCCTCCCTTCCCCTCTCTAAAAAATAATTAAATAAAATCTTTTTTAAAAAATAAATAAGGTCTTAAAAATGAAAAATGGGCAAAAGATATAAGCATACATTTCACCAAAGAACTTAACACAAATTTCTGACCAACTTGGAGTTACATATTCAAATTTGCTAGTAGTGTGAGAAATAAAAATTAAAGAAACAAATACTTATGTAATCTCTGGAAGAACATACACCAAAATGTAAATAATGAGCTCTAAGATGGTGGTTTTATTAATTTTTATGTCTTTCTTTGTCTTACTTATTTTATACCATAAACATGTGTTGATGTTGTAATAATAAGGTTGTGTTTTGTTTTTTTTAAGTGCTATCCAAACCCAATATATATGATCAGACAATCTTTTAACTCCTTTTTTTCACCACTCGAGAGCCAGGTCAGGAATCAGATATTTCATGAAGCCTTCTCACACAATTCCGTCCCTTATTCTTCTCAACCATTTTAGGCATTCTTGGGCACTTATAGTCTCTTTCACATAGTTTAGTACTTGTACTTTAGCTGCTTCATTTCTAGAAGTTTTATTTACTTAACAAATGATTATTGAGGGCTTCAGTGCTACACAGTGCTTCCTTATGAGTGGGAACCATTTGTGACTTTTCCATTGCATCTCCTGCTGGACGTCCTCCGGCTCTGGAGTACAATCAGTGTTTCATAAACACACAGTGGTTGACTTTCCTCATCTGCATAACAAACACTTATTGAGTGCCTACCATGCATGACAATTATGTTAACCACCAAAAGGAAGCCTCGAAAAGATCCTGATAAAGAAGAAAGAACACTATCCTAGATGGCTGGCTCTAAGGGACACTGGCTTTATTCTTGACATTATTAATCTTTAGCTGTACATTGGTATCACCTGAGGAGTGTTTTTACATGATTACTTTTTTAAAGTAACATTGATTTCCAAGCTCACCCCAGACCAATTGTATGAAAATATCTGGAGTGGGACCTGGGCACCTGTACAGTTTCAAACTCCCATTCTTCCTCAGGAAAGCTACCTAACCTCTTTTTTCCTCAGTTTCCTCATCTATACTATGAAGGCAATAAAGTTCTTATAAAGCTGTAGAAAGAACTAGATGAACATTGTACTTAAAACACTTAGAATAGCATAGCCCGTCATAAACACAGTCATACCATGATGCTCATTGGCTTCAGAACTTGTCAAACCCTGTACTCATCACATTTTGATGACAAAAAAAAAATGTCTCAGCACTCAGTGCTCGCTTGGGACTCCTAGCACTTGTTAGAATTTCTATGAGTCAGGATGCTGCCCTGTGAGAGAAAATGCTCCATCACTCCTCATTTGCTTGGCACTCACTGGTTTTAGCACTCGTCACAAGTTCCAGAACAAATTAATGCCAAGTACTAAGGTACCACTGTACTTAATATATGTTAATTATTATTATTACTTAATAGGGTTATCATGAGAACAAAATGACTATGTTGAAATAAGTATTAAACTGATGAATAAAAGAAATTTGTAAACACAAATGTGCTGTTCAAATACAAAATATTTGCAATGTATATTATGTACATCTGAATATTACAGAAATTTAAAGTTAATTTAAAACTTACATTGTTATGTCAAGCACAATATATGTGTTTAATTATAATTTTATAATTGACTTGGATACATTTTAAAAGATCATGACCACCAGAAACAATTCTATAATGACAATTGAAAATCTCTTGACAATACAGTAGAATAGAAAATTTGGGGAAATAACTTTATGTGGACAATGAGATTATAGAGGAAAGGGCAGTGGCCTAATTTATTTCTGTCTCCTGAGTATTGCACAGTGACTGGAACATATTAGGAACCCAGTAAACAGAAGGGGAAATTGGGAGGTCTGGGCAGCAAGGGGTGAACATCTCTCAGTCAAATTTATGAACCCAAAGGAAATATTATGGGGCATGTACTTAAGAAAATGCAGTACCTACTTTTTATCAGTGTTGATTTTGAACAAGTAATTTAGCCTTTCTCTGTGATTCAGCAATTTCATCTTTAATGTTAATGTTAGTATAGGAATTATAATAACTGTTCTACTCGATTTACATAACTGAATGCATTTTTTAAAGTTAAATAACTCTTAGTAGTACAATGATGAAAATAACAGAGAACTGAAGGGGTGAGTTGTTTTGGATTAATTCAGTTGGTTTCATTGATACAATAGCGTTCCTTAAGCTAGAATGGAGGGATGCCAATCCTTTTCAGTCAAATAATTAACTTCTAATATTTACTGAGAGCTTGCTCTGTGTCAGAAACCGCAATTGATGCTGATTGGAGAGACAAGGCAAGAACAAGCCACGGTCCCTGGTTGCACATGATAGATAAGGCCAGACCACTTAGTTCTGTTCCATGGCCTTAGACTTGGCCCTGCCCCTGAGTTCTGCTGCTTTCCTTGCACGCCTGTGCAGAATATGGCAGTAAATTCAGTCAATTCAAGACCAGTGCCAGAAAAACCATTCCAAGTCCATTCTTCATTCTTGTGACATAATATGTATACTTGTCTTTGAGAGTTTTATCTTGATAGTGGCATTTTACTGATTTTTCAATAAAGAATCTTTCAAAATACCACAAAGAATATACATCCAAGTTTACTTCTATATGAAGACCCAATTTCCCAACCCTAGCAATTCCATTCATTTTGCTGACATCATCTTTCAGACTTGTTAGCTGTGGTTGGCTCCTAACTACATTGTGTCTGCAATTTTAATTCCTTTCAGCGAATTCTATACCTTGTTACCTGATTCGTTTTTCTGAACGGGTAAAAGTTTTTAGTTTTACCTTTAAAGACCACTGACATATCCCTTCTTTAGAAACATATTTTCCCATCCAATTTCAACCACTTGTACTTATTGCATTAGAATGGAGACTTAAGTTTGTTGCAGCCCTTTCAGTGGCTATTATGAAATACTGTTTGACAGGCATGAAGGAAGTGTACACAGCAGATTGGTATCTGAATGAACGTTAAAATGCATGAGGCTTAGTTTCTTTCTTTAATTAACCATGGTCCTCTGTCTTAATTACTACCAAATTATTAATGAACTGACTTCCCAATAGTTTAAAAAGAAATCACGGAATTAACAACATTAAAGATTGTCTGGTACAAACCTTACTTTGAAAATAGAGAAACTGAGCTCAGAAGAGTTCAGATAACTGGCCCTCTAAGGAAAAAGTGATAAAAACAAGGCTAGAACCCAGATGTTGACACAGACCAAAGTCCTTCTCTACCTACTTTCCAAAGCAACCATCAGCAGTCATTCTTTTTCTGTATCCTGAATGTTTTGCACCATTTCTAAAACACACTGTAAAAAATCCAGTTTGTGTTAAAAGTAGATTTAACAAAGAGGCCGACTTCAAAAGGGCCAGCAGCAGAGTGCTCACTGCTGGGGCTCTGCTCCACTTACGGGACAGCAGCGCCCGAGTTCAGTTTAGCTGGCTTGTTGGAAGGGGCGGGGCGGGGTGGTGGTCAAGCCAGAGCTCCTCATGCTGCTTGATTTGAGGTTCACAGGAAAGCACGCTGCCGAGAGATGTTCGGATGTATCCATGAACTACAGCTAAGTCATTCAGGGCCTTCTTAAAATAAAGCACTGCTAGGTTTTCTCAGTGCAGCATTCTAAAAGTTGACACAGCAAGAATTGCTTCTCACCAGGTTCTATTTTTAAATCCCAGTCAAAACCAAAATTTTAACTTCAAGATTGAGTCTCTGAGCCACCGTTGGTGAGTCTTCCCATTTTGCCAGAAAGATTGCTTAGTGGTTTCACACTGTCTCAACCTGTTAGAAGCGAGAAGGAAAGAAGTAAGGGAGTGAGGAAGGGAGGGAAGGGAAATGGGAGGAAGAGATGTGGGAGAGGAAGGAGAAAGGGAGGAAGAAAGGAAGAGAGGGAGGGAAAGATAACAATTGTATGAGTTAATATTTATTGACTACTAAATGTGTCAAATGCTGTTCCAAGCACTTTATATATATTATTTTTCCCTCACAGCTCAAGGAGATAGGTTATATTATTATTCTCAAGTGAGAAAATTCAGGCATAGAAGATTAAAAAAAAACAAAACACTTGCTCAAATCTATTCAGCTAGTACATGGCAGAACTGGCTTTAGACCAAGCAGTCTGACCTCAGAGACTGACCTCTTGCACCTCCACTATATGACTTTCAGATGGGTGTTTGTCTAAAAAAACACTGAGAGTCAACAGCCTTTTCTTAATTTTTTCTTTTTACACTTAATCAAACACGCACTTTTGCATTATGTCATCCCACCTATCAAGCAAATGGAAATGTACTGGAGGCAAGGGGCTGAGCTGAAAAGCTCAGATTTGGATTGGTCAGAAAATTTTAAATTCTAAGTCTACTCTTCCATTATACGTTGTGTAACTTTGGACATAGCCCTGGAAAAAGCTCTAAACCTTAGGGCTTTCCATTCCCTCATTTAAAACTAAGGAAAATATAGACAAACTCTTGGTAATATTATGAGAATTAAGTAAGATAATATATAGTCTTCATTCTAGTGAATAGTAAACCATCTTCCCCAAGGTAAACTTATTATAACAAATTGAAATTTTTAATGGGTCATTCTTATTTTATTATTACTGCAAAAATTTATTTATATACATATAATTTGAGATTGTTCTTATGAGAGCTAACTACTACTACTACTACTACTACTATTATTATTATCTTATTAGGTATTAATATGTACTATGTTGGGATCAATGTACAAAGGCAGCTAAATTAATCCCATTAATATTCCTCTGCTGAAAAAATAGTACATGCTCCAGAAACTCTTACCTCCCTTAACTGCAAAAACTTGGCTTATGGGCTACTTCACACCCAGCCAAGTCTTACCAGCATTGCCCTGAGATTATGGAGTTGAAGGGCTTTGCAGAAGCCACCAGGAAGCCTGACGCATGGTTTCACATGAGGACCTCTTTTTAGTCCTAGGGCTGAATCCTCCTGCCTCTGCAAGTTGGGCTCAGGAGCCTGGGTCAGAAGCACATTGCCTTGTGTGCAACCAAAGTGGAACTGGGTGAAGCAAAAAGGACCCCAGAGAAACACTAATTAGGACCCAGGTGGTCATCCAAATGGTGCACCATTCTGAAGGGACTGTGTGGAGTGAGGCTCCAGGTGTGAAGCCAACTGAACCAAAACTAGGACAACAGAGAAATAGGTTGCATAATTGGTTGGCCTTGCCTCGATTCTCAAGGCATTTTATGTGGCTCCAGCATCTGGAGGTAGGAACAGGGAAGAAACCATTGAGGGGGTAATGTCCAGCAGTCACTCAAAACTAGTGTGGACCAGCCCTACCAAGCAGAAAAATGACATTTTTGGCCTGTTCAGTCACCTTTAAATTTGAGTGGTGATTTGAGGTGTAGGTCAATAGCATATATTAAATCACCTCTGGCTTCCAGCCTGGAAAAGGCTGCATTTCTGTAGTTCCAGCCTGCAATTATTCTGAAGTTTTCTCATGTGCAGCTCATCTATTTCTGTCTTATTGACTGAGCCCTTTCAGACTTGACCTAAGAGTTGAGTGAAACCCAAGCTCCTCTGGCCTTTTATAGGGTTATACTGTTAGGTAAAAAACATTAATAAGAGGACCTAATATATACAAAACATTATTTCACATGCCTTGTCATACATTATTTCCCATGATCTTTATATATATGTAGAGGAAATGGGCTGGGAGAAGTCAGGATACTTGACAAAATTCTAAGGATATGTCAATGACCAGCCCTTGTTTCTGTCATGCAAGAGCTGAAGTACTTAGTCCATACCGATATAACCAAAAGACTATTTATTCCAACCAAAGATGATAAAAGAGCACAGGAACATAAGGTCAGCAGACCTGAATTTGGTTCTGTACTTCAGCACTTTCTGGATAGACAAAACACTTTTTCTCTCCCAGAATCCATTTCCTCAGCTATAAATAAGGAAAATAATACCTCCCTTCATGGAATTGCCTAGGGAAAGTAAAGGATATAACCCTTGTACAAGTATTTGTGAACTTTAAAACTACAATTATTAAATATAATTCAGATATATACTAACACAATACAATTTATCATAAGACTAATTGATCTTATGGTCTGTGAAGGGATTTTCCACCAGACTCTAAAAGAGGTAAATTGACTTTGTTTATTATTATTAGAGAGGGGGAAAATAAAAACTAATTTTTAAGGGCAAATTGTTCTACCACCTCAAAACAAGTTTACATTCCTTCTCATACAAAGCAGTCTCTTCCAACTTTTGTCCTAGCACCCCTCTGTACTCTTAAAAAATAGTAAAGGCCCCAAAGAACTTTTGTATATGTGGATTATGTCTATTGGCACTTACTTGATAAGAAAAATTTAACTATGTACTTATTAATGCATTGAAAATAGCAATAAAATATTCATTATATGCTAACACCAAAAACATTTTTTTAAAAACGTTATTTTCAAAAAATAGAAATTTTAGTGAGACGTGGCTTTGTTTGACATTTTTGCAAATCTCTGTAATAGAAGAGCTTAATAGAACAGAGTTGAATTCTCATGACTGCTCCTGCATTTAATCTGTTGAGATTGTACAGTTTGGTGCCATCACCTTAATTCAGGCTAAGATACAGTTTTACCCGCTGCTGCTTTTTAACTATCCATGCAAATGTCAACACAGCAAAAAAGCTAAATAACATCTTAGTACTATTATGAAAATAGTTTTAATTTTGCAGACCACCCAAAAGAATCTTGGAAGCCACCAGTGTTCTTCAGATGACACACATACTAGCATTGTCTCCAGTTTTACATACATTCTTCATTTTGATAGGATTCCTTAAACTTTCTTTAAAAACCTGTTCATATAAGGTAAACTTGGATATGTAAGGAAGATATGGATGTGTGTTAGTATGAAAAATATTTATAGTATATCATTGAGTAAAAGGAATAGTTTAACATCACATTTATGTCATAAAAATACATATGTGTATATCTATGAATATATATTTATAGATACATATATGTGCATTTCCATGTATAAAAATTTTGGGGATGGCTAAGAATCCTGAAACACCAATCCAAAAGAACCTATGCACCCCAATGTTCATAGCAGCACAATTTACAATAGCTAAGTGCTGGAAACAACCTAGATGCCCATCAGTAAATGAATGGATCAAAAATCTATGGTACATTTACACAATGGAATTCTATGCAGCTGAAAGAAAGAAGGAACTCATACCCTTTGCAACAGCATGGATGGAGTTGGAAAGCATTATGCTAAGCGAAATAAGCCAGGCAGTGAAAGACAAATACCATATGATCTCACCTTTAACAGGAACCTAAACAACAAAAGAAAGAAACAAGTAAAATATAACAAAAGACACTGAAATAGAGTTGTCAGTGACCAGAGGGGAGAGGGGAGGGAATTTCAGGGGAGAAGGGAAGGGTTTACAGGAACAAATATAGAGGACACATGGACAAAACTAGGGGGGTTGGAAAGGGGAGGGAGGAGGGGAGGAATGGGTGGGCGGGCTGGAATGGGAATAAAGGATAGAAACTGTACTGAATAAACTAAAATAAAAAATTTAAAAAAAATAAAAAAATAAAAAAATAAATTTTGGGGATGGCATCAACAAGAGAAAATAACAGGTTAGGAATAATGGGAGTAATTAATTTTCTTTTTGCTATAAAGCAACACTATTTCATTAAGTAGTACTAAGCATCAACAATGTGACAGGCACACTTCTGTATTTTAAAAAATTATTTAGTATTTTTTATAAGGATAAGCTTCTGCTTTTATAATTATAAAAAGCTTTCTTCATTTGGGGCACAGTAGTATCCATGTTCCTTCCTAAAGCCTTGCTTCATCTCACCTTAAAACCCCCTCAATCGCCTACCCAGGACAACTTTACAAGAGTACAGGAGTTTTTAAAAGATTCTTTGTTAAAGTCTGTATCTACTTCCGAACATGTATTTAAAGTAACTGAGTATCAGCCACAGTTCTGTTTCTCAGTACTTTATTATCAGCATCACTTTGGGGGGATAGTCAAAGATTGTAAGGGGTCTTGGAAGGAACCTTTGCAGGGCTCTCAAGTTGGTACGAGCTTCACGCCCTCATCAGTGAAATTGCTCTGCTCTGTATTGTCCAAGGAGCCTTTTACATTGTCTCTTTAAAATTTGGTGATGACTTCCCTAATAGAAGCATCTACGGGTTGGGAATTTATTCTTAAGAGAGGAAAAATGCAAAGATTTGAACTGCAGGTGGAAGAAACTGTCAGTGGTCATCTATGCTCACCAGCATGCTCTGGTCTTATAGAAAGAAGTTCATTCCATGGCTCTGAGGTTTGCTTACATGGAGCTGGCTGTCCTTCAATATTTTGCATATCATATGTAATTGTTTTGAAATATTAATAACAAAAGTTATTAAGTAGTAAGACTCTCCAAACAAACCTTGAGCAGAAAGATAAACATTGTGTTTCATTTACTTTATCTTACTCCAGCTTTCCCATTTTCAAGTTTCATCTTTTGACAAGTGCAAAACAAATAGAAACAACTGTGTGTTAACCAAGCTCTAAATACACCATCTCAACTTTCTCGAGAAAACATTTGCTTTCTCAAGTATGTTTGAGTACATACATTCCTTTTTTAGGATTTTATGCTCCGGGCACTTTAGTTCTTAGGTTTGCATGAAGATTTTCTGTTGTTGATTTCTGAAAATCACAATAAATCCTTTTATATGCTCTGCAGCACTGAACAATCTCACATTGTATTTTTCAAAAAAGAGTCCCTTTGTTTTTGTCAAATAGCAAGAAACAACATGAAAAGTTCAGATACTGTTTCAGGACTTTACAGAGTGCAAAAATTCATATCCTTTATTAAGTGCAAATTTTTCTTTTGCATCAGTCAAAATATAGTCTCTCTCTTTCTTCTCTCTGTTGCTCCTTCTCCTAATTACCTATCTCTATACCTGAAAAGATTTTTGTATCACTGAATTTTTTTCTAAAATAATTTTACGTATTACTAAGTTGGGTACCTAGAATGTATCTATTGCAGGCCTAGTCACTGCTAATTTAATTCCTGACTACAGAAAAAATGGATACTTTTTAGCACTTACAGTAGCCAGCATTAAAAAAGTAATCTCATGATTTACGAAGTGATGAATTAAGCATGTCATAATAAAATTGGTTTTGGTCAGCTATCTCTTGTTTCAACAGGCTCCACAGCTGTCACAAACTGGACACTTTGGTAGCCTCCAGGTGCTCTCCCTGCCTCCAGTCTTCTTTCCTCCAGTCTACGTCCCACTTTAGCAAGTGGGCCTCTTAAAGCACAGATCCAGTGATGTCACCTGTCTACTTAAAACACTGCAATGGCTCCACATTGCCCTTGATATGAAGACATGATTTTCAAAACTCTGCCTTCCTTTCCGGTCTCATCTGGGATCATTCCTCCAAACCCCAACTGTCCTGTAGCCACACAACCCTCATCTCAGATGAAGGCCCTACCATCTCTCTTACCTTTGGTCTTCCCACTTGTCATTCCGCATATCACCTCCCCAAGCCCACAGACCAGCCTCTCTACTCCACCTGAATGGTATCTACTTATCATTAGGATCTCAGTTGGGACCCTGACGCAAAGTGAAGACCTACAGTCTCCTTCGAATCCCTAGACTCCTCTGTCATAGGCTCTTCACATTTTTATAGTTGCTTATTTGATTACCTCCCTTCCCCAGTTAGGCACCAAGCTTGTGAGAGCCTGCGTAGCCTGCCCCAGAATTCAGCACATTCATAGTAGGTGATCAAATACACTTAGAAAATGAATGAATACCACAGCCCCTGACCTCAAGAAGCTCATGATAGAGTAGTAAAGTAGCCCCCAAATATGGCAAAATCTGTTTCATTATCACCTTATTTATGGTTCATTTATTCATTATTTATTCATTTTCACCTAAATAAGGGAGGTTTTATAATTATTCATTTTTAAAAACCATTTCTTTATCAGTTGATTACAGTATTTTTGGATGATAAGGAGCACCTAGGTTTTAAGAAAATAGGAAAAAAAATTTGAAGCAAAAAATGTGGTAAAATATTTAATAACATAAATAACATGATAATTCACCAATGTAAATGTAAACAGAAGTCAACAGCAGCATTAACAACCATTATTCCTCCCAAATTGGGGGGGGTGCATCTTATAGTCCAAAAAATATGGTAAGTCATACAGAATTTTCTATAAAAACCAACAAAGTGTGAAAAATCCCATGTGTATTTGAATGCATTTGTGCTTATTTTTTCCAGTAACAGATTTCATATTTGCTGAAAATGTCAGAGGTAACCCACTACCTATTACAAGTTTTGTGATAGTGACACAAAACTGTATATTGACTGAATCTAGGATCCCTAGTGCTAAAAGTGTGACCACATATCAATGTGAAGCAACCACTGTTCTAAACTAATATAATTTTGCCTGAACAAATTCATCAAATACTTGAATGTCCAACATTGTCACTCGCTCTACCTTGCATCTTCTCAAATTAGAAAATCTTGTCTTCATGACTCAAATACACAATTTCTAGATGTCAAACCTCTTTTCACTTTGGCCAAGGATTCACAGACTATTTGAGTTTGGGCGGTTGGTGACACTTTACATAAATAAAATTATTTAAACTTTGCCTTTCACTATATTTCCCCCTCATTAGCATACTCTCTATATCAAGCAAGGTGTTCGCTGATGTCTGTCCTAAAGTAGTGTATGTGATTGGCTCCGTGTCCTCTGGGCTCTACTGTTTCAATCTTTTCACTGATTGTCACGTGTCCAGTAGATAAACGATCTGTCTGTGGCCCAGACTTTTCTTGCTCCTATAAATCCTGTAGCTCAGAAAGCTCCCCCAACAAGTAGTTGCCCAGAAGCCCTTACCCATGAAGAAGATGGATAGGAACCCTAGACCTGCCCACCCTCTAGGGATTGCCATGTCTTATCTGTAATGTTGTCATCGGTGAATTTATAAGTCATTGTAGAAAGGGGATGAACAAAAGAAGACAGAGAGACTGATGAAGCAGTGATGGGAATTAGGATTCCTGAGGTGATCAAGGCCGTGCGGGAGTCCAGGACTGAGAGCAGTGAGCTGTACCTCCAGGAAAAGTGTCACTCTCAGAACAGGAAAGATTTATTTTAAGCTGTCATGGTTGTGTATAGATCCATCTGAGAAAAGAATCCTCTAAAGTGATTTAAGCCATAATAAAAAAAACTGGTTATAAGTCAATCAGTCACACAGATGTAGCTTAATGGTAAACAACTTTAACCTTTGCATGGATTTTATAACCAAAATACAAACTTTGGGTTTACTCTTGTCAGAAACAAAATTTCATAGACGTATTTTTCTCAAGCACATGTCAAAGTGTCAAAGCAATGTGTGAGTGTAGAAAAAGTATGAAAATGGAAAATAGAGGTTTATAGAATGCTGGGAAACAGAATGTGTATAGAAGCAGCTAGTTTTTTCCTCCTTTCCTTTTTATTAAAGTACAAAGATTGCTGGTTTTTTCACAATAGCATAAAATTATCATGCTCAGTTCAATTGTTATAAAGGAAATCAGCAGCAGGTGTGTGGTGCCAGATATACCAACTGCTGGTGAGGGGAAAGGGAGCCACTGGAGAGGCCGGAGACAATCACACCTGTGTTTGAGATCGGGGCTAGCTCAGTTGCATCCCCCATCTTATAGGGCCAACACATATAAGAAATCTCATCAACAGAGATCAGAAGCAGAATGCCAAGTAATAGTTTTAGTTTTAAATACTTGTAGACTATTTCTTGTTTTTCCTCCACCTTCAAAGGTATAGAATGCATCATTTACCCTTTGGTTAGTTTTAGGGAAGACAAGGACTTTTTTGTATGATAGGAGCCTTAATTTGCTATTTGGGGATTGGAAATGATGTCAGTTCCCTCAGGCTCCTTACCTATCTTACATCAACAACTGCCCCTGCCCTGCTGTTTGACCACAGGTAAAACTCCATGTGGGAGTTCTTGTTAGTTTCACTTTGCCTGGAAATAGCACCAAGGCCACATAATGGCAAAAAATCTAGTAGGTTAAAATACATCACTTTTCAATCATTATTGTCTTCAGCAGGCTGAAAAAAAGTTTATAAAAGTCATTGCATGCTATACCACTGCATTTACAGCTCCAAGAGCCAGTCCTAGAGGGGATGAGAAAATTATATTTGTAGAGACAAGAACCTTTCAGATGAAAGAATTGGACTCAATCTTCCTGTTAAGAAGGGTATCATTTTTTGTTTGCTTTTTCCTTGAATATGGTTTTGTTTAGTTTTGAGGGTGAGGTAAGGTTAAGAAGAGTTTACTTATTGTCCTCAAAATAATGTGGAACATTGCTGAATCTGACATAACTGAAAGTTCAAGTTGTTTTCATTTTCTGCCTACTTAATCTCAAAAAACCACCTAAGTATTGTTCCTTAAAGCACACGTAACCCCTTTCCCACCACGAAGCCTTAGCCATCCTCACCCTGTCCTGAAGCTTGCCACTATTATTACATGTACCAGAAGTGAATAATTATCACATGGCCCAGAAGAAAGTGAAGTCATTTAGAGAAAACATTAATGATCAAATAATATGAAATGAAGACACGGATTAATATCAACTGGAACTACCTATCATGCCATGGATTTGTCTCAAAAAGTTGAGTTGTTTGATCACTTGCTTTTGACTGAGAACCACAAAAATCTGAGCACTTTGATCAGAACTCCTGTTCCCTCACCCTGGTGGTAGGACCTAGCACTAGCACACAGTGCTGGGAATGTGGTTCACTGATTTAGTTGTCACAGGAAAGCTGTAGGAGACAAATCCTGAACTTGTCGTGCTCTTATTTTGGAAGCTTACTGAACCAGTGGTTTTGCTTGTCTGAGTTTTAAAAGTAAATTAAACAAAATAAATCTCTAAGAAAGAATGCATAGAAATGTGATGGTGTGTCTTATACTTTAAAAATATATGAAAGATGGATGGATGTGCAAAAAAGCAAGAATAATAAAATGTATTAGTGGTAGAATCGAGGTAATAAGTGTACAAGTGCTCACTATAAAATTTGTTTAACTTTGTTGTATGTCTGACACTTCTCATGATAAAATATTGGAAAAGATATATAAGGTACATACCTAATAATACATTTGTATATTTAAGAAAATGCCATTGCACAACAACATAAAGTTGAATAATTTTAACGGGTATTTATGTTGAAGAATTCTCATCTTTGGAAAACCTGGAAAATAGAGAATACTTTTAATGGCCTTTATCATCTCTTCAGGTTATTCTCCTACAGATCAAGAGCCACCCTAAGACAGGGACGCCAGCACTGAGGAGGGACTGTGAGACTGCAGGGAGAATTGTGTGCGTCACTGCCATTTGATTATCCAATAATAAGTACTTGGAATATCTATTTTCTCAGTTAGATTTAGCCCTAAAATAAAAGTTACTAAATGAATGAATAGATGCCTGTGATTTAAAATCTAGTTTAAAATGCATCACACTATTTGTTGTCCTTATATTTCTTTTTTCGCCCAGCAATATACCTTTAGAACTGACTTTGATTGCCATATGTTACACTTGCTCACGCCTGGCCCAAAAGTAAAAAATTGTACCCTGTGGCTATTTTGTTTTACTATAACATGATCACTGTGGGAGGGAAAACCCCAACTGTGAGTGTCTTTTAAAAAGAAAAAAACAATGTTCTTGAAAAATGCCAGATTTAACAAGCCCCTCTGTAAATGATTCTCTGTAATGATGGCATTTTCCCCATAGAAAGTTGATTTCCTCCAAATGTAAGAAAAATAGAAGATCTGAAATTTGTCTTTTTAATTGGTAAGGTGATTATTTTATATGTGAAAGTTCAGTCCAGGCTTATGTCCTAAGCAGAGGAAACTCAAACTTTTATTCCAGGCCTTTTGGGAGGAATTTCTCTTTCTCCCTTATTTCCTGTTTTCCCTTTTCACTGTTTCTCTGACCCCTACAGCAGTGATGTTTGTGCCTAAGCTGATACTGTGCATATTTTAATAAAGGGGGAGGGGGGGGACATGGAACCAAAATGATGTCAGAGAACTGAGAAACTGAATATCATGAGGGAGAGTCGAGAGGAAAGGGGCATATTAAATGCAATAAACAAAACATTCACTCCACCATCCTAACAACTTGCCACAAGGGACATAAGCAATAACTGTAGCATGAATCTCTACATTTAAAAAAAAAGCTTTTATTCCTCCAGAAACATAATAAAAGGTAAAACACTGACCTAGTCATTTTTCAACAAAATAGACTTTAAATGTCTTTTCCACAGCAAGTTTATGGATCTCTCCAGCAATCACATTTGTTTACTTTTTTATTATAAAAGAAATGTATTCTTATTTCAGAAAGTACCCCAAGTATAAAGAGAATGCATAGAGCATAAATAATTTCATCTCACAGAGAAAAGGACTTTTAATATTTCATATATATCCTTCCATAGTTTTTGGTATGGAATACTCCATATATATATATATATATATATATATATATATATATATATATATACACACACACACACACACACACACGTGTTTTATATATATATAACACAAAAAATATATATATAACACTATATACATATATATATAACATAATTGTGTGCTTTAAAAGAGAGACATGCAGTTTTTCTCTAAAAGGGCTTTGTCCTTACTCTCTTGCTTCATGAATTATCTCCCCTTACCCTCTGATATCCGAATTTTCACTTTTTTTGTCAGTTTATTCTTGAACTATACACAAACTCAACAACTTTACACAAGAGGGTTAGGGAGCGACTATAGTAACTTTCATATCGTTCTTTCCCTGTATTTTTTGTCTTTTCACTAGCATTCTTTCTTCTTCTTTTTCCTTTTTTTTTTTTAACTGCGGTTAGAACACTTAACATGAGCTCTACCATCTTAACAATTTTCCCTCTTTTCCTTTTTATTCAAGCTTTCCTAAGGGAAACTAGCTCCTCTCTCACTCCTTTACTGCCACTGTATTCATTAATTTACTCTAATCTTGGTTCCATCTTCATGAATTCTTCTGTTCCTCATCCTTGATGACTTCCAAAATGCCAAATACAATGTAAGTTTCTGTTCACATCCTTAACCTTTCATCAGCACTTGACACTATCCACAACTCTTTTTTCCTTTGACTGCATTCTCCTGGTTCTCCTACATCTATGACTCTTACCAAATTGCAAGTGGGGTCCTGCTGCTCAACACCATCCTCTAGGCAAAATTCTGGAGGCAATGGTTTGGTGATAAAGGAAACGAGTCTTTATTCAAAAGCTATACAATTTTGGAATAACAGCTTTCCACATACATTAGTCGCTTATAGCTTTAATCAATCCTGTCAATAAATCTTTAACACCTGAATTCACCTATCATTCCCCCTGTTAGTTTTTAATTATTTTTGGAAAACTGGCAGGCTTTGCCTCAGAGCTCATTCCTTCTAGAACACCCAAAGAAGAATAACTCTGGCACCCTTTGGCACCCTCTGGCACCCTCTGCCAGGCCAGTCTGATCCTAAGCTATGCAGTCTCTTCTCCTGTCCAAAATACTGTCCCTTGGGAAACACAGGCAACTGCAACACGATCATCCAGGTATCCTGGAGGAAGACAGCCTGAGAGCCAGTCTCTGTTTTCTTTTATATTAAATCTTCTGGCCCATAATTCCATGCATTCTGGATGCATTCAGCTTCTCAGCCAATCCCATCCTAGACTGTTTACCATTGCCTCAGGCAACCTCCTTCTACAACCCCTCCCCAGTGATTTGATCAGATCTCTCTCTATCATAAACTCTCCCACTCAGCCTCCTTCACCGGGTTCTTTCCTTAGGCCGATTCTTTAAATGTAACATTCTCCAGGACTCTCCTCTTAGTCTTCATCTTAATGAGCCCATCCATGCCTCCAGTTTTGATTATCCTCAGCAATCCATTTGTCCTGACTTATCTCTCTTCTCACCTAAGATATAGGCCTGTATGTCCAAAGGGCTGACTGGATATTTTCACACAGATGAACTTTCTAAAGATACTACAATCTCAGGAAGTATCTTCTCAGCACATCATCTCCTTTCCCAATTTGTCCTCTCTGATACTCTATTCAGTTAGTTGAGACACCATTTAATAGCTGTAATTGTGTAAATAACAGCAAAGACATTTTTAAAAATACTTCATACAAACTTGACCACTGAAGGAAATAATATTTGCATTTATTTTGACATCTGTAGTTAATCACAAATTGCATTTGGGGCTAACATACAATTAGCTCTAAAAAAGAACTGCTAGAGAATCTGATAATTAGGAGTCCATTGGTGATTGTCAAGAATGCAATTACAGTCAACTGCAACCTGATTGTGATTGGTTTAGAAGTGAAGAGAAAGGAAGGAACTATTGCTAGTAAGAATGGATCACTCTTTCAAGCTTGACATTGAAAAGTTAAGAGAGATTAAATGAATGCCTTTGGGGCAGCAGTTTTCAACAAGTATGCCTCAAGAGGCACACTGGTGTGCCATAGAATTTTTATTTTAAATTTTTTCCATTGGTATTTTTTTCTTTCTCTTATTGTTGTTCTATTACAGTTTTCCCAATTTTCCCCCATTGCTCTTCCCTGCCAACTGAACTCCCACCAGTCAATCCCCACCCTGTTGTCCGTGTCCATGGGACATTTAAACTTATTCCTTGACTAGACCCCTCCCCTTCTTTCCCTCCTTATCCCCCTCCCCCTGCAAGAATTTTTAAAATGTGCAATACCTGACTATTTATTCAGGGGCACTCACCTCTTTTCCCTTAGATTGTCAAATTTAAAAAATGACAATAGCCAACACGATAGTCATCCAATGTGAATGAATCAAAATTATACCTATTTTTTGTCAGACTGGCAAAATATACATTTTTGGTGTGCTTCAGAATTTTAATAATTAGTTCATGTGTGCTATGAGATGAAAAATGTTGAAAATCGCTGCTTCAGGAGAAAGTAGATAGATATGAGGAAGTCATCTTTTAGGACAGGGGAAACTAAACAGCCTTCAGAAGGGACTGGAGATAAGGATAATTAGAAGATAGGAACTGAGTATGTTCTGACCGCCACGAAGAAGAGAATATGAAGGTCCCTATACTTTTGTCTGTATAGTCTCCATGCAACATTTGCTTTAATAAATTTAGGTCTATTACTTATCATTCATTGCAGTATTAAATAAATGATAGTTAAAAAATTCTAAACATTAACACATAACTTTTAACCTTTACACTTATTTTGACATCTGTAGTTCGACAAAAATTGCATTTGAGGCAATTTGTACAGTTAACTAATCACATGTTCCTTTTTTCCTTTCAAACTATATATTCCATAACTAATGAGTGTGAAGAATCCCTTTAATTCAACCCAGACACAAGTAGTACCTTTTAATTAATACTGGTATTTTGTAGTATAATCTTATTCTAAAATTGAACATTAGAGTGCTTCATTTTTCAGGTCTCTATCCCATCAGATTTTGTTGTTGTTTTGCTGTTACTTGAAAAATTTTCTTCTATAATACATTCTGTATCTGCAACCATACATTTTCCCTGTACGATTCCCAAGTTTTATGGTTTATTTAATTCCAGTGAATAAACATACCTTTGTGTGCTACTTTTGAGGAGGAGAGAGTGAGGGGTGGGAAGCGAGAGGTAAATAGGGTTAAGGAGAGATGGTGGAATGCCTGCAGAGAGGAGAGATTAGCAATTAGGCTCAATGTTCTTAAGAAAAAAACAGATCAGATTCAGTGGCATTAAAAATGTTATTAACACTAAGAAAGGACTAGACATTCCTCTTCCCATTTACTCAGAAAAGATTGGGAATGGCGTGGGGAAGATGGGAGATAGTATGCTTAGGGTTTTAGAGATGGGACATCTATCTTCAGCTGAAAGCTTCTCACAGGGAATGAGGCCTTGTCGGCAAATGATGACTATTTCCTTTGTCTCTTTCCTCACTTTCCCCACCTCAAAGTCTTCACCATTTTAGCTCCACTGCACTGATGCTCCCTCAGCAACTGCACTTAGGTAAGCAGTGCACTTAGGTAAGCAGTGCGCAGATCGGCTCCAAGCAGACAGCATTCTGAGGCTGAGGTGGAAAGGGGCCTGCCCTTCCTGCCTCAGTTGAAATCCTCAGCTCCCGTGTCCGCCAGAAGAGGTGGGAGGAGCACAGGAAGTGATTACCCTCTGGCTTCTCCTCCCACAGAAGCCCTGCCTCCTCACACTTGGACAGTGGAGAGTTTAGCTTTCTTTCTCCTTCTAGTTCAGGCCTTTGGCTAATGTGAAAGACCATGCAGAAGCTCTGGATTTGCTTTTTGTGCTTGACAAAAGTGAATAGATAGAAGACAGGGATCCCCAGCTGGGAGGAGGGAGGAGAGCTGAAGATCCCTGCTTGAGCTGGCTGATCTAAGCAGTCAAAGTGGGAGCTGAGTGCTCGAAAGAGGATTATGCTCGCACTAGAAATAAGCAGTAAGTGAGCGAATAACCATTACGGTTTAGAAAAGGCTTAATTCCCCTGGGGTTATGGGGTGAACTAGAAAATATTGCTTAACTCTAGAGTAAAACTGTAAAGATTCTGACTGTGTATACTTGTGTGCTGTTTGGAGACCAGGGGTTTAAGTGCAGAATCTAAATTCATCTTCCCACTTTTGTAAAATACCAACTTCTACTTACAGTAGTTGGGGCTGTAATCTCCTTCCCTGTCCTAGCCTCTCCCCAGAAAAGTTTACCACTATATCAGATAAGGAGTTGGGATTAAATTGGAAAGGTGGAATTTTATATTGGCAGAAATTGCAACCTTGACTTATATGTTCTGTGAATGCTGACATTTTTTTATAAGTCAGCAGTGATTTGCTAATCACAAGGAAGTCTGGGGTGGATCATTGAAAAGGAAAAACAGAGCTTTTATGACAAAGATACTGAGTAGCTGAGTAGTCTATATGTATGGGATGAAATATACAAATGTATATAATGAATAATAGATTTTTTAAAAAAAAAAAAAAAAGCACTGAACTAGAATAGCAGTCAGGAAACAGAAGTGCTTGGATAAAAATTAGAAAAGAAGAAATTTTTGTTTCAATGACTTTTTGTGCTAGCCTAAATTTTCACAATGTTTACAAAGCCAAGATAATGATTCAGGGATACTTCAGTTATTGTCATACATTATAAATACTATTGCTGGGCAAGAGTTGTGGTTCTTCAGTCAGCAAGTTCTGGCAATGAAGCCACTGCCACTGGTACAAAGAATTCTGGGATGTCTGACAGTGAAATGGATGGAAGGACCCACATTCCATCTCTACTTAGTGTCCTTTTGTCCAGAAATCGGGTCATGCAAATGAGCTACTTGGTACGTATACAGATCAATATTTGGAAAGGCATTTCTAAATGTTTTGCATTAGAGGTTCTGTGGACAATGTCCTATGGCAACCAGTGGACTAAAAGGATACAAAAGCAAAGTGATAGAAGTCAGCTTGACTGAAACCAGCTTGTTCTTTTTGTTTTCCATTAATCCTGAAATGGAACCTCAAATGAGGACAAGAATAACAACAGAGAGAATACTGTGGCCATCTGTTCTGTTCTAAGTGGCTAAATTCATTAATATATGAATGAGATTTTAGTTATGCATCCCAATACTTGAAGATTCAGAAACCTCTTTATTGCCACCCCCCAAAAAAATAGTAAATATTTTTATGGGGGAGAAAATGCAGAAAGCTGGTTTTGAAATGTTATGGGGAAAAAACAGACAAGTATCATGCCCCCCAATGTAAACAGATTCCTGTCATGGTCCCTGAAGGACGTAGTTTGTTGTTTCAGTGAGATGGGGAGTCTAATATGGCACAGTAGGTGCAAACACAAGAAACATTTTTAAATCCCTTAATTCTCACTAATGTAGCTGATACCTAAAAAAAGGATTGTTTTTTAAAAAATAATAAGCTTGAACTGAAGCTAACCATATGGTGACATTTTTTCTTTTCTCTTTGTTACTGGTGCTCTACAGAGGTACTTTGATTTCTGAAATTATGATGAAATATGCCATTTCTGGCACTCCCATCAGCCAGTGCAGTAGGAGAAAGGAAAAAAAGATTCAGATAAATGAACTTTCTCCTGTAAGCACAATGGTAAAATGGTGGTCACAATCTATGTCCTTTTCTAATGTTAGAAGTTTTTCAATGGAATAGGTAGCTGGAGAATGGTCATGGGGGGGTGGAGGGAATGACAAAATGCCAATAAAGTCATTTTTAAAGATGGTCTGTACTCTTCTAACTTTTTAAACTATCTAATTTTGAAAATTATTTATCTTTTTAAAATTATTTCTGAGTTCTTACAATGTTAGTTTTTATCTGATTTATAAGCAAATGTATTAAATCTAAAGATTTGTTATCTGAGTTGCATAATACTGGTCTTATTCTTAAAAATATATAAGGAATTAAAATACAATATTTAATAGGTGAAATCTTCAATTTAGTATTACTAAATGCAATTTCAATCTTTAAGCAAAATGTACTGGGTATCTTTTTTTTATTTGTATTGATTTTTAGAGACAGAGAAAGGGGGGAAGAGAGAGAGATGATAGAAACATCGATTGTTGTTAAACTTATTTATGAACTTATTGGTCGAATCCTGTATGTGCCCTGTGCCCTGACCAGGGGATGAGCCCACAACCTTGGCATGTGGGTGCAGCAGCGCTCTAACCACTGAGCTACCTGGCCAGGGCTATACTGAGATTCTTGAAGAAATTACTTATATTAAAGTATTAAGAATTGAAAAAAAGAAGCACACCAATTTTCAGAGAAGATGAAAGGCATATGGAAGAGATTAAGCAGAAAATAACGAATCATTATAAACAAACAACTTAAGAATAAAAGCATCTGCTGTCGTCCATGAAAGACTAACATAGAGAATGAGGTGTTATGACTAAGGAACAAGGCTAAGTAAATTTTATCTTTTATAAGTACTAAGTGGGAATTAAGTAATTAATGGAAAGAAACTAAATGATTATTTAAAATTATTCTTTCACAAGAAAAGTAAAGAAAAAGGATATGGAAAACTAAGCAGTGATGAAGACCTCGAAATAATTGTTGATCAGAAGCAGGTAAGTGAATGTTTCCATCCGTTTCTCCTGTTGCACTGTAAATTGCAGACGACTGGGTCCCTCTGAGCGTCCGGCCCTGCCCTCACGGAGGCCGCGGAGGCCTGCGTGACGGTGGAGTTTGAAAGCAGCTCGGCTCCCCTGTGGTGCCTCTGATCCACCGACTTTTGCATGTCAGCATGTGTGTTCTGTATGTAAGAATGATAAAAAATTAAGCAGGCAAGGTAAAAGAACTTTCGGAAAATTAAAAGCCCCACTTGAAAGGTGAATCGAAACAACCATAATACTTTGGTTAGAAAAACAGATTTAAACAAAAACCAGAAAGTACATTATTTTAAAAATGAGAAATGCTACCATTAGTGTAAAACAATGAATATGATTTAGGGAGAGGGGTATAAAAGACTTTTAAAAACTGAGAAGTTTAATATATATATATTAAATATATATATATATATTGCCCAATTTAGTTTCTCACCTAAGCTTCAGTAAATTTAGAGATGATTTTAGAAAAACAAGAAGCAGCTTTTAATATTCTGCAATACTGCCTATAATTTGAGAAACATCCAGCTTGGGTTTTATATGGGCCCATAAGGTGAAATGAAAACTGCTTAATAGACCATAAACAACGACACACCAGGTAATGGAAGGCGTCCAGCTCACGCCACTAAACTGGCATTAGCCCTTAACATCTTCGTTAATTATCGGGAGACAAGCTAACTGCACATTCACTTTATATGTAAGTGGCATTGACTCTGAGGGTGAGGTGAACTCAGGTGGAGATAAATACTTCAAAAAGATCTGAGCAGATGAAGAGGTTAGAAAGAAAGCAAGCTACAGAAAGGCAAGTTGAATTTGGACAGTTTCCTAATTGTGCAGTTTGTTTTGTATATGGTGATTTCCTTAAAGGAGCAATTGTATATATTTCTGAGAAAAAAAAAAAGAAGAAAAAAATGACCATCAGAAAATAGCAGCCAGAAACAGTTGACTTAGAGACTTGCCTGTTAGACCTGGAATAACCAAGGTAACTAAAGTGATCTTCTGGGACAACAGGCCAAATAAAGCATCCCCATGGGAGGTGCAGGATATGTTGATTTTACAGGGTTCCCCCAAACTACCTCCGTGCTTTTATTGCCATATCTTTACTCTCCAGCTCCTAAGTAAAACAGAGGGGTGGAGAGTATTTGCTCCGGTATTTCTACTTAGTGCCAAATTGTCAGTTTAGTTAATAAGGTAAGTGGGGCTGGAGCCTGAGTGCCCCGCTGGGCTGGTAGTCTCATTTTAACTGTGCCAGAATTATTAGCCGGGGCATTAGATCTCCATGTCCCACAGATCCTGACTCTTGGCTGGCACTTTGACCAAAGGGCTGGATCCACCTGGTGAATGAACTAGTAAAATGCACTTCAGTGTATTGTGAGAATACACATGCCTCTACATTCTCTATTTTTAAAAAGTTATTTGATTTGTTTCTTAATCATGTAGAAGGTAAATTCTTACTCATTTTTGCACTTCTTTAGTTTCATCCTACCCCAAAGCTGCTTTTCTTTTCTTTCTTTTTTTCCCCTAAAGCTTCTTTCTGTTTTAACTGAATTTGGGGATTATGAAAACTATAAAATTACACGCTGAGATCTCAGAGTGGAGAGCCCAAGGAAGTCTTGATTCTTTTTATCTCATGGTCATGGTCTCGTGGTATGTTTCATAAGAGTTATGTTGCTGTGCCTAAACACATTTTATTAACTGCTAAGGAATCTTTTCAAAAATGAGAGAGAAGGAGACAGAGAGAGAGGGGGGAATAGGGAAGGGAGGGAGGGTGGGTGGGATAACCTACTTTACTGCTTCTTCAGAAAATAACCCTTTCTATACCTGGATCAAATAAGGGAGAGCTTTGTTTGCCAGTCATTGTTTGCCTCTGTAGTTATCACGTTTCCTCCAGTGCCATTGTGCCAGTTGGCACCAACTGGCAGTGACCCAGATATGCTGAATCATTCATGTCAAACATGTTTGAAAAGATGAGTAATTATGAATCTAACTTGGCATTGGGATTTGCTGCTAGTTATAAGGGTAGTTCTTTCTTTTCAGAGAGGTTATTTAGTGTTGATATTGTGAGGAAATTCTAGATCGAAACAATGATGACAATGCTGATACCTGCAAGTAAAATATGTGGGGAAGCACTCTAATTAGTCTTCATAGTACTACAAAAAATTCTTCCTGAATTTAAAAGATCTATGTTAAAAATGTGTGTAAATACGTGTTTAATGTTGCTTCATCTCATAAATATTATATATTATTTATATATTTATAGATTATAGATTTTGTATTACATATTATATATTCTTTGTTATATATACACTCACTATTTGGGGAAGAATCTTTATGTTCAATGTATTATTTCTATACCTTTCAGAAACATGGTAGAAATGTGTTAGTCAATCTTCATATAATAGCAAATAGCTTTTTCAATAAATGGTGCCAAAAGAAAATCTAAAGATGATAAATAAAACGGTTGGAGGCTGTGAAGGGCAGAAGTCTACTAATCTCATCAAATCTGTCATTCAGAGGCTGCAGCTCCACAAATGCTTGGCAAGCTATATGCCATTTTATTAGTCATGTGATTCGCAGGTCTTGTACTTCCACAGAAAGCCCGCGATTTTGCTTACTTAGGCA
Source organism: Trachops cirrhosus (assembly GCA_028533065.1). Lineage (NCBI taxonomy): Eukaryota > Metazoa > Chordata > Mammalia > Chiroptera > Phyllostomidae > Trachops > Trachops cirrhosus. Next base: position 155,877,081 of record CM052539.1, read on the forward strand.
AATTAATAACAGAAGCAGCACAGAGTATATGTGTTTTGTTCTCCCTGGCTTCCCCTGAACATTAAGGGGATAAGAGGTTATTTCTGGGTTACTAATAAGAAAATTTTGTAAATGTCAACAGTTTTATTGTTAAATGGTACTATTGTACTTCTCTTTGTGAAATTTTATTGGCATAAATTTATTTGGGATGCATATAAAACAGTATAGAAAATTCTTAGATTATTGTTGATGTCCTAAACTAATAGGTGTCATATAATATGTTATCACACACATTCAAATAGAAATGTATCACATTGGCATCACCATCCATATTTTCCACCAGAAATCCCTAGAGTTTTTAAACTCCAATCCTAGGAAGGTAATCAAAGGAAACATATTAGATTAAAGTCATACTGCCTCTTAAATCCAGACATTTGACATAAAATATATATATACTTTTATTATAATTACATTTATAATATGGTTACTATATATCAAGTATAATATATAATTCATGAATTTTATGTTTGGTTTTCTAGAATAATTATTAAAAGAAAAATTAAATATATATTTTGGATATAATATAAATAAATACATATTATTTATTAAAATATTCTCTCCTGATTGGAGGGGATAGATCTTGCTGAGGAAGAGGTTTCAATTACACAAGAATTTCCTGTGAAGTTACTGAGATTTCAGGGGTGGGAGTGCAGATGGAGACAGCCAAGTACCTTGAGTAAAGAGTTAAAAACATTAGCCACTTTGAATAAATAATAAATTTGTTATATTTTAAATTACTATTTTTAATTAGCATCAGCTTAATTCAAGGTTTAGGGTATGCTGGATCTAAATAGCTTTTTTTTCTAAAATGTTTTCAATTTCCAAGTAGACAAAAGGGGTAACAAAGGCCAACATGAATTGTAGAATATTATGATTACACAAAGGACATACTTACAGATTCAGCATTTTAAAACTGGGTGTAACAGTATGTTATGGATCTAGTTGGTTGTAGGACTCGGAGTTGCAGCTACATATCTTTTAGTGCAGTATGTCGAATGCCAGCCAGTTATGAGGGGAACAGGTAAGTGAACACAGATGAGAGCAGGGGTTCTTGAATATCAGTGGCCTCAGAATCCCCTGGACAGCTTGGTAGAACCCAGAGTGCGGGCCTGCCCCCAGAGTTTCTAGTTCTGTAGGTCAGCGGTGGGGCCCAAGAATTTGCATTTCTAATTCCTCAGCTCCTACTGCTGAACCACACTTTGAGGACCACTGGGTCAAAGGTGATCATCGTTGCAGTTCTAAAGAGAAAAAATACATATATGACTTGTGATAAATTTGACATTATGTAACTGGGCATTCATTGCCTAGAAATCTAAAACCCGGAACTCATAGACATCCAACGTAACAACACCGAAAACAAGAAAACCACAACCATTTACAACCACAGGTGCCTTTAAAGACCCAGGTCTCCAGTCTGACTGAATTCTGCTTGGTAGCCTTGTGATCTTGAAACTGTGTGAGGTATATTTCCTTATTTGTAAAATAGTACTTTGCCCTTTCTACCTCCTAGAATTTCTCTGAGATAAAATTTCTAACAGTACTCTGTGAACCACCTATCCTCATTTTAATTAGTTAGTCGTTACTGCCTGCATTCATCTGCTTCAACTGCCACTACTAAACACCATAGCCTTAGTGGCTTAAATAACAGACATTTATTTCTCACAGTGCTGGAGGCTGGAAAGTCCAAGGTCAAGATGGTGCCCATCTCCAGGGTGTCTGGGGAGAGCCCTCTTCCTGGCTTGTAGATGGTTGCCTTCTCCCTGATCTCTCACGCGGCACAAAGAGAGAGCTCTGGTGTCTCTTGAAAGGTTGGCATCCCAACCTCCAGGCCTCATTTAACCCTTATCCCCTCCTCACAGACCCTGATCCAAATACAGCCGAATTTGGGCATCAGGGCTTTAACATGAATTTGAGGGAGGGGTACACTCAGTCCCTAACACCACCCCACAACCCTATTCTGACAAACAGGAATGTGGAGACCTAGAAAGGTGAAGCAAGATGCACTGAGTGTCCCTGGTCAGGTGCAGAGAGAGCACGGAAAGCCAGCCCTCCCTCTGGACATCCAGTCCAACCCTCCGTCATTCCACAGAGCTTCTCTCCGGGGGCCCGTTACTGGTCATCCCATCTGTGTCCTAAAAAGCTGTTTTGCCTTCTTGTTCTTAATCATATAAAATAACAATCTGCTAGGGATTATTATAATGGACAATATCTAGGAACCCTCACAGGGATAACCTTCCCACACACACTCTTAACTGTTTAGTTCCCTCTTGGCCCCTATTGCTTTGCCAAGAGACAAATGGCCTTGATAGCAAATGTATACAAAATCGCACCTAAAGGTTATTGTTGACATCCACTTGATTTTCCCTTCCCGGCCCAGCTGCCTTAGACAGGGTCTCTGCCAGGCATGAGAAGCGCCATGGAGAGAGACAACACATACTTTTCCTACTCCAAAACCTTTCTCAGCATATCCTTTGAAATGTGTAGGAGAAGCCTATGCAGCAAGTAATAGAAACTAGAATTTCTTTGATTTTTCTCTGAAGAAAAAGAAGAGGCAAACTAGAGCCATCTGCTCCTGTTTCCAATAGCAAGTAAGCATTTGAGTAGGGTTGCCATTCTGTCCCAGTGGTCCTTATGGGAATAGATCCTAAAGAAGAAAATACAGGTGAACAAGAAATAAAAATGGAATAATAAGAAAACAGATGAATGGGAACAGGTACCAGCTTCCTTCTGGTACTAACAAAGTGTGATCATACCCCCATCTAAGCAGCTGGCCAGAGCCTCAGACTCCTAAGTAGTAAAAGGGATGGGGTGGGGGGGTAATATGTTTCACTGCCTCGTTGTACTCAGCACCATCTGGCCAGTGCTTTCTTTGCCATATCAATGTGGTGACTTAATCTAAATATAATTCAGATGCCATTTACCTCTGAGGAGACATAGAAAGCCTGAGTGTCATCTGACACCTGTCTCCTGGTATCACACATAACCCTTTCTCTGGATGCCTCCTTGGAACTCTGTACTTGATCACCAAGAACAGAAACTCCTCTCAAGGTGCATGAAAGACACATCCTGGAGATTCTGAATCAGGATGCTCTGAGCAGTCGCTGAAAGAAAGAAACATCTTGTGCTGTTGCGGTTGTCAGATTACACTCACAGAAGACATAGGCTCATTAGCCTGCTCCTCAGGAAAGATTGATGGATGAAAAATGATTCAGTGAAAATTAGCCTTATGTGTTGGTGGTGAGAGAGATGGAAGCTATTCAAAGTGCTGTCTACGCGAAATCAACATTGGAGCAAACAGAGACTCGCTGCTGTAGCCCAATCAATGCCGTCTTGTCTGCGAAGCTATTTATCATCGATAAATATTGTACGAGAAAGGGGAAAGTTTTCCGGAAGGTTAAACTAAAAAATTAGTGGAATAAAACATGATCATCCTGTGTTTCATTTCTAAATAGTCTCTATTTGTGTCAAGTAATATAAAACTAACTCTGAGCGACTTAGTTCGGGGTGGGGGGAACCCAATATCTGACTTTACATTTCCCCCACTTCAATTTAGTGTAGTGATTCCCCTAAGCATCATTTCACTCCAGGAAAAACAGAAAGGGAAGACCTAAAATCTTAATTTCAGACTGAGGTCTGAAGGTAGAAGTCCAGGAAATGCAGAGGGTCACTCTGTATACAATGATGCAGACGCAGGTGAGAAAGAGCTGAGTAGGAAGCCATTGTCCTAGTGTGTAGTCTCAGCTTTGCCACTTACTAAGCGAACAGTTTAGGTTCTCCGAGTGTCTTTCTTAATCTGTAAGATGAAATACTACCACCTGGCATAGCTGTCTGATGTAATGTTCAAACGGGGATGGCTCTCTGCAGTGCTCGTGTCCAGCTTCACCTCCCTTGGTCAGAGCCAAGCCTAGACAGAGTTCAGGGCCACCGCTGTTCTGTCTTCTGCTCTTCCCACCAGCCACTCAAGCTTCCTGAATGATGAGTTGGAAACAGTTGTTGCATCATAACGTTTCCACTTTGCTTGTTCCGACTGCTTTACTATTAAGCATTCTACATGCCTTCAGCAGGACGCTGTCAAATACTCTACTGCATTTACACTAGAGTATTATAGGGGGTGCTGGCGCATCTTTAACCACACATGTGTGACATTGTGAATATAACAAGGATGTTACAGGGTGGTTAAGAGCAGAGCCTTCACAGTCTAGAATCTCAATGAAATCAGGTTAAGGTCATGTAGTACCTGTATTACCTTAGAAAAATTAACCGGCCTCTCTGAGCCTCAAGACATTCTGCTGCAAAATGGGAGAAATACTATCAACTTGATAAAGTAGTTGGGAGGATTAAATAAGTTCCTGTATGTAAACACTTAACAACATGCACGACATGTAGTCAGTGCTTTATAAATGGCAGTACTGTGGTGGGTGTGTGGTGGGAATTGATGGTAACACTCTCAAGTTTATGAGCTGCAGAATCCTCTCGGATCTTTTCAAGACTGAGCTATAATAATTCTAGACAGTAAAATCCATTCTGACACAAATGTCCCCTTGGTTTAACCACGTACAGAAATGAGAGGGATAGACTATGGGTAAGGAAATAGGAAGCGAGGGGGACAGTGGCTGATGACAGAAGCTGACCCTTCGGCAGGGGCGGGGGGCAGTACCTACCTGCTCCCCTAATTACTATCTTGTTGGAAATGGGCTCAGTGTTGCCACATAAACTAATTTTTCAAGAGAAAGAATTACCCTGCTGCTTTTTAAGCATTTATTATCAATTTTAACATTTTTAACAATGTGTAGTCAAACAGAACAGGCTGGGTTATAAAACTGTGTGGCTGTTTACCTTATAAAACTGTGCAGCCCTGGAGTTCCAGTTTGAGACCAGTTATACTCAGGAGACTCTGCTGTCAAAGCAGAGTGGGATGTTAGTATGGCCAGGGTAGGCCTCTGCCCCCTCCTGGTTCTCTCCTGCTGTACACCCTCTCCCCAGGAGGCTGTAACCTAGTTGTTGATCTGATTAAAATAATAGATGTTCAGATATCGTTGTTAGGTGGCCTTAAGACCCTCCAGGAAGTTTAAGTACTTCAAAAGGGACCCAGTTACCTATAATGTAAAAAATCCTCACTTGATAAATTGAGTAGGACAAATATTTATAAGCAGAAGGTGTTGCTGATATTTTCACCTATTCAAGACTTTTGTCACCTTCTGTTCTTGTTAATTTAGCAGCGCAGTGAGTAATCCAGTGTTATTGAGTGTGAGCGCCCAAACAGGCTCAGTTAATAACCCACAGGCTCAGTTAATAACTGTAATCACCAAGAGAGACCTTCAGTTACCACCTCAAGTTCAACAAATACCTGAAATGCCATTACGTATCTTTATTTTTTCAGATATTGTTCAGCCAATGTTCATTACATGTGACATAAAAGAAAAAACTGGACTTTTAAGTTGGAAAAATATATAGGTGTTAGGAAATCTTCAAATAGCTTGGGTTTGGGTTTTTTTTTCTTTTTAATCTAATGGGATAAAGTGCTGGCAGCGTGTTTATTGCCTGAGAAAAGAAATGCAAAATGGAAATGACATGAGCTGACATGCTGGATAAAAAAAATGATGTGATATATGAAAATAATAGAGACAATAATACTCAAAAAAAAGTTGACTCAGCCATTTGGAGCACAGCTTGAAAAGAAGCCCATTCAGCCTTTCACTGTGGAAGGTTTGTCGTGTTTTTACTGGTGGGGTTTTTTTTTTGGAGGGGGGTCATGTTTTTGTTGTTGTTTTAAGTAAGTTAATCTGATCGCTGTGAGAAATATACACATTAGAGCTGAAAGGAACTTCAGAAGATAACCTAATCCAGAGGGGGTTTTAAGAATTGTTCATGCTGTTACAGCTGTCCCAACTTTCCCCCTTCACCCTCTCCACCTGGCCTGTCCCCCACTTCCACAGTCAGCCCCCACACCGCTGTCCATGTCCACGGGTCCTTCATACATGCTTTGTGCTCTGTGGAACCTGGTCCCAGCCGTTTGAATAGAGGGCTGCGGTCTGGATTTGTGATGCTGCTCCCGTAAAGAACAAGTCAGCCCCTAGGGATAAAGACAAGCTTTGTTTGATTAAAGCATGCAAGTGCTAAGAAGTTTAATTATATTGGTTTTAGCTCAGTCAAAATAAGTTACACGAGTCTCAAAGCAGGGAAGTAGCTGACTGTGTCACTAAGTTATTTTATATCACAGAAAGTATTAAAACTTGGGTCTGCAGCAACCTCTAGTCTTAGGTTTATTTATCTATCCCCATAACTGCCTTCTTATATCAGGCTGCTTCTTATCCTTTCTTCTAAACTCCCTCTTGTTGGTGAGCTAAACATTCCAGTCAAGCCAGGGAAATCACTTGAGAGGTGTGTGTTTCAAGTGCACAGCTAAATCTGTTGCATTTGTCTGGTAGCTTTTTAATAGAAGGATGTTTATATGAGATGCTTCCCCATTCTTCATGAAGAGGTCCTCACAAACTTTGTGACAGCTTCTCAGTATATATCAGGGCACAGATATTAAAGATTTGAAAAGTGGGATTTGACTCTCCTAAAATATACCTAATGAGATTAGCAAAGTGTTTCCTCCATAGGAAGCAGTTTTTCTCCCCCTAGTTCAGGATATTGTCTCCCCCTCAGTTGGCTGCGGGGCCTGTGACCTGCGTCCACAGTTCAGCATCGAGCTTCCAAGTCCACCCGTTTGGAAGTGAGCTGTCAGGGCTTTTGTCTAATGAACCCTGCAGGTAAACTCATGATTACTGATTGGATCGGTGTCTGCTGTCATAAAGGCTTTGAAAACCAGTCATGGGTGGAAATATTTATGCTGAAGGGATTTGTTACAATTCAAAATCTGATACATAAAAATGACATACAAAAAGGAGCATACAAACCATACAAAATGTCTTTCTTATCTGAATACGTAAACAGCAGAGAGAGTTTAGAGTGTAAACTTCCCTTCTTTCTCCTTCTGACTTTGAACCTGTGCCCTGTCATTGCCCTGACCTTGTCATTTCTGTGGCTGTGATTTTATTTCTCCCCCATACACACTTTGCAGTACGTGTTTTCTCCTTTCTGCTCGGCTCACCCTGATCCCCGCCTCTGGAATGTGTCTCTTATTGTGACACTGCATGTATAAGGTTTGACAGAAATGCAGTTCTTGCAAACCTGCTTTTTTTAATGCTCCGTTGCTTCCTTCCCTGTCTCTAAACAACTCTATAATTCTGTCATTTCCATTTTTAGTCGTTAATTTTTCACATGGTCTACTCCCAATCAGAGTGAGTACTACTTCCTTCCTATCTTGTGATCCAGGAAAAACACATGCACAAATAAATAATCATTCAGTACAATTATTATTTATTCCTCATCATAGTATTCTTTGTGTGAATGATCTCATTCTTGAAATACATGAATAAGTGACTTATTAAAGAAATGGTGAGACAGTGTACCATCTCGGCTTTGTGCTGGATGTTCTGAATAGAAAAAAACATTCATTCATCACTTTTTTCTAACAAAATTATCTCATCTGTATAATTTGTGAATGTTTAATGAATTCTTCTGTAGAAAAGCATTAAACTTGGAAGTAGTTTTCTTTCCATTAAAGATTGTCCAGTTATCACTTCCTTACACCATCAACTTCTATCATTAAATATTAAATGTGCCTCTGAAACTGTTGCACTAATATTTATAAACTATAGAAGTAGTTTCTGAAAAAGATGGGTGATGGTACATCAGCTGATATGTTTTTTCATCACGTTGTTTAGCACAGGATAAAACAAATTGAAACTCACAACTAGGCTTAGTTATACTTTTAAACTAAAGACGTAGAACCTTGAAAACATTGCATATTTTAAAAAGGAATCAATTTGTTTTTCACTACATGAATGAGCAAGCTTACTCTTCCATTCAGACTCAAAAGAACTTAATTTAAAGTCATACCCTTGTGGGTTCAGGAACCAGGGTGGTCATACAGGACAAGCTCCGTGGACCCCGGCACTCCTTGGCTTAGTACCAGCCCTCAGGTCGTAAGCACCCAGCATGTAGAGAGAACTGATGCCTCTCACTGTCTCCCAAGTAGAGTGTAAACACCTTAGTTGGGCTTCCAGGACATGCACGATCCCCATCCCGCTATCCTCTTTCAGTGCCCCCACGACTCCATGCCCCATGCATACTGAAGAGTTTGAAGCACCTGAGTGTGCCATGCTATTTCTCCCTTTTTGCCTTTTCCCTCAGTATCTGATATACCCCCTCAGTGCATAAGGGGTATTAGATTGGAGGAGTGGAGGCATCTCCGTAAGTCTGATTGAGGCTTTGCCCTTTAAGAGTAAAAATGCTAAGAGAGGAGAGAGAAAAACCAAGCCCCCCTTGACTCTGTAGATGAGCAGCCTTCTTAAATCCTATAAATGTTGGGGAAGTGATAAGGAAAAGACGAAAATAAAGTCTGTTCCTGAAAAGAAGAGGGAACAAATGTAGCAGTATCAAAAAATCTGAGAATCTGTTGATTATAGAAATTCGATATGTAAGCAATTTTGCTATGTGTCTTCTGAGGCTTAGTTATAGGGAAAACGTATAGTTACATTTAGTACATTTTTAACTCTTGTTCTTCTAAAAAAAGGGGGGTTTGATTCTTCCTGTTCCTAAGGTCCTTCTTTAGTGTGATAAGCAAGGGAGAGTGCTGGAGAGCATGGTCAGCTCAGGAGATGTCGGCAACATTTAGCCTTGAGTGTTCAGGAGAGACAACTAAACGGAATCATATGTTTAAAAAGTAGTGCCAGCCCTGACCGGGATGTGCTTCAGTTGGTTGGGTATCATCCTGCAAAGCGAAGGGTTGCCGGTTTGATTCCCAGGGAGGGCACATGCCTGGGTTGCAGGTTCAGTCCCCGTGGTCAGGGTGTGAATGAGAGGCATTGGTGTTTCTCTCTCTGTCTTTCTCCCTCCTTTCCCCTCTCTCTAAAAATAAATAAAATATTTTTTTAAAGGTTGGCTCTAAGAAAAACTATGTGAACTAAATTAAATTGTCTTGTTTTTCTCTATTATGGGGTAACTTAAAATAACTTTAGGGAAAAGGTAGATGGATGCTGTTGTGAAAAAAAAATAACATTATTTCCATGGAAACGATTTAACTTTCTAGTTCATTTGTTAATTTTAGAAAAACTTTCGTCAGCCTACTTCTTGCCAGGTGTTTGCCAGGTGCTGGGACACAGAGATGCGTAAACACCGTCAGGGACCTTAGGAAACCCACAGCACAGTGCAGACCCCCTGTCAGGGGACAGTTCCGAGGTGTCAATGGTGCGGCAAAGCTGGGACTCTGACTGAGCGTACTTCCCTAGCCATGGTCCTGAAAGAGTTCCACGGTCTGCTTAGTGTTCAGTGTGTTCCCTGGGTGGGACTTGCACTTGGGGAACAAGGAAGGACCAAAGGAATTTTTAGACCCTGGCTACTCAAGGAGAGGTGTGTGGACCGGCACCATCTGGAGATAGTTAGAAAGTCACGCTCTGAACCTCAGGCTGAGTCAGAATTCCTAAGGGTAGGGCCCAGGAATCTATTTTCACAAGTCTGTCAAGGGATTCGTGTGCACTGGTTTGAGAAGTACTGTTTTAGATTATTCAAATTTCTGGTATCAAGAGGGATCATTTATTATTTGGGTGAAAAAAAGAAAGGGAGTTAAGACAAGTATCTAAAGTCCTTTACCTGCATGTCCCTAAGCTTGCAAATATTCCTCCCAGCCACCTTCATTAAAGTGAACTTACACAGTAATCAAGCTGTGACCCAGGTTGTTACGAAGGAAAGTATAAATGATGGAGACCAAGAGGTTAAGCTTGTTAACCTTCAAAAGGAAATATTCTTGTGTGTATGTGTGTGTGTGTGTGAGAGAGAGAGAGAGGGAGAGAGAATACATCGCCATAAACACACACACACACGAAAGGAAACCTGTGAAAAAGGGCAGTTGCCCACTCTTTGGATAAATGCCACCTCCGAAGTCATTGAGACACTGCACTGCACTGAATGGTGGCACCAGGTGGCCACACAGTTTTATAAGGTAAACAGTAAAAGGTCAACCCATATTGCACTGGGTTCCCACATGTTTCACGACCTCCCATCCAAGGTGCTTCTCATAAATTACATCTAATCTTTGTGCCTAGAATTATCTCTGTGCTCACCACATTAAAAAAATTTCCGTACCTGAAGCAACCGGAAAGTCTGTCACTTCAGCATTCTTTGAGCAACTTTCTGTTACAGGAGTAGAGGGCTGTGCTGTGAGAATGTCACTCCGACAGCTGCCCTACAGGCGCTGACCTCTGCTCCCAGGCTGACGTCCTGGCTGCGCTATTCGGTAAAGCTGGTTTATCTCAAGTTGTTGGCAGGCTTCCAGTTCCCTGCACGCCCATCTAGAAAAGTGGTCTCAGAATTGATATTCTGCCACCACTTTAGGCTTTTGCCAGACACGATGCTGCCCCTCTAAGCTCCTCATGATTTCTGCATCCTCCCAAAGACAACGCTCCAGCCTTCCTCCACCAGCCTTTCCGGTTAGTACCAGAGGGCTGCCACTCACCCCTGGGGTCCCTTCACACTGGTTACTATGCTGTGAGAGTGACTATACAAACTCCTCCTCAGAAACTTTGAGTGAAATAAAAAGTATCACCGTTGCTCCCAAAGACTCTCCATTTTGTGTCCTCTCATTTTTGCATAGTCACAGGCACAACTTTAATGTTTTTTTGCACAGTTGCAGTCAGTATGCACTTAATTTTGTATCTGCTTCTCTATGTAACATTATGCCAGGCTCATTTTCCACACTGTCATGTAGTTTTTATAAACGTCAGCCTAATGGTTGCCTTATATTGAAGCAGGGTGAACCTTAGGCATTTTTCCCCACAACTTTCCCTGCCTTGTGTAGTGGCCATCCAGCTCTTTCCCTTCTTCTTTCAGGATACAAGTCATCAAATTAAAAAGGAGAGAAAGGGATTGAAGAAAATCATGTGTGTTAGACATACACAGATTTGTCATGAATTATGCATGATGTTTATAGGAATTTGCACAGTGTCATCTTTTCATATCCCTGATGCACCTTTAAATATCACTGGAGATGCCACAACACATATTTCACTGCTCTCATAAAACCTCAGGTTTAAATCACATCCTACATGACAGTTCTACAGGATTCTGCTTCCTGAGGCTGACCACAGCCAAATCACAAGCATGGATTTGCATAAATTTGGTTTGTATGAGTTTTTAAGGTTGCTGAGAAGGGAAATTGACTAGATATTGTTAGAGTCACACATAACTTGGGATATAATCTATTTTGGTACCGTATGTGTTTAGGAAATAGATGTATAGAACCACTAGGATATTCCTGGGCCAAAAAATAGATACTTAAAGACTCATATTAAAGTCTAAGCAACTTATATGAAAGGGGGTGCCGCTCATGGAGATATAGAATTAAGCCCTATGGCTTCTGCATATTGAAAGGCAATGATAGAAATGAATAATTGTGAGGGTATGAATATCTCACCTGCTCTTGGGAGAGTGAAAGATTTTTGGGCTTTGGACTCTGACTCAAACTTTTTGATGTAGACATTCACTTGCCCTTGGAAATACATTATTCATTTCGTCAAGCAGAAGTAGTATTAGAGTTCAAAATATACAGTAGAAGGTGCTAAATGACAAATGAGTCAGGAAGGTTCTAATTCTTTAAAATTATAAGTAAATATGACTGAATAGTATTAGAATTTTATTTTACGACCAAAAACTTATTTTTTTCCTCCTTTTTGATTGTTATTCTGTTACAGTTGTCTCAGCTTCTCCCCTTTTGCCCTCCTCCACCGTCAATCCCCACACTGTTGTCCATGTCTGTGGGTCATTCATACATGTTCTTTGTGAATGTGTCATATAGAATCATCTTGCAGTATGCATTCTAGATTTTAAAATGTTTGCTAGTATCCCAAAATGCACAACTCTTAAATAAATAAAGATCCAAAAAGTACGGGAAGTATTAAGTCCATCAGCAGAGCTAAAGTATAAGTAAGGAGGCTAGGATTTGAGTTCCTGGCTCTGCCAGGAACTTTCTGTTTGACCTTGAACAAATCTCTCAGCCTTGACTCTCCTATCAGCAAAGTGATAATATTTTCCTTAATTCTATCTCAGAAGAATTCTGGAAGAATTTCATAAAGAAAACCAAAAAGAAAATAATCCTCTGAGCAACTCAAGAGGATTATTTCTTGTGAGCAAATCCAAGACGCATCATCTGCAAGGAGCCACTCGCTAGTGCCCTGGGGTTATGAATCACCCTCTCGTGCTAAAGAGCAATTTAAAAATAAAATCCCCTGTAGAAGAATGAACACATCTACAATTATTACTTTTAAATAAGTGATACTTGGGGAGAAAGGCAAAGTGTAACTAAATTTTATGAATTTACAAGTGATAAAATTACATTGCATTCTTTTTGAGTGATTCTTTTGAATTTCTTCTCTATTCGTAATGAGAGAAAAAGTGGATATTTTCATATTATACTTTTCAACTGTCTTAAAAACATTACAGAAATAACATTAGTATTTTTATCACTACTGATTCTATTTTTTAATTTTTTTATTGTTAACCTGTTTTTTTAATGAACAAATTATTTTCCTGAAAAAGCCAAGCCTATGCTGAGGCTTCTGAACTTTATTTTGTAGTCAAGAAACTTCATTTTGTAGTCAAGAAACTTCATGTTCCAAGTCAAAACAACATATCTGTCCCCTAGTGCTAGAAACAGGCCTCCCATTTAAAAAAAAACTTAAAAGCATACAGAATTCATAATCAGTCTTTAGCAGAAAAGTCATATAATATCTCTAAAAACAGAGAAACCAAATTAGATTCAGCCAGGTGCCAAAGAAAAGGAGAACATCTTCTTACAAAGTAACGTGACGTTTGCAGTGGCTCTGTACAGCTTTGAAGGAATTTAGGTCCTTTATCAATAAGCTGTCTTCAGAACTATTACTTCAGGGTATCCTGGTGCAAAAGATTAGTAACCACAAATGAGTTTGTATTATTCTTCCTTACTTAGAAATCTGCTTCTGACCCCACAAAGGAAGCTCCCAATGAGCGTCCTCAAAACTTCCAGCCCATCAGGAAGGAAAAATAATCCAAAACCAAACACACAAACAAACATATATAAGTTTTAATATGCATGGCGAGGCCAGATTTTGGGACAGAGGAAATGAGGGTACAGAGAAATTTAGGTTAATCAGCTTGTTCAGAGATCATGTAAAACACACGCGTAGCATTGTGGATCAGACTGCTGGAGGAGAGTGGGGCAAACTTTCTACCACAACTGTTCGGAAGAGTTACATTATGGGCAGAAGAGGAGAGTGGGTAGAATAAAGGGAATTAACATAGTTGAGTACCTACTATGTGCCCGACAACAAACTGAGAGGTATTATTATTATACCAGTTTTTCACAATGAGGGAAAAAAACAAAACTGAGAAGGGTTGAGAAACCTGAAAAGAGTCTCATAACTAGTAAGGCGACAAAAATGAAATTAATGGAAAAAATGAAGTGAATGAAGTTAAACTGCCTCTACAGCCCACATTCATCCTGCCTGACTTCCAACAATTTGTCAAGAAAATTGAACTACACTGCATTTTATTTAAAGATGCAGTTGTTAGTTGCTGTCCACTGCTGAACCCCCGTGGAAGGTTTTAAAAAGAGCCTTCTTTAAAAAGAAAAAAGTCACAGCAAAGAAAAATTTGGGAAGGCTGGGTCAGGGTCGAAGCAAAGCCCTGCGGGTCACCTGCTGTGGACTCACCAGTCCCTTCCAAGTGCTGACTAATGGGAGTGGGCAGGTTCTCTTGAAACACAAGAAACAAATGAAAATGAAGAATGTAGTGTCCTATTTTCTAGTCTGCACACAACTGTGTCTGTATTTCACTCACAATTAGCCTAAAGATAAATTATACTGGAAAAATGGCTCGTTTCATCAGGTTTTTCTCCTATCCTGAGCACCAAGTCTCCTAATATTTATGGCTGGGTTTTTTTTTCACTACAAGCTCATTCCTGACCTTGTTCTTATCAAATTTAATTAGTAAAGCTATCCAAAGGCAGGTGCAAAAGAAAAAAGGTATCTTTGGAACTTGAGATGCAGCAAAATTGCCCAGTAGTCAGATGAGATCACCCCTCACATACCTTCTGGGATGTATGCAATTAACAATGTTGAGAAACACAAGAGTTAAAAATTTTCATAATTGTTTAACTAAAGTAGCTAAAGGTGGATACCTGAGCAAAATATTTCACTTGGGGGTTACTTTGAGTCCCTTGCCCACTTCTAGCTTCATTAGTTGCCAAACACTTGCTTTCTCACTCTGTTCATGCCGGTTGACCACAGTCACCCATTCCATCTCTTTCACTGCCCTCATGATTTCCTGCACGTTGGCCTCTGAGTCTCTTCCAGAGAGAGGCTGTTTGCTCTGCCACTTGGGATGGAATGGGTTTCCTAACATCATTCGACTGTTTCCATCCTGAGTCATGGCAAGACCCCCAGAGCTCCCGGGCTCTCCATCGCTGAAGAGGGCCATTTAGAGCCATTCCTCACAGCACTGTGGAAGCCAGCTTAAAGACACTCACAAATTAGACACCCTTCTTGCTTCTCAAAGCAAAACAAAGTGAAATTTGTTCATGTTAAATATATTGATAATTTTATTAAAGAATACAAACCTCCTCAACTGCACCTGCACACAAACAGATTGAATGGTATCAGCAGTGAAACTTTATACAGTTATTTAAGGCACTTTGTTTCATCGCTTTTAACTTGGTCATCATCACAAATTGTTGAACATCCACCATGAGCCATGAGGCATAAGCATGGTTCCTGCTCTTTAAAAGTATGTGCTCTCTATTATATTTATGAAATTAATGCCTGAACAAAGAGGCTTTTTAAAGGCAAGGTTTATTTCTCTCTCACTTGAAAGGAGTCTGGAGCTACACCATTTAGGCCTAGCACAGGAGCTCTCCAAAGTTATCAGGGATGCAGGTTTCTTCCAGCTCTGTGCTCTGCTGTACCTTGGAAGAGGCCCTGCTCCTCATGTTCCAAAATGGCTGCTGAATCTCCATCCACCATCTCTGAGTTCCAGGTAGCAGGAAAGGAGAAAAGTAGAGAGAGTGGCAAGGAACATTTATCCCTCTTCTCTTTTCTTAAAAAAAAAATCTCCCCTTTCTTCCCTTTTATCCACCTCTCCTTTTAAGGACACTTCCCAGAAGTTCCATAGAGGCGGGGTTTTTTTTGTTTTGTTTTGTTTTACTTATATTTAATTGCTCAGAACTTAGTCATATGGTCATCCGCTGGCTACTGAAGAGGGGTAGCTCCTATGGAATACAGATTTATTTATTCTGTATAGTAGGTAATATGTCTACCTAAAAAGCATGTTACAAAGGGAAAAAGATAAATTGGGGGAGAAAGCTAGCTATCTCAGCAATAATTGTCATTCTAAAATTGTAAAAAATAAATTATACCTCTGAAACTATGGCAAAAGAAATTAATTATATATCATACCTTTCTTAGATTTTTCTTAACAATTTTTTCTTATAAAATCACAAAGCCCAATATCATTTACTGAAGGTATGTGGGAGAAATAGGAAGAACTGTTTTTAGGGAATATGCAAAGTAGCTGCAGTAGTCATCTTCAGCATTTAGCAATACAAAGGGGAATAGACTCACTTGTGCAAATTCTAAAATAAAAAGAGGCGAACAGTGCTTGGATCTTGTGGAATGAGTAATTTCAGCACAGTGTAACACCCTTTGCCACTGGGCATCACACACGTGCCTCCAACATACTTGTGCATTCTGCTCCAAGCCCCTACTCATGTTTGTCTATCAGAATGCTCACCAATTTCATCCCAGCATTTCCTCATCCATCACTCGTCAGGAGTTCTTTAATCTCCCCTGCACTAATATTTCACTTGCTTTGACCCTGAGGGACATACAGTGTCAGTGAGTGCCATGTTATCATGATCTTACTTTTGTCTCCTGCCCATTTTATTGTATAATTTCAACTAGATTCTCAGTGTCTCAACTGCTAAGTCCAGCCTTTACTGTGCATTAGCCCCCATTGTGCTCACTGTGGTATGGTGTACCTAACAGGCCCAGTAGTTGCTATTAGAGCAAGTAAAAGATGTGAGAAGATGGGAAGAAGGGATTAGCTTTAACAGGCTGCCCTAATTGTTTAACAAGCTTGCTATAAGCCATGCTGATACCCCAGCATCACAGGGCGGAGGGAAGGAGGCAAAAGCTGACCTGGCCATGAAGAAGCTGGGCAGTGCAAGGAGCAATGCAAGTGTCACTAACAGAGAAGGTTCAGGTGGCAATAGGATTTCAGGCAGTGCTCAGTGCCTCAGCCAGTTTCACAATACCAGGGAATCAGCTCACTTACCGCAGCCTGTCAGCAAAGCTGATGGTTCAGGAAGGGAGGCTGACCACTGGTAGGTGAGGTGTCAGAGTCTCAGCCAAGATGAGGATAGAGTCCCAGAGCAACTGAAGGAAAAACCCAGCTGTACAGACTGGATCCTCACAAGAAATAAACTAAATCCATTTTATCTTTGTGCTCTGAGCACCTGGCACTCTCCTGCCTCTAGCAGGTTTTTGATAAATGCAGTCCCTCTCCATCCCTTGGCCATGACCTCAAGACTAGTCTGATTCCATCTGCTGTGGAATGAGGCTACCAGTTCCTCCTACCTTTGAGGACTGGGTAGGCCTCACTTGCCTATCCAGCACGAGGAAGGTAGCACATCAGAGTGGGGGGAGAAGGCCACCTGCTTGACGCAGGTTCTTTATTTGCACCTAAGAACAAAGCATGATGCTCCCTGCTCTAGATGGTAGGCCAGCATTAACACAGGCTATTCTGTGTGCAGTTCTACCAAATGCGTAAAAGTACTTATATAAAAGTAGACACTGTATGGGCTCTAAAGTTTAAAAAAAGCAATTGGATGGCCTTTCATTCATTTAAAAAAGGGGATTTTTTTAAAGAGGGAAACTTTGAAAAAGGAAATAGTTTCCCATATCACATACAACTTTAAAATTATTGCTTACAGAGTTTATACCGACATGAAAAAAATGCTTACAATATATTAAGCAAATCACGAAGGCAAGACAAAAGTTCAGAAAGATCCAACTGTGTCAAAATGTGCTTATCAAAAAAAGACTGTACTGAAGCATGCTCAAATATCAACAGTAATTATCTCTGGATGCTGCAATAAAAACTGACTTTAAACTTATTTTTTGTTCTTTTCAGTTCTGTACTTTGATATTGATTAATTCTCCCAAAAAGAATTCTTAAAAATAAAATACTACAAACTGACTAAAAGTAAAAAATAATGAGAAAGACCTAAACAATCAATCAGACTAGAAATAGTGCTGTTCTAAACATCAGCTACAGACAGAGCCGTGTGTTTCATCTAAACAGACGAGACGCAGTGAAATTAGAACCGGGAAGGCTAATCACAGGATCTGCTGGCTGCTGGTGTGGCCTTTAAGTACCGTGAAGGTCTCTTTCCATGAACGTAGATGTACTGATTGCTTGTGTTTAAAATCAACCTGAACAAAAATGCTCTGAAAAACTTAGCTGCCAGTACATATAATTTTGTTAAAATGCATTTTAACCATGAGCATTAATAGCTTTAGTGACTTCAGATTAATAAACCAGTCCTGTGCTTTCACAGAGTGAGTATCCAAGGTAGGCAGGCATTCCTTTTGTTTATCTGGCACTTGGTTTTTTCAGTGGCTGGTGGGGATGCAGGACTGGGGAGAAGCCAAGAAATGTAGCCTGCACCTACCCAGTTTTAAAAGTGATAGCATCATTTATAATTTTCCTGGATTGAATCAGTAGCTTCTGCAGGGAAGAAATTTTGCCGAACTCTAATTCTCCCCTTAGCTCCACACACCTAATTGTGTTTCTCCCATGCTGTGTTCCCATTTATCTCCTCATTCATCTTCTCCAGTGAGATGACAACTCTGTCAGTACCCATTTCCAAATTCCAATTTCCCCCCTCGTAATTTCTCACCTTGCTGACCGAAGTCAAACGAGAGAGGGAAGCTGAGCTGTTTGGGGCCTGATGCTTTAGATGAAGACCAAACAGAAGCTAAAAACATATAGGAAGGAAGACCATTTGCTAGATAAGGATTGCATCAGGGTTCTGCCTGCCACTTTTGTGAAGTTTCATCATTTCATAACTTTAGGAGGTATCTGTGCCTCAGATGCAAGGACCAGAGTATGAAATTATGGACTGAACCTCCAGGTCCCTTGCTCTGGAATACAAATCCATGAAATTCATTATAATTATGGAAAGTCAAACATATTTTTATTTATTCCTGAATTGTTAATGCTTTTAATTATGGAAAAGCATCCAATTAATAATAATGTTCTAAATGATAGATCTGATCCCTGTTCTTACTGTTTCCCCTTTCAGAATAACTTCTTGATTAAAACACTTAAAAATGCTATTGGAAAAGGGCATTGGAAACTACAGAAAGGAAGAAATGCTGTTTGCTTCATGTGAGCACTGTATGTTGTGTCTGCTTTGTTTTGGATAATTAAGTTATTTAATAGAATAAACCTTTCAAACAAGCCTGGCTTTTAATCCTAACTCTGCCACTTTCTAGCTGTGATTATGGACAGTATTCTTAACCCCCCTAAAATTCTTTTCTTTGGCTGAAAATGAGATGGTCATAGTTGTTTTATTCAGTTGGTATGAGAATTAGAAGTGACATGTCCTCGGCACATAGACGATCAATAAATGGCAACTATAATTGTTATTATTATTACCTTTTAAGTTTAAGAGTTTAAGTTTAACCTTTCTAAAAGCATTTTTTAATGGTTAGGAATTTCAATCCTCCTTCTAACAGACGAACATACCTAGTCTGTGGGTCTGAGAAAGGCCACTGCGGATTTCTCAGACAAGCATACTTTCTCTCTGCCTCTCAGACAAGCGTACTTTCTCTCTGCCTCTCAGACAAGTGTACTTTCTCTCTGCCTCTGTAAGGGTTTCGCCTCATTTGTCCTGCCCATTAGTTTGTGAGAGCCTCCATTCATTTGAAAATTACCCAAGGAGGGGTTTATGTTTCACCTACTGTGAAACCCCATGCAGCCAGCAACTACTCAACGCATACCCACTGCTACTGACTTGGGCCCACAGAGTTAATCATACACGTCACACATTACTCATTGATTCTTCTCTTTCTGTCAGTGCAAAAATCCATACAGACATCCCAGCTCTATTGTGCACCAGTTAGAGGTGGACCAGCAGTGTTCAGGAGAGCCTGAACCCGCAAAAACTGCCTCCACAAATTGAAGGCCTTTCTGGCAGTGCAGCTGTGTGCCGAGTTGGGGGATTCACAGTCATAGCTGCACACTGCACAGCTGATGACTCTTTTAAAATATGGATGCTCTGATCCTGCCCCATCCCCTCCTCTGGGGTCCTGATGTAATTGCCCTGGAGTTGGGCTCATCTCTAGCTCACCTCGACTGAGGTGAGTCACTGAAACCTTGTTGCTGGCTCTACTCAGAGTTAACAAGAATCTCTGTGCGCTTTGCAAATTGGTTGTTTTATCTTTTCTTACATTTTCTTTGTTCTCATCATCACTTCTGTTCTGAAATAGTTTCTCACCTAATTCCTCATCTCTGATTTTTTTTTCTTCAGTCTCCATATTTAACCTGTCAACAAGGAATTTCAGTGGGGAGACAGGACTGTTGCGTAGTAGATTCATATTTCCTGAGTCGCTGCCCTGTGCCCGCACTGTTTTGGGTACTCCATTTCATCTTCACAGCCATCTTGAAAGGCAGGTGGGAGCATCCTGTCTACCACTGAGGAAACTGAGTCACAGAGGCTGGTTCACTAACCCTGTCTTATACACCAGCAAGAGCCTGGATTCAAGTTCAGATCAATCAGATTTCAAAAACACTTCTTCTTTGTGTTTACCACAGGTGACAAAATCAGAGGCTGGGGGAGAAAAGAGTGAAGTTGGGTACAGGGCAGTAGGGAGAAGTGAGGACAGTGGCAAACTAGAGAATGAATGTCCCAACTAGAACATTTAAATGCAAAACTCTTCAACACTGCAGGTCAACAAGACACATTTAGGTACACAGTGAATTTGGCTTCCAAGCCACCAACTTTTAAGTTTTTTCCCCCCTTTCCAACTTTGTAAAAGACCACAGTCATTCAGTTTCACTCTGCAACCACATAGAAGAAACAGAGAATATACTGTGTGACTTTGAGTGGAATAACTGAGACTAATGCATGGAAGTAAAAAGAGGGGGCTGTGATCTGGTACATTTAATAGGCCTTCCTGTCCATGAGAGAGACTGGTGCTGTGATGCAGCAAGCTCTGCACCAGAGGAACGGGGCGTTGAGCCGAGTAAATACCGCAGCACCCCTGAGGAAAGGTTTCTTCCCCTGAACAGGAGGTACAATTCTGTCAAACATTTACTGAGCCTCCAGTATGGGCCATGCAGTGGGCTGATCACTGTGGAAGCTGTAGCAATGCAGAACCCTCCTTAGCATCATGCTAAGAAGTTTATAGACATTATTTACTCAACCTTTATCTTAACCTTCAGAGGTAACTGCCAGTTAAAAGATGAGGATATTGAGAATTAGATTGAGAAAGTTGTTCAAGGGCACGAAAGAATACATAACAGAGAGAGGACTTTAATTAAAAGTCTGTGCTCTTAATGACTGTGCCCCTCCCATGGTAGGGGTACCAGCTTGGAGTCCTGAGTCATCATTGTTCAGGAAGTCTGTCCCAGTGCTCAAGCTTTAGCCCACTGCACACTGTCCAAACCTTGTCAAGAAAGAGCAGCCTGAGAACTCCCATCCACCAGCCTGACCTGGTTCCTGGCAATGTGACACGGGGACTGCAGTTAACTTGGTTCCATCCAGCTGGATCACAAGCGAACCAGTAGCAAATTGTCAGATTTGTCACTCAGTTGTGTCTAAAGCAGACGGTAAGACAGGAGATGTTCTGACTGCAAGCACTACACTGCTTTTATCATTTCAAATATGACTCTGAGGTCTGCATTACAACAAAATATCAAGAAATAATCATGCTGAGAGGGAATCTTGCTTTGTGAAGAGGAAGGACATAGAGGGAGAGCTTAACAGATCTGCATTTGAGACCAGATTCTGCCACTTACTACTTTGTAATCTTGCATTTCACTTCATTTCAGTGAGTTTCTGTTTCTGCCTGTGTAGAGAGGGGGCTTGCAGATTGTTGGGGGAAGTACACTGATGTGTCCTAGGTGCTCAATAAGGGTTTGTGTTCCTGCCTTAGGCAATAATAGAAAAGCTACTAAAAGTGCCTTAAAATCAACATTAATTGGAATCTTACAAAATTTATAAGAATCATTTACACACTCAATACAGAAGTAACATAAGATATGGTCACTTTAAGTAGCATAAACTAGTTTTGTAACAGATATTTATTAAACTGAAGGGAGAAAGAGGGAATGGAGAGGGAACTGACATCCCTGAAGCTCCTGGCACATGCCGAGCCATGCTGCACTTCCCAGACTCGAACAGCCTGGGAGGTAGGCAGTATTATCCCCATGTCCATAAATGATGAACCCTAAGACTGAGAGGCTATGGAAACTGCCTAAGACTGGATTTGAACTCATGTTTCCAGACTGCCTGAGCCCTTCCCGCAGGACCATAGAATCTTTTGATTCTTGTTAAACGTTTTTCTTAGAGGGCTGAGTTGAGTATAAGCCTCCATCATTCATGCATCTCTGAAGGCAGCAATGTACAATCATCTGAGTTAATAGTTGTTCTTCCAACAAAAACTCCTGTGGGCAAATATTTCTCCAACTTCTGATGTATTCTCTCTGCTTTCTAAAATTTGGAATGACTCCTGATGAAAATATATTGACATCAGGATTTATTTTTATATGGAAAAGTAGTCTGTGTATTTATAAATGCTTCCTACTGTAATTTGAGTGGCTATAAGTTTACAAATGTTTTCAGTCATTATAGTTTCTTTGGGAGGACACATTCTTCTGGAAAGTTTTTTGAGAGCCCCACTGAAGTTAAGCATCTCTTGCTCTAAATATTTGAGTTGCATAATTTTATTAGAAAGGCTTATCTGATCCCGTTTCCTTCTGCTTTGCCCAGGGAATCTAAATAGTTGATGTAGGAAAGAAAAAGGAGTTGGAGTAGAATTGGTAGAATTAAGCATTGTGTTGAGAATTGTAACTGAGCCCTTCAAGAGACCTTTGTCTGACTCAAACATCTAAGAATTCAAGCCTTGTTTTTCTTGCTCAAATATAATGACAGCATGGGCCAGAGATGTCACATGCTTTGCATGCACTGCCTAGTCTTTCTTTTTTGATTCCCCACATGGTAGAAGAAACATCGCTCACAGAATTCAGATTTGCATTCAGCTTCCTGGAGAATTAGCTTCCACTGGGCAAAAACTGAGTTTCTACATTTAAATACAATAGCAAAGAATTTACTAATTGAACGTGAGTTTCTGTTCTCCTCAGAGTAATTTACTGCAGGCTAATTGTTACACATTTAAGTACTTTGAATAAATAAATTAAAAGCTAGATTTTATCTTTGTTCATCCAATTCATTAGATGATTTCATTTTAGGAAATAAGGAAGTAGATATGATTCATTGTGCAACAAATGAGCAATTCACTCATTTATGCAAGGTAGTAAGTACCAGCTTGGCTGTCTTTGCTAAAAGAGGGGATGATTTCTTTCTACTGCCAAGGTGACCACTGGGTATATTGTGAGTGTTCATGCAGTGCAAATGCTGGTGGTGGAGCTGACTTAATATAAAAATACTGCTTTAAATCCAGGGCAAACTTCATGCACCATAAATAGAAAATTATGCATGGTTCTAAAACTATATTTAAGTTTAAAAAAATCAACTCCTCGTAGTGCTTTATTTTTGCACGTGCTTTGGTATATGTTATATTATGTGATTGTTGCATAACTTTGGGTGCCAGTATTATTATAATTGCATTTTAGAGATGAGAAAACTGAAGTCCAGAGGACATTAGTGCATTGTCAAGGCCACACAAATGATAAACCACAGAGCCAGAATTGGACCCCAGGCCTCCTGGTGCCAAAATGTTATGCTCTTTCTACTGTATCTACTTTTATAGTAGATTAAAATATGGGGAGAGAAAGAAAAAGTCAACTTGAGAGTTGGCCATTGGAGTATTCTAGCTCCTGTCCCACAAGGGGACTAAACCAGGGTGTGGTATCTGGACAGCTCAGTTGAGAGGTGAGCCTTGTCCCTGCCTCTTGTCTTCCCTGTGTGTGTCCAGGGGAAGGCAGGAGCTAGGCGAAAAGCCACCCATCTCATGGGCTGGGGCAAAGAGGGAGGATGTGGGTGTAACATGAGGCAGGTGAGGACCAAAAGATCCTAAAGGGAGGAAAGCTGGGGACCTTGGCCCCACAAAAGAGGGAGTGGTCACAGGATCCCCGGGAGTGCCATCATTGCTCTGGCCACTGTAGACACACCCCACTCCCAATCAGCCCTGAGATGTGCACCACTCTGGGCTTGGCCCTTCTCATGCTGCAGGTGCAAAGTGTCCTGACACAGTCAAACAGAAGAAATAGCCACAGAAAGGAGCTCTCACAGGAAAAAAGATGGCCCTTGCTTCTTTGGAGTGACACAGAAAAGGCTGTCACAGTCCTTTCAATCTGACAGCCATTCTCGGGGAGGATTCCATAGAGGAATAGATTTTCCTCATGGCTGTAAAAAGCAGAATGAACCTTAGGATTCAGATCCTCTTCCAACTATCAACTTTCTTTTTGAAATGCCTGATGAATACTCTTGATGTCTCAAAGGGAGACATGCCCTATTCCTATAGCTAATGTGAGCTATATTAAAAATTTGGGGGGTTGGGTTTTATTTTTTTAATTTCTGTAACTACTTTGACTCCCCACTCTTCCCCACCAGAAGAATTAGTGTGGTGGTGGAAGGCTCGGGCTTTAGCACTACACAGACCAGGTTTGAACTCAGGTTATGCCATTTATACTTCATCTGTAAAGGGGGGATTGCCGTCAACCTAATAGGGCTCCTGTGAGAATTGTATGAATCACTGAGTGTTAAATACTTACCATAACACTATACTTAGTGAAATAAGCTAGAGGTAAAGGGATAGATATTGTATGGTTCTATATATGTGTGAAGAACCTAGACGTGTCCAATAAATTCATAGAGAAAGAAAGTAGAATGGTAGTTGCCAGGGGCTGAAGGGGGCAGGGAATAGGTTTTTAATGGGTCCAGAGCTTCGGTTTGAGAAGATGAAAAAGTTGTGGCAGAGATGGACAGTGGAGATGGATGCACAACAATGTGAATGTACTTAACACCACTATACACTAAACTATACACTGAAAATTGGCTAAAATGATAAGTTTGGTATTGTTAATATTTTAGAACAATAAAATAAATAAAATTTTATTAAATTTATTTGGGTAACCTTAGTCAATAAGTTTTCATAAGTTTCAAGTGTACAATGTTATAATACATCATCTGTATATTGTATTGTGTGTTCATCACCCTAAGTTTAGTCTCCTTCCATCCCCATCTATTTGACCCCCTTTAAGAGTTGCTCTTTTGCCTTTATATTTTTAAAAAAATGCAGTATCTGTGAAGTACAACAAAGCAAAACACAATAAAACAAGGTATGCCTGTATTTGACTGTGATCATACCACTCTCATTTTATTTTTTTTATCCACCTTCATTTTATAGTTGGTAATAAATGACATGAAATCATTCTTTCTCTGAGTGCTTTCCAAATTTTTCAGTTTTGTGCCACCAGACCCTACTCTTCTCAGGCCGCTCTCCAAGGAGACTTGGCCACCCTGGACCTGCCTGGTCACTCCTTGGGGATCAAGGGCAGCTCTTGGCCCAGCCATGTAACCTCTTCATGGCTCATGAGTGTGGTAGTTGGGATACTCAGCTCTGGTTAATGGAAGAAGTTTAGGAACGTGAATTGTCAGTTCATTGGACCTCGGTGCATTTGTATAAATGAGGGGCTGCCTGTTCTACAGTCTCCTCCATACCTAGAAGTCTATGTACCTGTGGTTAACACAGAAAGGCACATGCATTCAAACCTAAGTTTCAGCCTCCAGTTTCTTCAGACTTCTTTGAAGCTTTAGTTCCCTAAGATCCAAATATTTTATTTACTCTCTTCTGAACCCTCCAGAATATCTTGCTTTCGTTCAGGCTTCCAGGATGACCATCAACGCAGATTACTGGGCCCTACTGTCAGAGTTTCGGCTTCAATAGAGAATTTTCATTTCTCACAAGTCCTTGGGGGATTCGGGTGCTTCCGGTCTAGGGACGACACTCTGAGAACTAGTGGACTAAAAATTTCAAGAAGTCTTTGCTTCACTTCACTTTCTAGTGAGATGCATTAATCTTGTTTTTCAGGGCTGATCACTTCTGGCCTTTTTTAAAAGTATCTTTATTTCAGAGGGTGCCTACTCAACCAAAAATTATTGTCCAGAACCTCCATTTTCATAAAAAGAAGGACATGTAGGAAACTTAATATTCAGGACAAGGAAACAAGTATAATTCTTAGGTGCATTGAATTTCCCATAGGAATTCAAATGGCACCAGGTCATGGGGCAGATTTCCAATAGCATAAATCAGTCTTGTCTCCAGTGCACATCCAGGAGGCCCAGCCATCCGTTTGGGGCTCATCGCTTATGATCCCTGTGATTAAGACACTTCTGACAATTGCTGCATCAGAATTTAACCTCTAATGCAATAGGTGACTGTGCCCTAAACTACAGAAAAGATGTAAAACTAGGGTCTAATGGCTTGAGACAGGCCGGCATTGGCCTCATCCTGCACAAGCAGCAGTTAGCTGCAGGTCCCAGAGCATTGACAAGATACACCACACCCTGCATCAGTTGCTGAAATGGAGCAATGTCTCCCATAAATCTGAAACACTCTAAGAAAAAAATCTGAGCTTTTAGCCTGCATCTGTACCCCTCCTTGAGGCATGCCTACCTTGAAATCTTCTTTCTTCTACTTAAAATATCACCTTTCCATTGCATTATTCTGTGGCATTATCCCCATAAAATCCTATATCGTGTTACTATGCTAATAAACCTTATAAAGCCAAGCCTGATGGATACAAGTAATTTTATTAAACATGCTATTTCCCTTGCCCAACAAAGTGTTAAATAATGGTTAGAGGTTTGAATCCATCATGCTGATCTAATTTTACTGGACAGCTCTACTGAGTTTCCAGAGTAACCAGGTTTGAAGGCCTTTTGTGCATATGCACAATTTTGAAAGAATTAGCAAATTAAATATATTCTAATCTTCTATCCATTCATGTTAAGAATGGGCAGGTTGCTTTCTCTAGCATCTGTACTCTATTGAACTTAATGGAAATAAAGGGGCCCACATTTTAGTAGGTGAAAGAAGGGATTTCCTGGAGGTCATGAGTAGTTTCATCTCTACGGAGCTTTATTTCAGAGGGTTCACCCCTATTTTCACCTCTGCAGGGTTGATCTTAAAGATCTTTACCTCTTCAGGTCAATATTTATGATGTGTAGTAAGCCTTCTGATACCATAATTATGTGGTGGTGGTGAAAGTGATGTTGGAGTTTGTGGAGGTGTAGGAGGCATGGTGGTGATGGTGGTGGTGATGGAAGTGCTCGAGGAGATGGGGGAGGTAGTGGCAGAGCTGGTGTAAGTGGTGGAGGTAGTAGAACTGGAGGAGGCGAAGGTGATAGAAGTGGTGGAAGTGTTAGAAGTAGTGAGAGTGGTAGAGGCGGAGGAGGTAGTGAAGATGGAGTTGGTGGAAGTGGTGGAAGAAGTGGTAGAGGTGGTGGTGCTGGTGCTGGTGCTCTGCCTTGGGCACAGTCAAAGCCAACGAAGCAAAGCTAGAACTGGTAGATGACATCCTGCTTTTCAGATGAAGAAACCACAGCCCAGAAAGGAGACAGGATTATCATTTCATATAAGAGAAACCTTGCCATCCTACCTCCTTCCTGTTCCAAATGCATAAAACTTGGGGAATCTTGGGTGGCCCTGAGAAATGATACCATTACCCTAAGATTTCACATTGACCAAATCCTTAAAACCTGGGATTCAGAAACACTGAGGACACCCTGCTTCCAAGGCAAAGAGCTAGCCTGAGTTCCTCCTCGTCTGGGTGTACACATCATATTCCACTGCAAGGGCAACCCCAGAGCCTGGATTCTGTGCAACTAGGACTTGCTGCTGAAACTGGTGAGCATGTTGGGCTTTCTTGAAGAAAATAAAATTAAGGTGATTATTAAATGATGGTTACATGAAAAGAAGCCAGGGTTGAAGGATTGTAAGTATACTCCTAAGCAAAACTATTAAGTCCTTAATAAATGCTTGACTTTTTTAAATAAACTTTTTCTTTTAGAGTAGTTTTGGATTTACAGAAAAGTACAAAGATAATACAGAGTCCTTATGTAGTCTGCCTTCAGTTTCCCCTCTTGTCAGAATCGTACGTTACTATTGTACATTTGTCACAACTAATGAACCAACACTGATTCTTTGGCACATTATTATTAGCTAGACTCCACACTGTATTTGAATTTCTTTAGTATTCTCCTAAATATGAAACAATATGAACTTTTTACTCTTGCAAATGGTAAACACCATCACGCAAGATTTCTTGAAATTCCTTGAGAGTAGAATCTACTTTTATACCTTTGTTTATATTTCTTCTAGCACCTTGTATATATTAAAGGCACAATACGCATGTGTCAGCTGATTAGGTAATTGTGATATCCCACTGATACCAGTTTAGTACACAACAATGCACCAGCCTCACCCAGTCCGCTGATAGTTTTATACACCTGGAACACAAGTGAGTAACTGGGGAAACTCATGCTGTCATGCAAGCTGCCAAGCGCATTCCACTTACTTTTATTTTCAGAAAGCGCCATCCAGCACACAGGTCAGTGCTGGAGACAGCACTTGTAGAGCAAGAGTCAAGCCTTTCAAGGCAATCTCAGAGAAGGCACAAGAGAGAAAGGCTGGTAGGTTAAGAACCTTATAAATCCCTGATCTTCCTGATCCTTCTCCTTGGTGACTAGACTTTTGGGAAAGCACATGACACCCTGTCCCTTCTCTTGTCAAGGACACCTACACAACTGTTCAGCCTCCTAGCAAATGCCTAATTCCTTGATAGTCAAGCTTCCTTTGCAAATTGAAGGTTTCTTGGAAGTTAGTAGAGCAAAATTAGGTTACTTAGAAGGAACAGAAAAGTGGGGGAATCGTTAAATCCAAAGCTTAAATTAGAAACTAAAAGTAGCTCATTTTAATTCAATAGTAATAGCTAACATTTCCTAAATGCCAAGTGCTGTCCTAAGTGGTTTATTACCTCACTTTATCCTTCAAGAACTCTAAGGTAGGTTATCTCTCCCACAGACCAAAACTTCCTCTCCTTCCTACTTTACATGTTCAAATGAGCAGACGAATTCCACCTGAAATGTACTAGCATATTTTACCCTGAAAGATAGTGAAGTACTTTGCCAATGTGTGAACCTGATTCCAGAACCCTGAAAATAATGGCAGGAGGAAAATCTCAGCAGTCAGGAACTGTCTGTCCCAACCCTATGACCATCAGACCCTATTCCCATCACTCTTACACACACACACAGTAGAAGGTGGGCTGCCCCAATAACTTTCAGAGTAACCTACACAGCCTGCTTTAACTTTGTAGGGAAATAATCAGTGGCTAACTTAAAAGATACATTTTTCTAATTAAATTAATATATGCTCATAGTAGAAAATAAACAACAAAAAGTACATATAATGAACAAAATGAACTAACAGACAAAATAGAGATAGACTCATAGAGAGCAGGCTGTCAGCTGTTGAGGCTGGGGGCTACGTGGGGGGTGTATATGGGAGGATTGAGCAAAAAAGAAAAATAGAAAAACTCATGGACATGGACAACAGTATGGTGATGGCTGGGAGGAGGGGGTGGGGGAGATGGAGGAGGGTATGAGGGGATAAATGGTGATGGACAAAGACTTGACTTGGGGTGGGGAACACACAATACAGTGTACAGATGATATGTTGTAGAATTGTGTACTGGAAACCTGTATAATTTTGTTAACCAGTGTCACCCCAATAAGTTCAATAAAAAGGAAAACAAAATGCATGCAGGTTTTTTTAAAAAAGTGAAAATGACCCATAAGCATATCCCAAAGATATAATTACTACTATTTTTCTTAGGTCTCCCGATCTTTTGTTTTCTATGCATATATAGTTTTTCTTCATTGAAATCACACTGCATATACACTTGGATTCTGCTTTTTTCACATAACATTATACATTATCATTTCCCATGTTGCTATAAATGCTCTAAAAACATATTTTGTGGCTACGGTAGTATATTTCATGTTGTAAGTTAGGGCTAATGTAAATCCTCTCATCTCGGTAGCTCCCTCAGTGCCCTGCCTCTACATACACGATGCTTTTACAAAAAGAATTCTGATATAACAAAATCACACAGGACTTTTCTTAGCTAGGTTTCTTTTCTGGATTTGATTCATGATCAGAATACTTCTGCCAAAATCTGGTCCTTTGCTATCCAAAATGCTTCATAATTGACATCTGGCCATTTGTAATGGGGAGGAACATAAACACAATCACTCTTTAATTCAAGAGATTGAACTACCAAAAAAACCACAATGTTTTTAAAAAGTATATTAATCAAATCAAATGCTACCACATTAAACAATATTTTAGAGACAGTAGTTTCCAAACAATTACAGGGTTGATGTTGAGCCCTTTTGTGTACCTAGCAAAGACTCCACATGACCAGAGTAGTAAATGAATGGTCTATAAAATGCAAATCAATATTAGGTTCATAATAATATTTTTTGGTTAAATAATTTTTATTTGCTCCGTGTTGTGCAAATGAGGAGAGAGGATACAGACCTTGAAATCAGACATAAGTGAAATCAAATTCCAGATCTGATGTCCCATAATTTTCCAGGCAAGCTGTTTAACCTCTGAGACTTCATTTCACCAAATAATGGTCATAGAGCCCATCTCCCTGTGTCATTTGTGCTAAGATTAATTGACACGATTTGTGTAAAGTTTCTTAACAGCACATGGTAGATGATGGAGGCTTCATAAATATTAATTCTCGCTGCCCTTCCTTCTCCCTAAAATAGCCCAGTTCACCCAACATACATTTAGCTTAAATCCTAGTTTTGCACACACATCCTTTCCAATTACATATATATATATGTATACATATATATATAAGTCCAGCACAAATAACACCCCTTTTTATTACAAAATCTTTTATTACAAAACCATAAGCATGTAATTCTATAACATACTCAAGCATACCATATGATATTTTAGGTGAAGTGTTCAAATTAAAACAATAAATTATTACACCCATATTATTACCCTACCAACCACTCTCAAGCCAGCCTTACTTCTGCTGGATGCTGTGTTTGTATGTCTCTCTCTCTCTCTCTCTCTCTCTCTCTATATATATATATATATATATATATACACACACATATATATGTATATATGTATATATATATCCTGCCATATCTGCTTGCACAAAAATATGCTTTATGTAAATGCAAATTTTACTTTACACAAATACACATAGGATAACTTCCAGAGTAGCAGCTATTTCATATGCCTGAATTGTATGCCAACCTGCTCAATCTGGATAGGGTTAGCGCAGACTTGATGTGCAAGCAGGCTGCCCAGGGCATCTGCTATGCTCATCAGTTGCCGGGCTGGATTTGCAGATCCGCCAGACTGGTCTGGGAGGAGATTCCGTCCTCTTCTGTGTTCCATTGGGCCCTTCTGAGTACTGGGATAAACTTCCCAGATAGTGAAGTGCTCTTCTTCCATCAAGCATATCAGAATGGGCCACAATTCGAACTCTCACCTGTCAGAACATATAGGGAACACACTCAAGGTTGTCCCATCAGCACCACCTGGAAGCTTATCATCCGTACAGACTCAGAGGCTCCCTGCAGACCTGAATCAGAATCTCTAGGGATGAGGCTCTTCAGGGGCCCACAGAAGTTTAATATAAAGTGGAACTACATTCAACAAACGTGTTTTAAGCACTGCCACTCTCCTCTTGCTCACTTGACACTGGACACACAGGCCTCCTTGCTATACCTTGGAACAGGAAGAGGAAGAATAAAGACTTCAACGTAATTAACTAGAACTACATCTCATCAACGTTTCCAAATTTCAGACTATTTTCCAATTTCAGTTAAATTTCATAATAGATATTTCACTGGGGTTGAAATTAGTTGTCTCAAAGGAAGGACTTGCACATTGCTCCACTGCCTCCAGCCACTGAACCCACGACAAGCTCCCCCCAAGTGCCAGCATTCGTGGTATCGACTGGTGCAGTGGATGGCAGCTCCTGCATGGAAGGCACACGTGCCCGTAGCAATTATGCAGTGGGTGGCCATCGTCATTTCCACGGCCGGCTGTAGCCTTCCTGGTAACCAGAGTCACTGGATACAGGAGCAGGAAAAGCACACATGGTCCAGGAACAGCCATCAGCACTGGAAACAATACAAGCTGTGTGTGAATAAAAGTCTGGGGTCATGAATTATTTCATCAAAACTGTCTTTAAAAACATTAAGGTCATTAGTGGAGCTGAAATTAAGCTTTATTTTTCCAATTTGGAATAACAACCAAGTCTAACCATATCACTTGTGGCTTTTGAAATCTCTTCTAAGAACTTGCCTAGCACTCCTTCCTCAAAAGGTCATAAAGCAGAACTCACCAATACCAAAATGCCTTCAGCTTCATTTTGTTTAAAATATGAAGACAGATCTTTTGGTGTTTTCTTTTTACTAACTATAAAGTTTATACCTGCTCATGTATACAATTCTAGCAAACACAAGTAAATAAAGCTCAAACTCACCATCCTGAAGTAATCACTTTCAACATTTTGAAAGTTATTCTTACATATGCTTCCTTATAATCACACACACACAATTTCACATAAATATGATCATATCATACTTGAAGTTCTGAACCTTATTTTCCCCCTTTCCTATGTCCTGAAGATCTTTCTATCTCAGGACCTATAAGTATGTTTTATATTTTTAATAACTACATAGAATTTTGTTTTATAAATTATCATAATGTATATAATTAATCCCCAATTTATAGACTTTGGGTCATTTCCAGTTTTTTATAATTCCAAATAGTCTTGGGATAAATATCCTTGTTCCTGGTCTTCTTTGCACTTTTTTTATTATAACATTAGCATAATAGCTAGAAACAAAACTGGTGACAGGAGACCATGTGCATTTAAAAGTTTGATCCCATCTATAAACTACCCTCCAAAAAGGTTATGTCGAAGTCCCTCACAGTCACAGTGTGCAAGTTCTATTTCCTTATATTCCAATCAAAACGGTTTCAGTTTTTAATCTTTGCCCACCTTACAGATTATAATGCACATCCCAATTTTATTTTATTACAAGTGAAGTTAAAGAAAACTGAGTTTAGGATATACATGAACTTAACTGAATATCTCAGGACCCCTCTGGTTAGCACTGGAGTTCATTGCACCGTACTGTATCCAAGGAATTTTTCATTTATAAGCTGGGAAACAACACTTCTTTGAACCTCTTTAGGAGAAAAACACAGAGCAAGTTTCTCTTAACAGTAATAGATAAGAATAATTTAAATACATCAGAGCATACGGCTCCAGGCATCTTGTCATTTTTTAAGATATTTATATCCTTGGGAAAAAAAGTATTTGAGGAAAAGGCATCCTTTCCAATTTAGTCCTACCATCATAAATAATTGCCCAAAGGGATTTCAAAAGCAGGCTGAAAAAAACTCGATAGTCAGGAAGCCTGGGCTCACTTCTAGGTTTGCCACCAGCCAGCTACTTGACCTTTGAAAATTGACTTCAACTCTCCAGGCCTCAGTTTCCTCCTCCAAAAAATGAAAGGGGTTGAGCAGATGTTCCTTGAGCTATTTACAGCCTAAGACGTGACGATGATCTGCATGGTAAGGGCGCTGGCTTTGCCAGGTCCTTCTGATAGACACCCAGCCCTGGCACTAATTCAAGTATGCTCCCCATCTTCAACCTGACAATAAATGTGGAGCTTAAATCTTGGTCAAATGGAAACAACCCGTTTATATTTTGGTAATGTTCAATAATCTAGATACTCCAAAGGCATATATGTTTTTTGAGTTTTTACATGTCAGCGTGTGTGTGCTACATTCATTCATTTCTCAGACATTCATTGAGCATCTGCCATTTTACAGGACAGTGCTGGAGAGACCACAATAATCAAGACAAACAATTTCTTCCTCAGGTAGCGCATCTCGTGAGAAAATGGACAAATAAGCAAGCAGGTGCTGTCTGAAAGAAAATTGGAAGCTGTGCATAAATAATACCATTTCTTTCTCAAAATTCACATTTTTATGAGGTGGCATTTCCCTCTTCCTCCATTTCGCTACACAGAAGAAAGTGATGAAAGGTTTGAGCAAGTATAAAATGTCTTTGGGGAAAAAAAGGAAATATTCAGGCCTCTTTTTAGAGTTAAGTTATGCACTCCGAACGACAAATGCTAACATTTCCTCTTGTGTGAAGTGTTTGAATATAATTTTAAACAACATGGACAGCATTCACCATATTTCAAATTCAAAGATGGTTGTTTGGTCCTAATAAAGTAGAGAAGGAGCAGATGTAGAGCAGGATGTGCCCACTGAGGCAGGACAGGCCTCGGGGTAAGAGCTCATTCATAGCAGAGTCATGTAGGGAGGCAAAGCACCAAGTCCACGGGCACCACAAACTCCAGTTGCAGTGTATGTAATGGACAGCTCCCTGGGTTCCAACAGGTGGCACAGGCTGACATTGCAGAGCCCAACATGGGTGACATCAGCACCCCAGAAGGGTGACATTTGGCAACTAGTAAGTCATTCCATGCATAACAGAGGCCCAGCTACAGGCCTGGGATTCAGCCAAACTTTAAGCTGGTAAGAAGACAATTAGGAACTGTCTAGAAAAAGAAGTTTGTAAAAGGCCATTGATAACAGAAAACAAAGATCAAAGGTGAAATTCGGTTTTATGACCTAGTCCAGGGTTCTCAAACTTCATCCCTCACCTGAATCACCCAGAGGGATTGTTACAACTCGGATTATGAGACCCTGCCTCCAGAATGTCTGATTCAGTAGGTTTGGTCAAGGATCTGCTTTTTTAACAAGTTGCTACGTGATGTGGTTGCTTCTGCTCCAAGCCCTGGGCCACAGTTTGAGAACCACTGAAAGGAGACCAAGAACTCATTCAAGGTTCAGCAACTAGGGCGTAGAAACCTTGTTTTCCAAGTGCTGGCTCTGAAAGGAAGGGGAGCTCTGTGGAGCCTGTGACTTTAACCATAATTGCATCCTGATCTGATTGAGCAGTGAGAACAACAGCGAGAGCCAGGCGAGTCTCACTGGGTACTGGGACAGAGCCGCAGAGTGGGCAGGGACAGCTGAAGATGTGTCGGTTCAGGAACACCATGGATGAGGGCTGGGGACAGTCATGGTCACAGTTGCAGGGGGTAGGGAAAGCTGGGGGATAGACAGGAACTGGCCCCCTTGTCCACGAGGACTCGTCATCATCGTATCTGTGAACAGGGGGCTATGGCTGTGTGCACATATGGGCCTGTCCTTCATGTGGACTTGAAGAGTACATCTCTCTATAAATTCTGCTCCAAAATATTAGGTTTAACCCTTTGAAATTGCCAATAATTAATAGCTTTTGATTCACACACAAAAAAGGCAATTTCATGAGCTTCAAACCTAATACAAACAAGAATAGGAACTGAAATGAAATGCAAAATTCTTTATACTTAACTCAGATCTTTATTTAAAATGAGGAATCAACTCTTAGGTTTTCCATATTTAGATTTAAGCACTTTGAGGATTTTTCCACTGCAAAATTTCCATCCTGGAAACCACTGTCACCGAGCCAGTGCTGGCTCTCATCTGCTGCCCCCTGCTGTCGGCTGGGGAAGCAACCTGATTTTAACCATGCGTGCAAGGCTAGAGCTGTTCTTTGCAAAGAATTTAGGATTTTTAAACATGTCACTTGGGATTACCCCTTGTTTTGAATAATCCTTGCCACTGCTTTCCTCCTTATAAGATCATTAAGACTCCATGGGATAAGTTAGTATCGTGAGCCCTAACAAGCATGCCATATTTCCCTTTGGGATATAACTTAACCATCAGGAAAGGATAGAATTACAGATGGGGTCTCAACGACTCAGACTAGTGACAGGGACAACTGCTCACAGATTTCAGTCATCAGGCTAACAAGGATGTAGTGAAGATGATAGAATTCTGAGACTTTGGGCCTGGATCTTGGGTGACTTTGCTGCAGTGAGTTTGTATTTAATTGCCTTCAATAAAAATTGGGATTTCTGCTCTGGGGGTTCTGTTCTCCATGTGCTAAAACTGAATGAGTGTAAGCCAACTCCAGTCCTTTGTCCAGTTCTTCCCTGTAACATAAAAAGGGACTGCTGGGTTTTTAGAAGAGTTTTAGATCTAACACAGAAGGAACTGTGAGCTGCTGGTGGTCAATGATGGTTACCTTTGGAAAATGAAGGAAAGTGCTTAAAATTCAACCCAGAAACTCAACCCAGAAAAGCTGAGATTGTAACTCAGATACACAACTGTTTAATTGCCACCCGCCCTATGCTCTTAATTGTTTTTGAGGGCCACTGTGCTGCCTGTTTGTGAGGTTGGGATGGGAAAGCTGTGAGTCGCTGCGAGGCCTTAGCCCTGCCTCACTCCCACCCCATCCTCTGCAGATGCCCTTTCTTTCTTCGAGAACAGTGAGCCTTGAACAAACCAGGGGCCCAAAAGGGAACGGGGTGGATGCTCCCAGTTGGGCCTCAGGCTACAAATAGAGAATGACTCTTCTGAATTATAGTTATAATTTAATTCGGCAAAGATTATTGAACATCTCTCTGTAATTGAGCAGGCTCTGGAGACACGGGAACAAATAAGTCCCATGCAAAAGCTCACAATCCAGATTCCTATAAGTGCATGTCGGTTGGTTTTACTCAGCTATTGTTGAAGTAAGGGAAATTGCTGGCTGAACTGTTCTTCCTCTCAGTAAACTGTTAATTACATGTGTGTTAATTAGTATGCTACATAAACCCTGGCTACACTTTACACCTATTTCTTGCAAGACGAAGACCAAAATCTTTAACTTGCTCTCAAGGTCCAGCCCAGAGCTCCACAAACTGTCTTTGCTGAAGGGTCAATTTAGGTTTGTCTTGTTTTTAATGTCCAGTCTGTTGAGGACTGATGCTTTAATAAATACAACAAAGACTAATTATTCAGATAAATGAAATAAAAACAAAGTCGTACAAAATGCAAGCCCAACTTTTTTTTCTTCTTTTTTCTGTTGTTCTCCAGTTACAGTTGTCCCCGTTCTACCACCTGGTTGCTAGCCCCTGCCCCGTCCAGCCCCCACTCCCGGAGACAATCCCCTCCCGATTGTCTTTGTCCATGGTTCCTTTGTACATGTTCCGCTTCTTTTCCCTGTTACCTCCCTCCTGCCTCCCATCCGGTCCCTGTCAATATGTTCTTTATTTCCATGTCTCTGGTTTTATTTTGCTCATTTGTTGCATGGCTAAAGAAAACATCAGCAAAATGAAAAGGGAACCAACCATATGGGCAAACATATTTGCCAATGATACATCAGACAAGGGTTTGATCTCCAAAATATATAAAGAACTCACATGATTCCACACCAGGAAGACAAATAACCCAATTAAAAAATGGGCAAAGGACCTGAACAGACACTTCTCCAAGGGGGACATACAGAGGGCCCAGAGACATAGGAAGGGATGTTCCGCATCACTAGCCATCAGAGAGATGCAAATTAAAACCACAATGAGATACCAACTTTTTTATTAGATGTAGCATATATAAAGTTACTTTGTGAAATTGCTATAAAAATTTCTGAATACATACTTTCAATTTCTATACTTGAATCATCTCAGTATATTAATAGACAGCCAGTTCACAAATCTGCACATCACACCTTGAGAAACACAGTCTAGCCCCGGCCTACCTCTCCCAGTCATTCTGTGGGCAGCCGCATTGGCCTGCTTCCCCTTCTCAGAACGCGTCACCCTCCTTACACTGGCACAGCTGTCTCCTCGACCCAGAAAGCTCCCAACTCCTCTGTGCCTAATTAACTAGAACCACCCATTAGCACTCAGGTCATGTGCTCTGTCTATCCTGACATCCAAGACTTGGTCAAGGTCCCCATTCTGTGCTGTCATTGTACCATGTACATCTCCTTGTCACACTAATCACCAGTGAGAAAATGTGACTCCCTCACTAAGCTGTCAGCTCCATGAATTTAGTTCTGTCACTGGTCTTGTTCACCAAGGATTCCAAATGCCTAGCACAGTTTCTGGGACATATTACATGTTTAACACACATACTTGTTTTATTAATAGATAATTAAAATATAACCTAAGTTCATACCATTCAAACCCCCATTTTACAAATGAGAAAACTGAGCTACAGATAGCATAAACAGTTTCCCCAAAATTCCCCAGAAGACATATGTGTGTGTGTGTATATATATATATTTTTTTAAACAAAAACCCAGGTCTGCCAACTTCATGCCACGGCTTCTTTTATGACACATACTAAAATGGGACATTACACTGGCATTATTAAAGCTGTTTTGGATGATAACTTTTCTTTGAGTTGAAGCTTCATTTTAAATATTATCCCATTTCCAAAACTATCCAAGAAGTATGCACAGTTAAACAAATTTTATTTTATAATCCATCTATACATCCCACAGATATTACTGAATACCTACCGTGTGCCAGGCACTACTCTAAGTTCTGTAGGTGCAGCAGCAAATGAGAAAGCACAGCTCTGCTGAACAGTCTTTCTAGTGGAAAGACAGCAGCAACCACTTAGAAAAATATGCATAATTGGTAATAAGTCCTATGAAGAGAATAAGCACAAGATAAAGGGATAGAGAGTAGTGGAGGCACGATTTTTGATAATATGATCAGTGGCCCACTCTAAGGAAGGGACACTTGAGTTGAGACGTGAACGTGAAAAGGAGCCAGAAGGGTCTGGTAGAAGACAAGGGGGGAGAGTAACTGCAAAGCCTTGGGGTGGGAATGAACCTTGTTCTGTTCCAAGACCAGCAAGTGTGACTGGGCACAGTGAATGAGCAAGAGAGGGCCTAACTCAGGGCTGGAAAGGTAAGTGGGGGCCAATTGCCCATGGTTGGTTGAGACAGAGGACTGTGACATGACCTGATCTGCCTTTTCAAAGGACCAATCTGATTGTTAAAGGCGATACTACAGAGGGGAGGGGAAAAGTGGAAGCAGGTCAGTGAGGATGCTAGTTCAGTACTCCAGGTGAAAGACAGGGGCAGGATGGCAGCAGGGGCAGATTCATTTTTATTTTATTTCAAAGGTAGAGTTGGCCAAAGTTGCTAATGGATTGGATGTTGGAGGTGACAGCGAGAGCTCAGGATCATTGTTAGGTTTTTGACCGGAGCAACGGAATGAAGACAGGAATGTTGGAAATGGAAGGAACATTTGGAGGGTGAGGATTGTTTTCAAATCAAGAATAAAGCCATATGTGGATTAAATGGCACATGGTATAGACCACAGAGAGAAAAACAATTCTCAATATAATCTTTCAGAAATCTCATAATGCTGACATTTTCTTTCATAACTTTATAACTAATATAACTACTATAAGCATATCTGTGTTTATATTTTGTGCTATAGTTTTATTATTATATAATAGAAGATTTGGCCACAGTATTAGAATAATAAAAGTCAAGCAATTGAAACTTTAACACTCATATAGAGAGAGTATTGGTATAGTTTTTTGTTTGTGTCTTGCCTAAAATCAAGATAATTTTCCTAAATTTAGGAATAGTAAGATAATTTTGCTCCTTGAAAATACATAGCACTATGTTCAAGGTTATTTATTATAGCAATGATTATAATGGTAAAAGTAGGAAATAATGTAAATAACCATTAATAAGACACTAGATAAATACATTAAAGTATACCCTCACAATTCAATATTATGCAAATATAATAAGAATGAAGAATTCTCTATGTACTGTTATTAAAAAACCATTAAGATGTATTAAGTGGTAAAAACCAAGTATAGAATAATTGATATAGAATATAATCTCATCATTAAAAGGGTGGGAAATAATATGTATAGTAATTATTTGCTTGTATAAATATAACAAAACTCTGGAAGGATACATAAGAAACTAATCACAGTACTTCCTCATGAATGGGCACTTCAGATGGATGAATTAGAGGGATAGGAAATAAAAGTGTGAGAAAAATTTCCCACTGGTTACCCTTTTATTTATTTTTTTGAGCCATGTAGCACCTATTCAAAACATTAAATTAAAAAAAAGTAATATAACATTAGGCAGAGTTCCAATAGTGACAAAGATTATTACTGACAAGAAATTGCTGCTGAAGAAAACTTTTAAGGAAGCACTTTCTCTGGCCTTTGAGCTTCCTCCCTGGGGAAGAGGCAGATGAATTTCTAATGTGAACTCTTTCCTCTACTGGGTTTTCTAATCTTTACCTCTCAGATTCTGCATGTAGCCTTCCAACTTGAGTAACAAAGAGCCAGAATGTCTGGCTTCTAAGATGAAAGATGTCATCTTATTATGTTGGCTTGATTGCTTTCTTCTTGCTCGGCCAAGTTGAGTGTTCCACAGCTCTTTTTCTTTCATTCATTTGTTCAACCAGTATTGATTGAGCACCTCCTATGTACAGTGTACTACACTCTATCCTAAAATACAAAAATAATCTAATATTGTATTGATCCTCTTTGTAGGTGGGCATAGTTTCATTGTCCTACGAGATCGAGTCACTGGCCTGAAATCACACAGGACTTAATGAGAAGGATATGCCATTTGCCAATCAGGTCTAGGAGGCAAAATCCACTTGCTTCCATTTCTTTTCTAGGTGATAAATAACAATCAAACATCACTTTGGAGGAACATAAAACAGCTTGCTTGTCTCTTTTCTTACAGTGAGTGCTTGTCTATGTTTGAAACCATTAATTCACTCATGTATTTCATTCCAATGATATTCATTCCATCCCAGAGGCTAGGCATGATCATAGGAGAAGAGGGAGGTATGAAGATGTCTCAAGAAAGTGACATCTGGATGTACAGCAATGGCATCCTCATAAAGAACTATGATACATGGCAGAAATTGTCAGCACCATAGGAGAGGTTCAGAGAAAGGGTTCTAAAAGGACAGGAATCAGCTCTGCTGGCCAGACAATAGGAGGGCTTGATCTCAGAGCCCAAGTCAGAGGTCACTCTGATGTGGTCTGGGTCAGACCTAGCCTAGCCCAGATAAAACTGAAGCCTGTGAAAACCTCCTTGTCTAAGAGATGCTTCTGTACCCAATGCCCCCAATGTGGTAGCCAAAGGATATCTCTTTATTACATATCTTAGTTTGGGGGCTTTTCTATGTCTTTTGAATACATAGATAACTCTGATGATAGTTTTGATATTCACTGCCCACTTAAACATGGTGTCACCTGATCAGAAATAAATATAGCCCCATTTGTCCTACAAGTAAACAAAGTCAATAACCTAATTATCCTAGTCACATAAATGAAAACCAGCTAAAACTCCATGAAAGTTAACAGCCAACACTTGGAAATACTTACTGTGCTTCCTTTACAAGGATTGCTTCTTTTGATCCTTACATCAAAATGACAATTTATACACTATTATTACTGTGTGGCCATTGTACAAATGAGAAACTGAGGATTAAAGAGATTGTTACCTGTAGTCACACAGCTACTGAGTGGTAGAGCGAGGGGTTGAATCAGCCAGGTTTGGCTGATTCCAAACTCATGATCTTAATCACTATGCCAGTGGTTTTCATACTTTAGCATCAGAATCATCTGGAGGATTTTTCATACTTTAGCATCAGAATCATCTGGAGAACCAACACAGCTTGGTGGCTTCGCCCCTAGAGTTTCTAATTCAGTGGGTTGAGAGTATGGTCCAAGAACTCGCATTTCTAGCAAGTTTCCAGGTGATGCTGATGCCCTCGTGCAGGTGCTGCGTTTTGAGAACCACTGACTGCTGCAACAGGTGTGGTTCTCCCAGTGTTCTATGGAGAAACTTGAGTCCAATCTCACTGGATAAACATTTATGCCAATTCTTTCTTTATTGGAATAATCAAGAACTCACTTGCAGTCTTTGAACAGACTGACTCACAGAGAATGTAAAGCAAATAACCAATATATTAAATTCCCTAATTAAATAATTCATTTCCTCTTAAATGAATATGGAATTCTTTTTCATTAAGGGCAAGGTTCATCTTCCTACATGAATTAGGTAGATTTTTAAATTAGTTGAAGCTCATTCTGATCACCAGCTTACAATAGTTTCAGGGACTATTTTGTCCTTCAAACAGAGGTATGATATGTGAAACCAACCCAGGAGGCTCTCAAAGTCTAAAGACAGCACTGGATAGTCACGGGAGGAAGAATCCTTTGCTGGCACACCTAACTCGAGGAGGAGATATTTGTCTTACATCCCACTGTTGTTTTTTCCCATAGTACCCTCTGCTTCTCCTTGATGACATTTACGACCCTTGAAAATATTTGTGTGATACCGCTTATCCCTTCCAAATTGTAAGAATCACATCCATCTGTCTTGCTTACCGATGTCTCCCCAGCATGGTACGGTTCCTGGCAATGTTTGTTGACCGGATGTCTCACTGGTCTCTAACTCATAATCTTACAGGCAACAAATCATAATCACAGTAGTTACAAATCTGCCTAGCTAGCTCCAGAGAGGACTTTTCTAGAATATACAATAAACACTTGTGTATTGTAGTGGGTAAAGCAGGAAGAATTGTGGGACCCATCCACAAAACAGACAGAAGCAACATGCTTTTGTTCCCATCGCTAAGGCTTTTGCTGAAACACTTCCCTGAGATGCCTTCTTCCTGTTAAATGATTTTTTTCTAGGCTAAATTATATTTTTAAAATACACATTGCTTGAGGAAAGCCACAGTTTAATGAGACAAAAATAAAAACATTCTATGAATCCAATCCAGCTGTGTGGATATTTTCTGCCAAAAGGTGTAGGAGTTGGAGTAGCAGGGGATGTGCATGAATGCGAATGTGAATGGATGTCTAGAGGCCCAGATGGACTGCAAGCTATATCAGGAAGAGCCAGGGACTGTGTTCTCATTGTCATGCTCCAGATGGCATAGTAACCGTCCCTACCCTCACACACCAAGGGAGGATGCTGGCTGAGTCATCTCTCTCTGATTCTTGGGTCCCATATGTCTCTCTTCAGTCTCATTGTAGTCTCGATGATACCTGGTGGGCTGCAAAGTACTGGAAAAATAGTCATAAAGATTGTGGGGATGGATGTAAAACTTTTAGATCCGTGTAAAAGGAGATAATTGAACAGAATCCATTTGGAATTTAGTTCAAACGTGAGTTGCCAGCATGAGAGATGCATGCCACCTGTGCAGAGACTGAGGCCTTAAAGAAGAGCCTTCATTCTGTGAGTACCTTTAAGCTCATGTTCAGTTGGCATGATAATAATGTTTGTTACATTATGCTCTAGTGAATTCTATTAGCCAATGTGGAAAGACACAGTAAGAAACAGCTTAATAGAATACATTCATTATGATGCCTCCCTTAAAGGTACTTTTTTAGGACAACATTCATTATATTATCCAATACCCTCTAAGGTAGAATTCCCTAGGAGGGGAGATTTCTTCTTTAATTAATTTATTGAGGTGACATTGGTTAGTAAAATTATATCAGTTTCAGTTGTACAATTCTTTAGTACATCACTGTATATTGTATTGTGTGTTCACCACCCTAAGTCAAGTCTTCTTGCATCACCATTTATCCCCCCTTTACCCTTTTCTACCTCCCTGCACTCCCCTTTCTCTCTGGTAATCACGATACTGTTTGTGTCTACAAGTTTTAGGGGTTTTTTTTTAGCTCAGTCCCTTTACCTTTTCACCCAGCCCCCAACCTTCCTCCCTTCTGACTACTGTCAATCTGTTCTCTGTATCTACAAGTCTGTTTCTATTTTGTTTGTTGATTTTGTTCAGTAGATTTCACATATGAGTGAAATCATATGGTACTTGTCTTTCTCTGACTGGTTTATTTTACTTAGCTTAATACTGTCCAGGTCCATTTATGCTGTCACAAAATGTAAGATTTCCTTATTTTTTATGGCTGAGTAGTATTCCATCGTGTAAGTATACCACAGCTTTTTTATCAACTCATCTATTGATGGGTACTTGCGCTGCTTCCAAATCTTGCTACTGTAAATAATGCTTTAATGAACATAATGAATATATTCTTTCAAATAGGTGTTTTTGGTTTCTTCGGATATGTTCCCAGAAATGAAATCACTGTGTCATAAAGCAGTTTCATTTAAAATTTTTTTGACATAACTCCATACTGCTTTCCACAGTGGCTGCACCAATCTGCATTACCATCAACAGGGCATGAGGGTTCCCTATTCTCTGCATACACTTGCCAACACTTGTTGGTTGTTGATGTATTTATGATAGCCATTCAGACAGCTGTGAGGTGATATCTCATTTTGGTTTTAATTTGTATCTCTCTGATGATCAATGACATTGAACATTATTTCATATGTCTAGTGGCCACCTCTATGTCCTCCTCCTCCTCCTCCTCCTCCTTCTCCTGCTCCAGGAAGCCCCTTTGACATTTCTTGTAATCGTGGTTAGGTGGTGACAAAATCCTTTAGCTTTTTCTTGTCTAGGATGTTTTTTATTTCTCCTTTAATTTTAAACCATAGCCTTGCTGGGTAAAGTAGTCTTCATTGTTGCTTTTCATAATTTTGAATATTTCATGCCAATCCCTTCTGGTCTGCAATGTTTCTGTTGAAAAAAGAGCTGACAGTCTTATGAGAGCTTTCTTGTAAGTAACTAATTGTCTTTCTCTTGCTGCTCTTAAGATTCTCTCTTTGTCTTTAACCTTTGCCATTTAAATTATGATATGTTTTGAAGTGGGTGTCTTTAGGTTCATGTTGTTTGGGACTCTGTGCATTGCCTGGACTTGTGTGTTTTTTTCCTTCACCAGGTTAGCAAAG
Source organism: Trachops cirrhosus (assembly GCA_028533065.1). Classification (NCBI taxonomy): domain Eukaryota; kingdom Metazoa; phylum Chordata; class Mammalia; order Chiroptera; family Phyllostomidae; genus Trachops; species Trachops cirrhosus. The sequence continues at coordinate 155,921,280 of CM052539.1, forward strand.
TTTTCAGTCATTATTTCTTCAAGTAAGTTCTCAATCCCTTGTACTCTCTCTCCTCCTTCTGGTATACCTCTGATGTAGACATTATAAAACTTCCTGTTGTCCCAAAAGTCCCCAAAACTCTCCTATTTTTTTTAATTCTTTTTTCTTTTTGCTGTTCTGATTAGGTGTTTTCTGTCATCTTGCCTTCCAAATTACTGATTCAATCCTATGCTTCATCCAACTTACTATTTATTCCTTCTACTGTATTCTTCATTTCAGATATTGTATTCTCAATTTGTGACTGGTTTTTTGTGGTTTCTGTCTTTTTTCATACTATTGTAGTTCTAAGTTTGTTTAGCATCCTTATACCCATTTTTTTCAAACTTTATTTTTTTAATTTTTTTATTGTTGTTCAGGTACAGTTGTCTCCATTTTCCCACCACCATATCCTCCCATACCCCCCACCTCCTGCCCTCAATCCTTCCCCATTTTGGCTTTGTCCATGGGTCCTTTATAGATGTTCCTTGATGACCCTTTTTCTTCTTTCCCCCATTATCTCCTTCTCCCCTTCCCTCTGGTTAATATCAGTTTGTTCTTCACTTCCATGTCTCTGGTTATATTTTGCTTGCTTGTCTGTTCTGTTCACTTATAGGTGAGATCATATGGTATTTATCTTTCACTGCCTGGCTTACTTCACTTAGCGTAATACTCTATCCATGCTGTTGTGAAGGGTAGGAGCTCCTTCTTTCTTTCTGCTATATAGTATTCCATTGTGTAAATGTACCACAGTTTTTTGATCCACTCATTTACTGATGGGTACCTAGGTTGCTTCCAGCACTTGGCTATTATAAATTGTGCTGCTACAAACATTGAGGTGCATAGGTTCTTTTGAATTGGTGTTTCAGGATTCTTACAGTATAATCCCAGCAGTGAAATTGCTGGGTCAAAAGGCAGTTCCAGTTTTAGTTTTTTGAGGAAATGCCATACTGTTTCCCACAGTGGCTACACCCATCTGCATTCCCACCAACAGTGCACTAGGGTCCCTTTTTCTCCACAACCTCATCAGCACTTATTGTTTATTTATTTATGATGACCATTCTGACCAGTGTGAAGTGATATCTCATTGTGGTTTTAATTTGCATATCTCTGATGGCTAGTGATGCAGAGCGTCCTTTCCTATGTCTTTGGGCCCTCTGTCCTTCTTGGAGAAGTGCCTGTTCAGGTCCTTTGCCCATCATTTAATTGGATTTTTTGTCTTCCTGGAGTGGAATTGTGTGCATTCTTTATATATTTTGGAGATCAAACCCTTGTCCGAGATATCATTGGCAAATATATTTTTGCATACAGTTGGTTCTCTTTTCATTTTGTTGATGATTTCTTTAGCCATGCAGAAGCTTTGTATCTATGAAAATACCAATGACATATTTCACAGATACAGAACAAACATTTCAAAAATTTATATGGAACCATAAACAACCCCAAAAAGCCACAGCAATTTTGAGAAAGAAGAACAAAGTAGGAGGGATCACCATATCTGACATCAAACTATATTAAAAGGCCATGGTAATCAAAACAGTCTGGTACTGACATAAGAACAGACACATAGATCAATGGAAACAGAACAGAGAGCCCAGAAATCAACCCAAGTGTCTATGGTCAATTAATATTTGACAAAGGGACAGAAGTATAAAATGGAGTAAAAATAGCCTCTTTAACAAATGATGTTGGGATATCTGGACAGCTACATGCAAAAAAAATGAAACCCGACCACCAACCTACATCATACACAAAAATAAACTCAAGATGGATAAAAGACTTAAATGTAAGTTGTGATACCATACAAGTCCTAGAAGAGAACATAGGTAGGAAAATCTCAGATATTCCATGCAACAATATTTTCACTGATTTTTCCCCTAGAACAAGGGACATAAAGGAAAGAATAAACAAATAGGACTTCATCAAACTTTGTATCAGACAAATTGGTTGCCTCCATTTCGTTTAGCTCTTTTTCTTGAGATTTCTCTTGTTCTTTCATTTGGGGCACATTTCTTTTTCTGCCCATTTTGGCTGCCTCTTTGTGTTTGTTTTTATGTATTAGGTAGATCTGCTATGACTCCGTGTCCTGGAAGAGTGGTCTTATGGAGTAGATGTCTTGTGGAACCCAGTGGTGCAATCCCCTTTATCACCTGAGCTGGGTGCTTCAGGAATATCCTTTGTGTGAGTTGAATGAACCCTCCTGTTGTAATTGAATCTTCATTGCTATTGGCCCATTTGTGTGTGTGTCATAAACCCTCAGGCTGGCTAACTGTAAGGATCAACCCTGACCACAGTGTACAAGCTGCTGTACAGATGCTGACCACATGGAGTAGAATTTGCCTCAGCGGGGTCTAGTGCCTGCTGAGATCCCTCTTTCGGTATGTTACTTGTTAGGCTAATTAATTCCTGCTCTTGTATTTTCTGAAACTGGCTACTGGATGTGGTGGCCTCTTGGGAAGACCTCTGGTGCAGGCTCTGAGCAACCAGTTTGGAGCTACAAATTGATCCACAGTTTGTGGCTTCCTCTGCTAGGTCTGGGTATGTGGAAGAACAAGCTACACTAAGGCCAACTTTTATCAACACAAGGCCTAGGGACAGGTCAGCAAAAGCCCCGAGGCTCCCTGAGATTTGCCTTACCTACCTCCCACCTATCAGCTGCCTGATAGTCTCAGTCACTGAAAGAGCCTCTGGCAGTACTCAAGTTGCATGAGGTAGGTTCTCAGTGAGTCAACACCTAGGGGCAAGTGATGTTCACCACACTGACACAGGTTCAAACTCATTGTCAGTGCTGGGTCTGAGGTCACTCAGCAAATGTGCCAGGGCATACCAAATCTAGCTGCCACCACTGGGTGCTGGCACACCTTTGTGTTGGGTTGCAGTCTCAGGCAGTTGTCACAATGAGACCAGCAGTGTTTATGAGGCCCAAATAGACCAAGATTTGGCTGTGTGAAGGGAGGACTCTGCACTGCTCATACATGCAAGGGAAGAATTTTCTTTGTCCTAGAGCCATACAACTCAGTTTGTCCTGGATTTTCTCCAGACCTCTAAAAGACGTACCCACCAGGAGCGGTGGGGGGGCGGGGGGGGCGGGCGGAGGTGAGGCTGCCAAAAGTCCAGAGAGTAGGGCTAGCAAATCTCCCTAGAGGAGGAGGCACCAATCAGGTTCATGGAAAAGTGGGGGTATGGCCCTAGTGTCAAAGCCATGTAACTCAGTCACTGACATCCCCTGAGTCTGCCCAGACCTCTACATCCTGGTCCAGGCAGCTGACTCCTCAGCAGGGCACAAGCTCCACAGGCTGGGGTGATAAGGATTCCATAGGGTGGAGTTATTGCTTTCCCCCAGGCTGATGCCATGTAGAAGAGCGGGCTCCACACAAGAAAGACGGCATCTGGTGGCGGCAGTACAGGAAAGTGACTCAGCACAGGGGTCCTAGTGGCTGACCCCAGTCTTTCCTCACAGGACTATAGTCTTCTCTGCCCTCCCTCCCCTGGAACCCAGGGTGAGTGGCTGCAAACTAGAGTTTGTGTGTTGGCCCTTTAAGAGTGCACCTGTGTTTGTAATAGACTCCTATATCTCCCCCTGACAGTCAGGATCCTCACTGATTTTCATAGCCAGATATTATGTGGGCACTTTTTCCTGGTTCTGGTGCTCTGGGCTGAGGATCCCCGCTTGGGATTGAGACCCATACCTGTCAGGAGGGAACCTTTGCCACTGAGCTGTACCTCCAGAATCTCAGCAGCTGCCTGTGGGAGTGGGGCCAGCCCTTTTTGCCTCTCTGCCCTTCATACCAATCTTGATGTGGCTTCTTCTATAAATCCTTGGTTATAAGACTTCTGTTCATCTAGTTTTCAGTTGGTTATCCAGGTTACTTGCTCAATATTTTAGCTGTAATTCCAGCATGCTCCACTTCCTCCACCACCATCTTGGACCCCCCATAGGATTTATTTATATTCATAAAAATTTAATTTTACTAATTTATGTTATTTACTATTACTAACTTATTTTAAAATAAAAGAAAATGAAAACAAATAAATGAGTAAAATTTTGTAGTACTCATTAAAAGAGACCTAAATGGACAGTAAATCCTGTAATAGAGGAATCCAGATTAAACTCTTGAAAAAGCTGTCCTTGTTTTCTGTGATATAGTTGGTTTAATTTTTTTAACTTAAACTATTATGGTATTAAAATATCCAAATTCAAGAAATGCATTCTATTTTCAATTTAATCTTCTCTAAGTAAGTAAGCACTTTCTTAATGAGAGAAAAAATGCAAACCATTTTATTTTCACTTTTCAAAGAAAAGGTCAGAGTAACTCTAAGCCTACTGAAAGAATTAGTTTTTAAGTTGTTGGAAAGGTCAGAAAGAAAAAAATATTTTTGGAATTTTTAAATCTTGAGGACTTTAATATAGAAAGTTCAACAGACTAGGTTGTTTTTCCTACTGGTATATAAAGTCTCTTAAAATACATTTGCAATGAAATCTTTACAAACATTTATTGTAGATTATTCTATTGAATAAATTAGTCATGATATCAATATAGACACGGATATTAGATATATATGGCAAAACTTGTATATATGTTATAACTAAAAGTAACTGTGATTTATGATGAACTAAGCAAAAAAATAGAAAGGGTTTTAAAATAACTGCTCTTCTATGGCTTTTATGTTAATAAAAAGGGGAAAGCAGCATTTAAGTGTAAAGAAGTTAAAAAGAAGTCTATGTGTTTTGAAGTCTAGTGAAATAGCACAAAGATTCATTTAACCAGAACACTCACAGATACGTAGTTGAAATTTTCTATCATATCAAGGTTAACTAAAAGAAAACAAAACGCCTTTCACGGTGACAAACCTTTCTGAAATGTATCGGTGCTTCATTCTGCAGGGCTAAGTGCAACACTCTGCACCGATTCTTTCTTTGAAGGACAGGGACACTGCAGGCCTCAGGGCACTCACTCAGCGCGGCTCCCCTCACCTGACCGGTCCCAGGCATGGCTGTCAGAGATGAATATGTACTGACTGCAAGGCGTAATTTGGAATGTTTAGAATCCTTCAAATGAGCTTGTTTCCTATTATAAATTAATTTTTTCTTCGAAACATGAAGTTTTCTGGAAACATTCATTGAAGATATTGGTTAATTAGATTTTTGTCATACTGTATCTGAACAGATTACAAGTGGCTAGAAGGAAATAGTGGGGTGTTGTTGATGTGGGGCAGGGTAATGATAAATTTTCAGAAAAACAATACATTTTGACAGGATTAAACTATTTTGAGTTTTCTTTAATTCAGTGTTTACAGAATAGCTTAAGTGCAGAACCTAAGACCTATTAAATTCCTGGGAACATTTTAAAAATTTAATAAAGACTCGCATATATTGATGTGGGAACAGCTAGAATCTTAGAGAAATTAATTTTTCTCCCTGAGACATAACATATATCTAGAATTAGAAGCAACTTCAATCTGCCTAATGACATATCAGCATCGTGTGGTTGCTTTTATCTTTGACCCTCAGAGACCATAGTGCATTATTTAGCAAGTTAAAATGAGTTCAGGCTGAATCTCTTTTAAATGTTAATTTAATCTCTTTTGATTTATATCTGAGAGTTACGAGGAAGAAAACGTAGGGGTGAGCAGACAATACATTTTTAGGAGACTGAGAAAAACTTCGTAGACTACTTAGAGTTGATATTATCAGGTTACTCCTTTACCTCTGCAGAGCCACTTGGGACACAGGTTATGGACACATTTCCAGGAGAGGAAATACTGGCGATCTGCCTGAAGCCAAGTGCAGAAGTGGCCCGATGCCCCCGTGGGCTCCCTGACAGCCCACCACACTGTCCTAGTCCTTCAGAACTAGGAACGACATGTGAACATGGTGCCCACTTATAGTTCACCAGATAAACCTGCAAACTCATTAAGAGACATACATTCTTCTGGAACAGCTAGAAATGTTTCAATGATCTTAAGGTCCTCTATGTTAATCCTTTCTTAGACGTTGAAAGTTGAAGTTAATTTTTTTACTGTGATTCCATAACTTGGGTTGAATAGATGTTCTAATATGGCTCTATATTTGTCAATCCTAGAGCATGTAACACAGTCTGTGCGTTCATTAGCAAATTTATGGTACCTTGGAGTCTTGCAACTGCTACTTGAATATGCCAGACCCAGATTTACCTTGACTTCATTGTTACGAGTTCATTAAATATTTCATTTCATTATAGTGTCACATTATAAAATTACTCTTCCAAAATAATAAATAATTCTTTCAGATATTATAGACTGCCAATTACAGAGAATAATGTACTCAGCTAATAGGATTTTGCTGATTTATAGAATTACTAGAGCATATTGAATGCTTACTTTGACACACAAAAACCCTGAAAAGCCAGTAAAGCAGTTATGAGTACCATTCTCACTCTCTGGCTTCAAGAAAACTGAGTTGTCTGCCTAAGGTCACAGAAGACTGGAAAGTGTTGTATCTGGGTCTCACACCCTGGTTTCCAACTTCGTGTCCCATTCTCTGTTAACAGGGACCCCACCTAACTAATCTCAGTGACCACATATATATAAAAGCCAGGTTTATTCTCTCTCCCTCTCTCTTTCTTGACAACTTAGAGTTGATAGATACGCAGTTGGAATAATACCCAAAAAAGGCAAAACTTGGTACCTATTTCCTTCCCCTTCTGGTGTGTAAGTTGAAGGAGAACCTCCAAAAAGGAAATATGTAGTATAGAGAGTGGCACATGCGTCTTGGCACAGTTCAGACACTGGCTTCAAAACCACTAGAACCCTGACCAGCTGGAATGGCCTGGCAGGTGGGCCTCCCTCGCTCAGCCGTTCCCGTTCGTGGGTGTCAACACATACCATAGCGGAGAGAACTGGAAGGTAGGTTTTTTAATAAGCACTTAAATGGTAGCTTCACGAGCAAACTTCATACATATATTGATATTTAGAATAGTGTGCTATAGATTTGGGATTCATTAGGACTGTGATTATAGCCAGAAAGTCAGACAGAAAAGTAAAATGAGCTGGTACATCATCTGCATAACAGTAGAAATGTGAGTTACAGATTGATGGTGATTAGAACAAAGGAAACTGGCTTTATTTTAAACATTAGGCACTCCAGGAGTCCTGATTCATTTAAAGTCCCCTGTTAACATCCTCCCAGGGTGACATCCTCACACAGAACAGTCCAGGTTGTATCTGACAGCCAGAGCCCAGATGTAACTCTGCCCCCCAGAAGTTGCAGAGATATTAGCAAGAACTTTTGAAAATAAAACTACCTGTGTTACATGATTACTTTCCAATTGTTCTATTTTTTCCATTGTTCCATTTTTATGTACATACCAATTATGTATTTTAACTGATGTATATATTAATTAAATGAAGTCTGTAAAATATATATAATTTAATCAACTTTTAGTTGAGAATAAATAACGTCCTTAGAGCATTCAGATTTCAAAATCAAATAAATTTATTTTTTCACAAGAAAATTCTCTTCAAGAAGTTCCGATCTGTAATTTGAGGTCATGTCGCTAAAACTTCAGTTCAGTTTGGGAAGGCTCAGCTCCTGTTGGCGCTAGCTGACCACTGCAGGCACGATCTACATCTGAACTTCTTTTGGGCAACTCTCTCTGACAAGTAGGTTATGGTCCCTTACCAAACATGGCCACAGAAGCCAATTGTAGCCTCCTGGGCTCAGAATTTCTAGTTTTCAATATCTATAAAGTCCTTCTGATCAGATTAGAAATAACAAAAGGAATGAGCTGAAAGGTCTTAAAATAACTCTGTTACTGAATTGTCTTTGGATTTTTCTAAACAGTTTACTGAGGTACAAAAGTAAGCTACTTTGAAATCTTTTGTAGGTAGTTATTTAGTTCTTCTATTGGTTTCCTAGGGCTTCCATGACAAAGCACCACAGACCGGGTGGCTGAAATGATAAAAACAAATTTCCTCACAGTTCTGGAGTCTGGACGCTGAGATCAGGTGCTGGCAGGGCTGGCTTCTCTGAAACCTCTCTCCTTGGCTTGTGGACAGCTGTCTTGTCTCTTTACCTTCACGTGGTTTTTCGTCTATGTCCTAATTTTCTCTCTCAGGACCAAGCACATTGGCTTAGGGCCCACCTTAATAACCTCATTTTAACTTAATTGCCTCTTTAGTAAAGACCCTACCTCCAAACACAGTCACATATGAGGTACTGGGACCGGGCCTTCAACATATGAATTTGGGGAGATGCACTCAGTTATTAATCCCAACTCACTAGAACCCGGTTTCTCATTCTTTACCGGTGGCTTGACTCTGCATCGCAGTCTTGCAGCAGATCTTTAATTTGCATGCCTTATTAGTCCCTTTTGATTTAGGCCACCCCAACCCTGGTCTTTGCTTTTTAGCTGCAGAGACTCAGACTTCCTCTTAATTTATTTATGGATAAGGCCCCTTAGCCATATTGTGACTGTTCTCGGCCTCTGTTGCTTTTACTCAGGTCTACTCTTTCCACATCTGTTTTTCAGTTGTTCACCCCTCTTATGTTCCCTGTGGCTTCTAAACTCAACTCTGTGGCAGTGTCTTCTATACACTGGAAACTGGAAACAACTCAAATATCCATAAAAATTGAGTGGATAAATCATGGTACATTCAGATGATGGAATGCTATATAGTGGTGAGAATGGAGGAACTATTGCTACTTAAGCCATGGATGAACCTCACAAACATAATTTTGCATCTTTTGCCACCTACCTGATAAGGACAGTTATACTATAGGGTCCATGAGCTCAGCGGTAGAGTTCATGGTCAGTGAATGTTATTGAGTACCTACAGTGTGCCAGGTGTTGTGGAAATGCTTTCATATATAGTCTTATTTAGTTCTCACAGATTTATGAAGTAGGTAGTAATGTTTTTATCCAGCATAAAATGGAGGCTTAGAGAGAATAATTTATAAAAGGCAGGTCTGGAATTGAAAATCCCATCTTCTAACCCCTGTCCCAGTATTAGTGCCAACACCCCACATGGCCGGCCATCCTGCTTTCTCCTCCACTGACTGTGGTGTGGAGGCTGCACTCGTCCCATTAGGTGGTAATCACCTTGACCACACCTGGTCACCCACTGACTGGGGCTCACAGCTCTGAGGTCTCTCTGTTCTTTCCCTAACTCCTCTCTACAAGGTGAGAGAGAGAGAGAGACTGTTCATTCCCTTTCAAGGAAACGGGAAGCATTAGGGAGGAGCCAAATCACACACTGCCAATGACCTCCAAGGACTGTCAAATAAGCAGTGATGCCAGAGTCTGACCCCGAATTTTAGAATAGGAAATCCCAAAGCCTCAAGCTTCTTTCTTGGAGCTGTTTGAGGGAACTCAGACAGATGGGGTACTTTAGTTGCAGATCTTCTTGAGATCTAGTAGCTTGTGAATTTAACCTAGTTTCTAGAATTTACTTTTTCCAAGTTCATCAACAAAACCAGGGCATTTGATGACTGAGGAAGAAACTGGTAAAAACATTTGTATCTACCAGAAAAATGAGGAAAGGCACAAAGAACACTACTGAATAGTGAGGCTCCAAGACACAACTCTTATTCATAAATTAGTAACAGAATTTGCCTGAAGCATTCATAAGGAGGATGAACTCTAGTTCACTAGTTAATAGTCCTCCTCTAGAATGAAAATGGATACAGTGTAATTCTACCTGATGACATCTGGGCAACTTTGCTGTCTCCAAATCAATAATTTGGTAATAGCATATTTAACATATGATCTTCCCATCTGTTTAAAACAAGGAGAGATTTGATCTCTTTGCTCTAAGATAATAAAGATCAACATTTAAAGGCCTCCTCCAATTTGGCAGGGTGATGAAATTCTTTTCTGTGACTTGATTTTTGGCTTGGTAAGTATATTTAACTTAGTAGGGACAAGCTAGTGAGGAATACATACAACCTCTGACAAGTAGAAGAGTTTCCCAGTTACCCATGTTAATCCCAGGAAACTTTTTCCTGGTCTTGACCACATATTAACTGACAAGGATTCTCATTCGTTATATTCTGCAAATCTTCCCAATCATAGAAAATGTGGCAAATGTGGGAATGATTGTAAAAATCAAATGTTTGTCCATGAATCCTCCCATGTTTCCTACCACCAACCGTCAACATTCCAGCACCAGCCTGGCTGCTTGGGTGTAGTCAGAAACGAGACCTCAAGGCCTCTTCTCTTGCTTCCTCCCAGAAAAAGCCCTGTTTCACCTCTGCCTTCCTGAAGCACCGTCAATTAAGCATCATTTAAGCAACTAACCATGCTGGTGATGAATGATTCCATAACACTGTGCTTTATCTTGAGCGTTGGGACATCCATCCATGTCTGCAAGTAAGATATGAGCAGTGTAGGGTACTTGTATTTGGGGGACATTTTTCTAAAAGAAAAAAATAACAAAAAAACCTTTAGGACTGTGTGTTTCTAGGCATTTTCTTTTTCTTAACAATAATCCTCCAGAGTGTGCCTGTTTTGTAAATCATCTGAAATATTTAGAAGAAGAAATTGAAAATAACAATACTAACCCCTTAATTAGTATTAGGGGTTGCTAATTAATTAATTAGTAATTAGGATCACATTTTTTATTACATATTTCATACAAAACCCTCTCAAAATATAAATAAGAAATTTTGATGTTATCATCTTAATATCTCATCCACATTTCTTAATTCTCAAATATGTATTATTACATGTCATCCTCAATATAAGGCTAGACAAGATGAAAAGAAAACAATTTTTTAAGCCAGACCACCAGGTAGCAAAAGTTGCTTGCAGGTGTGTAACAGAGAAGCTCAATATTAACATAAAATAGTTTCCAAGTAATTTCGAGCCACATTAATAACAGGAATCCTGAGAGTAAAACTTGACTAATTCAGAACTGGTAACAGGTGAGTGGGAACTGAGTGACGTTGCTGTGACCACTTGTCCAGGAAGCTTGCTGAGCAAACAGGGTAAACAAGCCTCGGGACACAGGGAGAGAGAGGTGGGGGATGTTTACACTTCTTGAAAAAACAAACACTCGATGGATTGTAAACAAATTGATCTTATTAATTAAAAAGAAGTTTTATCTTTCCTTCACAGCAAATATTCAGCACCTTTACTTGGCAACACTTTATTTAATTTTAATAAGTTTTTATTTAGATGCTTGAAACTTCATTTAAAATCTAATTAAGTCATATCTAAGTCAGAATCACCTTCTGTCGAAGTTGGCCATATTACGTGATTTCGGTATTTTAAATAACATGGAAGAACTATCCAGTACTTGTATTGGATACACACAAGTAAACTTGAGTGTCTGTTTTGTGTCCACAGAGAACTACACCAAATATTTGAAAATAGTTCAAAAGAAATAAGTACAATCTTTGCTCACACGAGGTGGTTTCATTGATGAAATGGTGAAAGAACATTTTACAAAAATAAAGGACTATAACAAGGTCCTCAGGGAGAACTTAGTCTTCATGGATAACTCAGGAATTTAGGGTACTGAGCAGTTTTATTCCTCATATGACTCACTGCATTATTGGGAAAAATGGCAAAGAGTGCTTTGGAACCAATCAGAGGCTCTGATCACTAAGCACTGACTTTTTTTAATAAATATGGAGACGTGGTTTGACTCAGCTTCCTCAGAAATGCTCCTGGATAGTCAGGAACACACCCTGAGACCGGAGAAGATGAAGTGCCGCGTCAACTCACATGCCAGCACTCACTGTCCCGGGCCTAAACGGTCCAGCTTTTCTGAGAATGCGTTCAGAACTACGAGATGGAAGCTACTAATTGAGCATCCAGTAAGATTTATGACTATAGTAGTTCCCCCACATCTGCAGGGGATGCATTCCAAGACCTCCAGGGGATACCTGGAACCTTGGATAGTACCAAACCCTAAATATACTATGATGTTTCCTACACATACATACTTTTTCACTTAAAGGAAGCACTTTACAGCTTCTCTTTGGCATATCCAGATTGCCAGCATCACTACTCTTAGAGGCATCTTTAAGTAAAACGAGGGTCACTTGAACACAAGCACTGTGATAACCTGATCACCAAGACAGCTGCTAAGTGACCAATAAGGGGATAGTGCACTCAGCATGGTGCACTACGCTGTACAAAGGGATGATTCACACCCCAGGCGGGGCAGATCAAGACCGCAGAAGATTTGGTCACGATACTCAGAAGCACATGGAAGTTAAAACTTGTGAAATGCTTATTTCTGGAATTTTTCATTTAATATTTTCAGACTGCTGTTGACCTCAGGTGACAGAAATTGCGCAAAGTAAAACGGCATGTGGGGGTGGGTCAGGGGGCTGCAGCATTGTTAAGATACATGGATCCTAACAAAAGTAGTGAGAGTCTCGGCAGAGGGGTCCATTAGGGCAGGAACAGCCGTGGTGGAAGTGGGGGATGTGCGGGGGGGCGGGGGGAGTTGAAGCAGTTATTGCCGAAATAAACCACCTAGAGGTGGTGACAGATCAGCTCTAGTGACAGCAGAGCAGCGGCAGGGGAGCAACACTGACTGCTGAGAAGTCACCAGCCCAGAGTCCACTGAGGCACTAGGCACAGTGGACACAGTTCGCAGGGCCCAAGATACTTTTAAGGGCCCATAAAAATGTTATTATTTTAGTCTCTCTTAAAATCAGAATCCCCAAAAGTACTACTATAATAATGTAACAATAAATCTAGTCAGGAATATTTGTCTTTATACCAACTTAGTCATAAAATACAATTTTTAACATTTTTTATAGAGGAAGGGGCCCACGAAAGATGTAAATGTCCCCCAGCACCGATCATTCAGGTTAAGTAAAGTAAACATGTCTGTGGTGGGTTTGGAGCCCAGTGACTTTCACTGGAGGAGGATGAAGGTTAGAGACCATAGAGATCGTTGCCCATGACTTTCTCCCACCACCACATACGCCGTCAGGAAGGGTGTCACAAAAAGTGCCAATCGGCACGTAACACAAACCGAAGGTACAGGAGTTACACGGTAGAATGTCGGTAGAGTCATTCCTTATTCACCTCAGAGGACTTCCCAGAAAAGGTGATGGTTTAGGGAAGCTTGCACAAAAAACAAATAATGCTGGAGGTGGAAAAACGATACTGAGGGAGAAGTATGGGGAGGGTCAGTTGGCAGTCCTGTGTTTTTAAATGCCCTGGGTCATTATTTTAAATAGAGAGGCACCAGTTACTTCACTGCAACTTTACTACCCATATCAAGGAATCAGAAATCACATTATTTCCAGCTAAAAACAGATCACTGAACCAATGGTGAATTTATGATGATTTGTGAATTCCACATATGAATCTCTAGTTAAGAAAAGACAGAACTCTGTCCATACTTCCCAATTGTTTACATCTAGATCTGTGCTTCCTTTGAGATGTTTGGAAATAAGGTTGACCAGTATACCCAGATTTAATTCAAATTATTTGTGTCCCTTTTTAAATTTACAAAACATTCGGGGGGAGGGGGAAGAATGGGGGTGAAGGTACAGGGATTAAGAAGCATAAATGGTAGGTACAAAATAGACAGGGGGAGATTATGAATAATATGAGAAATGGAGAAGCCAAAGAACTTATATGTACAACCCATGGACATGAACTAAGGTGGGAGAATGATGGTGGAGGGGGTACAGGGCAGAGGGGAATAAAGGGGAGGAAAAATATGGGACTGTAATAGCATACTCAGTAAAATATATTTTAAAAGTAAAAAATTTATTTTATTAATAAATAATAAAATATTTTATTTCATTAATAAAATAAAATTTTGTAATAAATTTATTTATTACACAACATTCTGTTGGGGGAAAATAAGTTAAAGGTAACTGTGACAGAACCAGCATGGTAACCGTCCTCTGTGTTGGAAGAAAAATGTACGGGAAAACACTGAACTGTGAAGGGAGAGAGTGTGGGTAGACAGGTGTGGCCAGCACGCAGAGCACACTGGGAAACTTTGCTCTGACATTTTCCCATGTTGGAAGTTTGAAGAGCGCATAACACCCTGACATTTACCTTCCTGAGTAAAGGAATGTAATCCTGGCTCTGCACATGAGTGACAAACAGAGAGGGGCCATCAGAAATTAACCTTTTTGTAGCCAGTTTCTTGCAGGTACATTTAGTTTCAGGGTCCAGAACGTACGGGATACAGAATTTTTTAGCATGTACAAAACTGAATATCATTTCATTTCTAACAGAGTTGTCAAAATGTTATAGATGGCAGGTATTTGTTTACAGGTCTGTATATATAAAGAAATATATTGAATACATTCACACTTGTAAATTTGATGGCAGTTTGAATAGCTTTAAAACATTCATCCTAAAACACTGTTTCACCTTCAATGCTGTAAAGACAAAATTTGGAGGAAAATGCATGAAAACATCAGGCTTGTTGTTTTTATTTTCTTATTTGTTTTTTCTCAATTTTTGACAACACATATATTAGTTTTTGTAATCAGAATAAAAGGAAGAGTTTTTAAATTCAGACAGTAGATAATGTGGGGTTGCTAGAGATGACTACTACTGCAGTCCTTTAAGTTTCCCCTAATTTAGAATATCTCCAAAGCTTCTGTTTAATACCTCTGATAAAAAGAAATCTGGATTATTTTCAATAGATTAAAAATAATAAAAATAACTTTTAAAGTATAAAACTTTATATAGTAGTAATAGAGTTTGCAACCAGAAAATTTCTTATGAATGGACTGTGGAACCATGGAAATACATTGCATGCACCCAAAATAGATCTCAGAAAAATCCTAGTAAAGATCACATTTAACAGCATTGAGTCAGCATTTTAATCAGAATTACAGGTATACTAAAGCTTATAAACCTAATAAGATTTACAGAATAAAAAGCAGTGTGGTTCATGGCATGTTGAGGTTAGTTTTCCATGGAGATAGAAGAAACAAACATTTTGTTAGAATCGTGCTTATGAGTGAAGTTATGGGTGGCTGATTCTTACTGACCATTGTGGGTTGAAGAAAATATTTCTCAAAAACATTTGCTTGATTCAGACTGTATCATTATACTGAGAAGTGGTTGCTGCCCAAAATTTGGATGGTTTCTTAAACACCTGCAGGTATGGCCATCAGCGACAGCAGGCAGCGAGGGCTGCCTGGGAGAGCCCTCCAGCCTCCAGAAGCCAGGCGAAGAGGTGACAGTGTGGGAGGTGAGGAAGCACAGGGCTCAGGCTCTGGGTTCCCATCGTGGCTCAGCCCCATTCTAGCTTTGAGGCCTTGGCCAGATCACTGTGTCTCTTCGCCTCCATGTCCCAGACCACCTAGCATAGATCATTTATACCCCACAGGGGTTTCATGCAATTAAAGAAGTAAAAATACATAAAAACACCCAGCAGAGTGCCCAGCACATAATAGCTTCTCCAGATACTTTAGTTCCCTTCCTTGTGAGACAGGCCTGGAGCCAACACCCCTCATCTCAAGACATCTGGTAGCTTCACAGCCTGGCATCCAGCCTGAGAAGATACTGTGACTTCCAATACTTTTTACTCTGTTTCTTATATTATATATTTTTTTTAAAAAAGAAGTGAGCCAAAATTGGGTTTTCTTAATAATTTTAGTATTACTTGCTATGCTCTCTGTTTCACTCATTTATGCCTGCTCTTATAATAGAAATTAATGAAAAATTATTCTCAAGAAATATTATTTGTTAGATAAGCTATAATTTTATATATTTTATTGCTGAGGGAACTCTGTGATAAAGAGAAATATCAAAGAATTTTCTACAGCAAATTACCAAGAAAACAAGCTTTAAAATATCTCAAGAAACTCAACAAGAAAGTGGGAACATATGGTTTTGAAATATTATTTTAAAAGAAATAGGCTGAAATAATTGCTGGAGGGTGTCATGATGTGGTAATCCACTTAAAGTCCTGCTATTCTGGTGTTGCCAAGAGTCACGTAAAAGCATACAGGCCTAATGTGATCTAAATGTACTTACATGCTTGAATGTATATTCAGTGAATATTCCATTTCTGCTCTCTTCGTGATATTCCAAATAATAAGTTAATATTTATCCTCTGGTGTGGTTATATTTAGAAATTGAGCTTGAAGTCCAGATAATTGTGCACATATAGTTCTTACAATGTTTTAAGCTACTGACTTCAAAAAAGGAAAAAACCTGTGCAGTTGTATTACTGTCCACCTCGCAGAGCCGCTGATAAGCAAAGTTGTGTAGTTTCATGAATTGCCAAATCAGTTATCAGTTAAGTTCTGAATTTTAGAAGTGTTATCTCACAAGATAAATGGACAAGTCAGAAATAACGCAGCTTAATTTTAAGCTACCAGGTGGCGATGGCAATATGATCTGGGGGAAATCTTGCTTTGATATATGAGTAATTCACTTGAGTTGGCAGCGGTGTTAGACCCTGTATCTGGAGCCATGGCGATGTCGTTGTGGCAGACCTTCCTGTTCTGTTCTCGGACTGCACCACCCTTGTAAAGCAGTGAGGCTGTCGGGGTAATAACTCAAAAGCTAAAGGCTAGAAAGAAAAAAACTGCAAGAACTGCAAGCAAGCACTAACACGGGTATCATGACTCTTTTCAGGTAGTAGGTGTAACCTTGAAGAAAAAGTGGCACTGTCTTCAAAAAAGTGACCTGACTCTGGCTTTGGTGGGTTTTTCTGCAAGAAATAAAAAGCACCGCATGTGTTAATTATACATCCTTTCTAGCTGACCACTGCTTTGTTCTAGAGTTCAGCATGAAAGGACTAATTTTTGTTTTGTTTTGTTTTTGTTTGTTTTAGTGAAATGGCATGTCCGTTGCTAATTCTAGCTATTATAGTTGCACATGTGAAAATATCTATATGTAGTTTATGGATTGGTAGCATTTCAAATAAATAGAGTATTGAAATATTGACCTGAAATTTTTTGAGATGCTCATCAATTGACATTTTTCCTTAGCTCAAGATAAGAGTCTGAAATTTTTTTAAATGATACCTTATAACATTAGGTTTGTTCTTTTAAGTATGTTAGGGATTTAAATATAAGCATGCCACCCTGTTTATTGCTATCTTATTAGAACTTCTTGGAGCATGGAAAGAATTCTTCACAAATGATTTTGCTCTTTTGAACAAAAAATAAGCTGCAAAAATATTTGTTAAACTATAATCTGTAAATGAGTGTAGCTATAAAGCTTATAGCATGTAATGTTTCACTGAAATAATTTTTATATTTTGAAAAAATGTAAAATAGTTTAATAGTGCCATAACAAATCTTTTCCCAGAATTCAGAATTGTATGCATCTCTATTTTAAGAAGTGCACATTGCATCATTAAAGAATAAACCTGGGATCTTTATGCACCCCAATTTTTTATGTAGTCAATCAGTATTTCCCTTTATTCTTCCACAAGTCAGTTATTCTAAGCATTCTGGCCCTATAAACTTTTCAGCTCATATATGATAGTAACTACTGTCATAGCTGATGAATAAAATCTCTTATAGTTGATACTCCATCATGGAAAAACACTTTATCATTCAGTAATGCTAGTTCTTGAATAAAAAAGCAAAGAAATAAACTTTGAGCATTGTAAAGAGATTCACACATTTTAAAATCTAGTAACTATAAAGTTTTTCTTTGTTTTCATAATAAAAGCTGCCACTTGTTACATTTTAGAAAGGAGTGCTTAAGAAAATGGACAATGCTTTTCTTCCCAGAATAAACCTACCTTCTAAATCCTTAAAGCCCTGTGCAAGACCATGATGATAACATAATTCTGTCCTTTTGCATTGCATAGCAAGTATCAAGATTTACTAACCTCTGGAGTTAATATTGACCCTAGCTCTTAATTCCCTTTCAGATAACAAACCCATATGTCCATTTTTGTTTCTTTGCCTATAATATCTCTGTGTACTACACTTGTATTTTAGGTAGATTTACAACACGGATATTCATGTATGCTGTTAGTATAAAATTATTTTCTCCAGGGAGGCTCTGCCCAGAGACCTAAGGAAATGGAAGTTTTTTCTTTTTAAAGTGCTTAAAGTTTATTTAATTTTTACATAGTATGAGATGTTTCTAATTGGATTAAAAAACTGATATTTTATTTTTTCCATTACACCATATCTACTATCAAAAATTTAATAATCTAGTAAACCAAAAAGACAAAAAGCCAGCCTCCCCCTGTAAAGTCTATGATTCTGCCTGTAATGAGACAAAAATGCAGGGAGAAATATATACCTATATCCGTATTATTTATACCTGTACCTATCAATGCCTTATTATTAATCATTTTAATTTACATCTGGATTTACAAGATTCTCCAAAGAGGAGACATTCTAAAATTCTATCAAAATTCTTTGGTCTCAAAAACAGAGTTACAATTTTTTTTCATACTAGCTCCACAAAATAAGCTAGGTGAATTCCTGTGATATTAGGCCACTGAAGAATTTTGAGAGGTTTTTATGACACTTTTACTCTTTTTATGCCCAATCCACTCAAAATGACGGACTCCGGAGACCACTCGCCAGCCCTCAGTGGGAGGCAGACCACAATCCTGATCTCCATCCAGGACTCCTCACTGTTATTCAGAGCTTTTAGGAATCATATAGGGATAATCTATAAATGAACACAATAGGCAATCCATAATGTTTTAAAATCTATACTATAAAAATGATGTTCATGTCATGTAAATTGCCTTAAAATATATTATACATATAAAATACTATGTTAAAATTAAATATAATGTCAGCTGTAAAGGTGAAAAAGGAGCTAACTAAAAATTCACAAACAATCTTTTTTCAGATTTTGTGTTTTTTCTCTTCAGCCAAAAGCCTCAAGATTCACTTGCAGCAGCCTACCTCTTCATTTATGTTGGATTGCTCTTTAAACATTAGAATATCTTGTAATAAACAATAAGTTAAAGATTTCTCCTGACACAAGTCATTGTTGATTTCACTGTTATAGGGAAAAGGCTCTAGGGCGGCAGATAAGGCTGTTGCCATGGTGATGAAGGAGATACCGAGGGAGGAGTCTGCTGAAGAAAAGCCCCTCCTTACTATGACATCACAGGTGGGCAGACCCATAGGGTTGCTGTAGGAAGCTGACATATGTTAATATATCAGACATTGTGATTTTTAACTAGCAAAAAAAAAAACCAAACCATTAACTTGAATCAATTTTTTAAAAAGCACAGTTTCAATGAAACAATTATACAATATAAAATGAAAACCAAAATTGCTAAAAAAAAGGAAAATTCCATCATTTAGTTATTTATTTGTGAATATTAATTTTCATTACTCAACTTTAGTTTAAAAAATGTATGTGCAAGTAAAACATGTTGCTTCTTTATAAAGGAGTCTTATTAACAACTTTGGGAAATAAATATTAAGCTAATCATACATTTGAAAAACAAAAAAATCAAATTCCTATGAATAAATACAAGTTATATTGTATACATATGTCAGTTTACCAGTAGAATATCTAAATTTTCTTAAATGTTAAATATATTTATGTTGTGACTATGCATAATGCATATGTGTCTATACATATTTATGTGGATAACTAATTTATAGGAATGAGCCAGAAGTCCCTGAGTCCCCCTGCAGAAAATGGCATCTGTGACCCCTCTGATGCTTGGTGACCTTGACAACAAAAATATCTCTATTATCAGCACATGAGGGCCATTTTCAGCATTTATTATAACAAGTATAGAAAAAAGTTTGCGTTTATATGCAAAGACATGCTGAGACTGTGAATCCTGTATGTCCTCAGGGACTTTTGAAACACCCTGTAAAATCCACATAAATATGTATAATATATTCATCACCACTCTGTGGAACTATCAGTTTTAAATTCTTAAATGAAAAATATTTTTACTTGCATTTATCTTATAACTTAGATTAGATTGTTATCTTAAACATTTCTTTTTTCCATAATGCAGTGGTAAATGCAGTGATTCAGTTCCAATTATATGAACATGTCTAGAATTAGAAAAAAATGTCCATTTACAGTCCTTATGAAAAGTATTTATATCAAAAGCTAAATTATGGCGACCTATTTTTAGAATATCATCAGATCACATCCCCAGCTGCTGCCAACATGTGTGGTTTAATTTTATTCCAAACACTGTGTTGTAAGTAATGGAAATTATAACAACATATAACATCAAACTTGAATATTTAAAAAAGTTATTAATGATTCTCAGGACTTCAGGATAGGTTTTATGTTGTGAGTTTTTTGTCCATGAAGAAGGGATGCTTCCCAATAACACAGTAGTTGTTGGAAAGAAATTTTCTTGATATTTACCAAGGTCTCCATTCTTTACACAACTTTCACAGTAAAACACGCACAGTTTCACATTGATCTCCTGCCCTTTGTAGAATCCTTACTCAAAAGATCCAGTCTGTAGTTTCTCAGAGAAATGCTAAGGGAAGTGAGAACCACTTTGAGTTCTTGGCTGAGGACAGAGCCACACACATCAGTGGATAAGACCTGCCCAGATTCGCAGTTGGTGTAGCTGTGCTACAACAGAGAACTTCAGGGCATAACAATCCAGGACGGGCTCTAGTCCCCAAAATTCTTTTTCCCCCAAAATCATGAATTGGTATGTACTTCCCAGTAATCCTTTTCAAATGTCCAAAATGATTATCAAACCTAAGTTGGAATTTAAAATTTAATGCAAAATAATATTTTTTATTTTTAATTTAGAAAAAATTGTGATTATTACCATTTTTTCACATTCAGAACATTTGTGTGTACCAAGTTCCTTATTTAATCCCTGTCTAATGTTGCATTCACTGTTTTTGAAGTATTAGTTATTGCATGAAGATTATATAATGCTTTCTCTGATGCATCATATTCTTGTTGCATACTGGCTACTTTATGAATCAGCAAACAAAATTCTGATTCATAAAATGTAATGCACCTGTTGTATTGATAATTTTATGGAGTTAATTCAGTGACAGCTGTGATACAATTATCTCTCAGTCAAATGCAGTTTTATTAGTTGATATACTTTTTCCACTGTACACAAGTGGCTTCCTCCCTGCTATGCACCAGTGGCGTGCACAAGCCAAAAAGCAGCAGAATGATCTGAAAAAGTGAGTACTCCTCATGGCAACCACAGCATCCAGTCCGTGTACCATACCACATTCTTACTCGTGATCCTGTGAATGTATGAGTATCTTGAAACATGTCTGTCCCATGTCTTCTGTAAAGCCCCTTATGACATAGTGCCACATACTGCTGAATACATTGGCTCATCTTCATCACTAGTATGTCGATGCCAGCTGCTCATTGACAGGTTTCAGATATGTCTGAAGCTAATTGCTGCTCTCTCCGTAATGTCCCTGGGGCAATCACAATGGATAAAATACAGATTAAGTCCTTGAAACAGAGTTCCTAGCTTGTTTTGTAACTCTTTATCCAACAGATTATAAGTGCTGAATAATTTACACTGAAGCATTTTTTTGTATTGTGTGATTACTACAGTCACTTTGAGAGCCACACTTATTCCAGTGAAGTCATTTATAACACATCGAGTAAATTGAACAAAACAGAAGACGGCCAGGCAACCTGAACTCAGAGATGGCTGAGCCCCTGAGAATTGCTCTTTTTTGTCTGTAGTAACAAACAATACGTCACGCACTTCAAAGGAGCTCAAGTTCATGCTAGACTAATACTGTAAGTCAAACAGTATGTAAACAAGTGTGCATTGATGGAAAGATTGAAGGAAAGACAAAATTCGGGAATCAGCAAGTCTTTGAAGAAAAAGTTTTTCTTGACATGTGCTGTCCAATGCAGTAGGCACTAGCCACTGTGGCGCTTGAGTACTTTGTAACCACCCCAAGCTGAGGTGTACTATAAGTAGAAAATACACACCAGATTTTCAAGCTTCAGTCCAAAGAAAAATAATACAGCCCTGGCTGGTGTAGCTCAGTGGATTGAGTGTGGGCTGCAAACCAAAGAGTCTCCAGTTCAATTCCCAGTCAGGGCACATGACTGGGTGGCAGGCCAGGTCCCCAGTGAGGGCCACATGAGAGGCAACCACACATTGATGTTTCTCTCCCTCTCTTTCTCCCTCCCTTCCCCTCTCTCTAAAAATAAATAAAATAAAACCTTAAAAATATTTTTTTAAAAAATATATAAACTGGCACATTAATAATTTTATATTGATTACATCTTGAAATGATAATATTTTGGCTATACTGGGCTAAATAAAGTGTATTATTAAAATTATTTTCACCTGTTTCTTTTCACTTTTTAAAAAAATGGCTATTAGGAAGTTTAAAATTCCCAGGCTCTCTTTCTATTTCTATTGAACAGCACTGCTCTAGACTGTGATGGAATAAATAAGTCCAGTGTGAGGACAGAGGGGGAAACTATGTACCAGAGATTCATTATATTGTAGAAAAAGGTATTCTTTTTGAAAATGAGATGACTTTAGCAAATATTTTTCTCTCATAAGGGACCTTAAGAAATTTCCATTTTAACATCTCCTGGCACTTTTTTTAACAACGTGCATCCCATTCCTTTTTTGCTACAGAGCACAGTGTCTTACAACTGTGTGTTCCACATCTCTCATTGTTTAGGAAGTTTTGCAGGGGGCAAACTCAGCCTTTGTTTTTCTATGTGCCCCTATCCCTTACACCTTAATATTGAACTAATTGTTTGGTTCAAATAAAAAGAGTAATGTCCTTGATTGGAAAAACATTCTCAAGGCTACTAAATATATCCTTCTATTACTAACTTGAAACAATTGCTTCAAGTATGTTCTCCTGCCTGCCCTAGTGTTAGTACTTCCCGCCTTGTAAAGAGTAATACCTGTTCATTTTCCCATGAATAAATTCACACTTATAAATCTAACTGCCATGTCAGGAAAATATTTGTAGTCAGTTGAGATTTAGGTCAAGTCAAAAAGTTAAAAGTTATCACATGGTAGTCCTTTACAAGAAGATCCCCTGAGACCCACACACTGTATAAAAAGTGGGGTGGGACAGAACCATTAGTACTATTAGCTCACGAGAAATTAATTCTCTCCAAAGTCTGAACACTTAAGAGACTTGCAATAATGATTTAGTTGTCTTGTCTTTTCAATGGATTTAGCCAGTTACCGTAGTTTTGATATGGACACAATTTTGATGGGCATTGCACAGATTTCTAAAGTTGGGTAAGACTAATAAAGCCATAAACAAATAGTTCAATTACAATATTACAAATGAAACCTACATAACAAATGACACATACTTTAAGTCAACAGTGTCACAAATAATAAAAGCATTTCAAAATGCATCAAGATATACCTATTAAAAGCATATTTGTGTTTTTATTTACATAGAAATAAAACAATCTTAAATTTTTTCTATTATTTAAGTGAGATAAGACATTACACATTTTTAAATCAATATTACAAATATCAGATATTTTCAGCTGTTTTTTAACTTACTAGCTTCAATGTTATAACTTAAAATTATTCTTTAAGTATAAAATGTTTAAAAACAAAAACAGAATATTTACTTTAAACTCAAACAACAGTTTGAGATCATTAATCTGAAGTGTAAAGTTATGGAATCGTGAATTATTATCTTTTACAGACCTTGTTTAATCATATAAAATGTATTTTGGTTAGAAGTTAATTTGTAATGATATAAGTTACCACAAACCTTTAGCTGTATATTTTTTAGTGAAACGCCTAAGCAAGATATTGGTGAAAGACAAAGAAGCTTAGATCTTAGTCACAAACAAGCTATAGAAACATCTGCTGAGCTTAAGTAACAGACAGCATTCAAAAGCAAAGTACTCTCCTTTCACCTTTGTTAAGTATTCCCCTGTAGCTTAGATCATATAATAATTTCCCTTTTAACACCAAAATGAGAGAAACTGAAGTTGAACTAAGGCAAATGCATTTTTAGATAGTTTAAAAATAGACCATAACTCATTAAAGCTGGATGACATTGTCTGCATTTTGTTCATCACGAACACAGTGCCGATATAAAATAAGAACCGGCTTGGTCCTGTGGTGGCTAGTATCAGCCACATCACTAACCCAGTCTAAGTCATAAGTAAATTGAAGACATCTGACCGAATATTTCATTCACAACCTGTGATTACAAAGGAAGTGTAAGGTTCGACAGTCGTTTGAATTCTGAGTGACAGGAAGCCCCTCCATGCAAGTTCTCACCCATCTTCTGACTTCTGTTTCCTTCTGTTTTCATGTCCATTGACCGTGTAAGGGATTTCCCTCAAAATCTCCAAATTTGAATCTCAGATTTAAAATCCCTGACTGAGGTAGTAGTGTCGTGTCTTGAACTGTCACCGGCCTCCCATTGGCATGGGTCTATGTCCTTCTTCCAAAGATGTCGTGGAGCCGGCCTGTGCCTTTAGTTCAATTTTTCTCCTCAGGCATCCACTCTTTGCATTCCTGCCTTTTTGATAGAAGCCTTGCATCTGGAAATGTTCCTTTAGCTTCCTCCAGGTTTCCAAACACTTAAATGATGTGACAATGGGGAGAAGTGGACCTAGATGTGTGGTTTAAAACCAGTCAGGAAATTGGTAAACATTTCTGAGGCCACCTTGCCTCTCTGTGAGTTGATCAAACCCATTATAAAATTGAGGATGCCCATGCAATCATTCTTTTCTACAACCCACCATTCAATTAAACTGTATAAAATCAATCAACATTTATTAAACTGCTACTCTGAGATGCAAAAATTAAGGGGATGAGGTCTCTGCTCACAAAGAAGTCACAGTCTAGTGGGAGGGAAACAGGTAAAACTGGGTAAAGGATAGGAGTGTGGACGCTGTAAGAAGGCACTCATAGCCAGGCACCGAAGGTTCCCAATGTGTGGTAGAACAGGGCCCTGCACGAGAAATAAGAATGTATCACCATTAAAAAGGCCTTTGCACTTATCTAAACATTAAGAAGAGAACCAAAGGAGGATAAGAAATACAAATTTTAAATGTAAACAAAGTGAGGCATACGCCTTAGCAATTAACAAAGTGGATCACTTTAACTCAGTGTGGTGGTCAGATCAGACCAAGATTTCCAACTCAGTTATTAAAAAATAATTGGAAACCTTTTGATTCACCTTTCACTATTTTTATAACATCAATGTACTCTGCACCCAAAGGATGAAATATTGCAAGTTCATAAAGTATTTTTAAACTGAAGGAAGCAATTCTAAGAGAAAGACAAGCAGTATCCTATCAATGAATAATGACAGAATATATGGTATACGATTTGGAAGTAAAGCTTAGGGGAACTATTCAGGGGATTCTGTTTAGTTTGCAATTTTTTTTATGACCTAAAAGAATTACTTATTCTCAAGTCACCATAGGAAAACCATGAACTTGTTTGAAAATGTGGAGCAGGAGGCCATGTGAAAAGCTATTCTTACCTATACAAATAAAAATAAAATTGGACTTAGTATGGTTAAAACAATGATTCCTAAATTCATCTGACTGAAGATACAGTTTGAAATCAGACTGTTTAAAATAGATCTTTTTATATCCCCAGTTTCTGCAAAGTCAATGTCCCATTTGGTAGCCATTTATTGAGCCCTTCTTATACGAAGACGTTCTATTTGAAGTTGTGAAGAATATAAATATGAGTAAGCCATAGCCTCTGACCTCAGAGTTTATGAAAAAGATTTCTTTATAGTATCTCCTGTTTTATCTTCCACATGTCAATCAAAATCAAAAAACTTTCAGATCCCAAATTACCTTCCCATGCTATCTGAAATCTGGCCCTTTATCTTCTTCGCCGCCGAGTCTGACTACTATCCCTGACTCCAACCCCAGCATTTCCCAAGAGCTAGATTGTGCATAGCTTGAAAAATACTGACTCAGAAAGTAGTTTATGCCCTCCGATTTGTATCCATGGCAGAGAGCCACAGGGGCAGCTGAGTTCAAGGGGATTGGGCAGAGACAACAACTCCAGGTATGAAATGTGGTCAGAAACAAGACAGTAGGTGTGGCAGAGACACAGACCTTATGAAGCAGAGGATTAGGAGAAGACTGGAGGAGCTAAGCCTTATCCTGGGCTCCCAGGGTCTCTCTGAACAACCTCCTCTTTGGCTGAGAAAATCTGAGAATGCTAGAGATGCTTTCTCCACAAAATTAGTCTGAAGTGCAAAAGAGGTGAGAGACTCCTAAAAAAGTCCTATTACCTTCGATAAAGCAGACTTGCCTAAAAGGACAAGCCTCTCAATTAATTGTGCTTTTTCCTTTTTTTTCCATTTAGATATTTATGTGCACAAAGGTCTTACTTTCTAGAATTCTTTTTATCAAATGTAGACTGTCATTTTTCAATGTTTACAACTAAAAGCATGTACAGAAACCTAACATCGTGGACTTCTAAAACTATAGATAATTTATGTCTGTTCTAAAAGGAATTTAATTGTATCCAAAGTAAAGAAAAAGTACATGGGAATTTTTGTGGACTATAACTTATCTTTAAATTAATTATTGATCTTGAAATCATGACTAAGAGAATAACTAAATTATCTTTAGTTATCTATCATTATCATCAGAGGAATAATGTCTATCAAAGAGATAGTTGTGACATTGCACATACATATATATAACTTTTAAAGTTGCAGTTGTTATATTTACTCTTTGTACCTTATGCACTTTAGCCAATAGATCTAGGAGACCTAGAACCAGAGACCAAGTAATCAGAACGCACTGCTGAGTCCAAGCAAGCCTGTTACACTAACTTGTTTGAGTCGAGCGTGGTGCCGTATTTGATGATGACCTTCACCCTCCATGAATGTTTATAGCACAGGAGAACCCAGTCTCATTTGAAATAAGAATGCCACAGCCTAGAGATTAGCCCTGTGGCTAAGTCAGGACCGCCACACCACTCTGGTAATACCACACTAGATGGGTCGTTATGCTAAGCACATATGGTTAAAAGGGCAAGTGCTACCAAGAAATATATGTTACTGTATGTGTCCTTTGGAAGCGCCATCATACACAAAGTTTTTACATGAACAAACTATAAATGAAATACAGGTCCTAGAAAACTAATCACATTTTCAGAAAAAGTATATGGGGAGTTTTATGGATTCAGAAGAACACACAGGGTCACTGATGTTTTTAACCCTTTCTTCACTTTCTAGTATTTTATATTCTATGTCAGTGATTTCAACTATGTTTCCAGGTAATAAAATTGACTTTTATTCCAGACAATATTCTAAATCATTCCTAAATTCAAATAGGCCATGGCATTTACAAAACTTCAAATATATTTTGTCCCAGAAACATAAAAGGCTCATAGTCTCTCAACATTAAAAACTAGTTTAATATAAATAAGAAGAATGATTCCCAAGACTGTTCAAATTCAGAAAACAAAATTTAAAGGCACTCAGAGTTTCACTCATTGGTTAAAGGAGCTTCCTCCCAAAAAGCAGCTAAGATCCAAACAGATGTTTGAATAATTTGATTCCTAGAAAAACCTGTGAGTCTTTAGACATAGTAACACTAAACTTATAATAATTGAAGAAATTTCTGTCACTGTAACTTCAACATTAAAAGGAAACGGGTAGTCTCAGGGCTTACTCCTTGACAATATCCACATACAAATATGCATGAAAATCAAATTGCTAACTCTATGTCAAAATCTTAAACTCTAGAGAAGATCTGAGATTTATCCGTGTTTAAATCATAGGATGAACAGGAATAAGTACCAGATGTGCCTCTTGGTTTTCAGTCCCCAAATAATCACTAAATGTTTCCATATTCCTCCTTCAGTAATAATAATAGCATTGCATTTTTTCTTCTTACATTTACCATCAATTTTAGGTCTCTTGCCATCTTCCATAACCTCTAAGCTATAATACCACTGACACTGTGTTAAAGAAATAATGGCGTGAAAATGAGTAGAGCCACATAAAACATTTTGATTTGGTAATGTTCCAAAAACACTTCATTTGTTATTTTCTATGTCTCTTAAAATACAGCCTTGCAAAGAAGTATTTTAAAAATCTAGATACTTTAGACACACCTTTTTTATAATATGTATAAAACTAGATGGCTATGCCTATTTTAAGAAAGGCCAATATAAAATCTCCTGAAATTGAGAGTTAATTTAGGGATTAACCACTTTTGCATCATAAGTATATTTTTTCTCTTAACCACAGAAGCAGAACTTAAGGAAGTCTGGATTCAAGAGGTGCAGAAGAACTGGCAGTAAATAGAGGGCTGCCATTGAGAAATAGAGACCCTCGAAAAATCAGCCTGAAAGGTTTCTGAAATTAGAGAATAAGCCAGTGGGAAAATATGATTGAATTCACAGACATCCGTTTTATATATGGATTTTCACAGACAAAGCTACTGGATATGTAGTTCATATGACAGGACAGTTAATACAATGATATTTTGTACTTTTTCTAAATAATATTTGTTATGCACTACAGAAGCATTCCAAGGAAATGTAAGGAAGGGTATGTGCCAGTAGGTGACTTGAGCTTTTTAAGAGGGGGAGAAAGAATAGCCCCCCACACACAGATCTGTGTGTGTGCTGTTACCACAAAACACTGACTGACCAGTCCTGACCAGAATGTGTCACCTCAAGTCTGAAGCCACTGTTCCAAGTCTCAGTGGGAGCTTATTGTCCGAGCGAAGAGTGGGATTGGCCCTTAGGAACAGTGATTCAATAGCTATCGTTTTCTTCATATTGAAATTAGAGAATAATTCTAAAACTGTTCTAGGAGAAGGAACAAAGGCTTGAGCTTTAAAAATTGAAGTTGGCTGCATCAAAAACATTGACAGCGCTAAAAGGCTCATTCCCCATCCCTGGTATTTTTTTTTTCTTTCTTGTCCCTACCCCATTATTTATTGGTTTATTTATTTTTTTGGTAGGCTTGCTATTCTCATTTTGTTGCAAGGCTGCATTTTAACTTGTCTGATTCTGCAGTTTAACATGCCCTTTGACACCTGTGTTCATTTGTTCTCAGCTGGTGAATGAACAGCAAGAAAGCAGACCCCTCCTGAGTCCCTCCATCGATGACTTTCTCTGTGAAACCAAATCGGAGGCAATAGCAAGGCCAGTAACGTCCAACACAGCTGGTAATTCTTTCACTTGTAACTGATTCTCAAGTAGCGTTCATTTTCACTCTAGTAATATAGACGGTTCTTTTCCATAATTCATTTTAAGTGGAGGATAATGTTTGCAACCAACTTAAACTTTAGAACATATACCATTCACCCTAAGCCAATAAATCCCTTTTCATTATGCTATAAGAAACTGTGGTATACAGTACGCAATCAAATGTGCTGAGCATTAGCATGCCACTATTAGCAATGAATCATTTTTCTATGCATATATTTTCATATTTATACCTCATCTCAAGTCACATCACGTTAGGAAATCTTTAAAACAAAAGCATCTATTTCAAAGTAACATTTTCCAAGTTCTAGCTGGAAATTCTTTATATGACAAAAGTCAAGTAATATAAAAATATAGGCAGCCCCTTCAAATGGATTGAAATGACAATTAAAATGTCCTAGAGACTTGGGATATTGTACAGCCGGTTTCATTTTCATGTCATGTAAATGAGTCAATCGCTCTTACAACAATTTGTTTGTACATTCTCCTGAAATTAAGCCTACTCAAACAGTAACGATCATCTGCCAGGCACTAACAAGTATTCATCCAATGAGGATTGTAGGATGCCACAGGTATGAGTCACCCCTTCTCAAGTGCCCTCTGCACTTTCAAGCGTGTTGTTCAAGTAGGAATGAAAAAATGATGTGCAGAATCAGAGTAAAATTTTGTTGGATTGCAGGAGAGCATTTAACAGAGAAAGAACATGATAATCACATACCATCTTGTTAAATTAGTTCCATTTCCCCATCGTGTCCTCAGCTCGCTGTTGCCTGGAGTATTTTCATTATACTTTTAAGTGAAGGAAATTATGATTTTTAAAGAGTGCTAAAAATTACAACAAGAGTAATTAACATAAGAGAGAGGCACTTTATGTGGCAATGTAGTCTACAGTCTCTGGGGTCAAAGTTTATGATTTCAAACCTCAGCGCTGCCACTTAGCAGCTGTGTCTTTGGGCAAGTTGCTTAACTAAATGAAGTCTGTTTCCTAATCTATCTAGTAATAGTAAGATCTAGATCTCATAGGTTACTTGGGAAAATTAAAGGAAGCAGTCTAGGCAAGTAATGAACACCATGTGAGCTCTAACAGGTACTATCATTCTTGTTAGCCATCAGCTGAAAAACAGTACCTCCAACACTTCCCCTTTTAAACGCATTAGTTTTCTGTGCATCACACCAACGCAATCATTTTCTGAACTCAGCTATCACTTTGAGTAATCAAGCAAATAAAATTGTGCTTGTTACATTTCAGGCAGGAAATTAAGTAAATTCACATGCTGTCAGATCAGATTCATCCTCCTTATCTATGAAACTGGATTTCTCCCCTCCGAACCCGGAAGGCTGCCCCCAGAAGCATGCAGAGGAGCCTTGTGTTTCTAACTGCAGGGAACTCCCTGAGAACTGGGCGCACTGAGAAGTCCCGCTATTCTCAGAAAAGCTGTCAAGCCTAGAATTCTCGGATCTTGATTCCAGTGCCCTCTGCACTTGCCAGTTCTAACTGATGCTAAAACTGGGTCACTTAGGAAGAGCCTACCAGAAAGAGCAACATGATATATATGACTCAAAAGCTGTTTTCATGTTGGTTTTTCTAACATATAAAAGAGAGACAGATGAAATATTGGAGAAAAAAAACAAAAGTATGTATAATTTCTTGCAATCCCAAAACCCACAGCATTGCCTCTGCATCGGTTCCTAGGCCTGCCATGGCAAAGTGTCACAGACTGCATAAATGAAACAACAGAAATCTATTGGCTCACAATTCTGGAACCTAGAAGTACAAAATCAAGGTCAGTAGGGCCATTCTCCCTCTGAAAGTGCTCGGAAAGGATCTCTCCCAGGCCTCTTTCCTAGTTTCTGGTAGTTCCTTCGCTTGCAGCAGCATAACTCCAGTCTTCACCTGACATCCTTCCCGTGTATATGTCTCCAAATTTCCCCTTTTTATAAGGCCTCCTACTCCGATATGACTCAACTAATTATATCTCTAATGACCCTCTTGCCAAATGAAGTCATATTCTGAGGTACTGGGGGTTAAGACTTCAATAGATGAGGTTTTTCCGGGGGGGATACAATTCAGTACGTAACACCCTTCAAAGTAGGGGGTCAGGAAAAGTGATATTTTGAGACTGGATTTTTCTTTTCTCAGCCTCAGCATTCAATACATCTGGGTCACACAGGTTTCTATCCTGAAGGAAGATTCTTCTGTGATAGTGATTTTTAATCTTAAAAGTATATCTTAGGGCAGAAACACTATTTTTTTTAATTCTCACCCAGAGATATGTTTATTGATTTTTCAGAGAGAGGGAGAGAGAAACATTGATCCGTCGGCTCACACATGTGCCTCAGCTGGCGATCAAACCAGCAAACTCTCGGTGCATGTGAGGACCCTCCAGCCACCTGAGCCACCTGGCCAGGGAAACACTATGTGCCTTAATACCTAAGAAATATGGTTATTTTTTAATTATTACAAAGCCCACAATTTATATCTCAATATGCAACATCACATTATTACACATCTTTGAAAAGGAAATGTTTTAGTATTCAAACACCTTGGAAAGAACTCTAATTTGTCCCAACAATTTTATAGTTAAAGGTTCTAGGATGAAGATAAAGTTATCATTTACTATCCAAATTTTTAATAAAATAGTAATTTTTAAACAAAACTGTCATTTTATAGAAGAGTATGAAATTACATTGAGAAATCAGAATAGTCATTGAATGTTACCTATGGCATACCAGGCATTATGTGTATCTTCACACTTACAATGCATATTAAATAATCTTGGGCTAAAATATGGAAAAAATCCTGCTTTAAGTTTGTACCAAGTCAATCAAGCTGAACTTTGAAGAACCTTATGTTAAAAAGAGAGGCATTTTTACTGGGTATTTTCGTCCAACGAAAAATTGAAGTCAGTGTGCCCCCATCTTGACATTTACTTAAATGTTTAAGGAATATAGTTCTTATATAAATTAACACAAAGTAAAGAAATATTTATCTCTTCCAAAGGTCAGTTAAATGATGAGATTTATTTCTACCAACCCTAAGAGAACATATCGATCTTCTACCTCGAGAGAGTTTTAAATTATCATTTTGTCTTCAGTTTTCAATTATTTTTTTACTTTCTGCTTGCTTTTTGTACTAGAAGTAACTTCTTGTCATCCAATGATGATAACTTCAAGCTGATTTTTTTTTGCTATTAACATCCTAAATTATCTTTAATTCATTTGTAATCTGGTATATAGCTAATTCATTGACTTTCTCACACTATATTCCTAGGTAGTATGTAGCTCAATATCATTGCTAATATCCTTGATTTTAAAAAGGCAAATAAATAGATATTATACACAGATGCATATACCAAATGTTCTAAAAGTGACAACTCAATAGATATTTTAAAATAGTGATTACATCATAGGACAAATAATTATTATAAAACTTGCAACAATAACTTATTGTCTGTATTCTCCAAAGAAAATCTAATATATGTCAAGAGTACAGGAAAGACTCTTTTCTAAAACACAAGAAAAATAGGGCTTCTTGGTTTGCATTTACCAACCTACATAATCTAAAAGAATTGTATCCATAAACTTGAGCCATTATGTAGAAAGTTACAGTACAAAGATTTTTCATGGTTTAAAAAATAATAATCTCACTTCTTGATAGGGGGCCCATACACAGTACCTATATAAGAGATCCCTGTATATACGGGAAGAGGCACCCTTAACAAAGTTCACAATTCCACCACAGCCACCTAATTAAACACCTTAACTGCAAAATTAGTGTAATATTTGCAAAATGCACATTTATGAAGCCCAAGTAGGCATGAGCCAAATGGCAGTCTCTGGTGAAAACTTAGAAATGTAGGAAGCAGCATTAATTACATATTCCAGTAAAAAGGCAAAAGTTGGTTGAATTATTTAAGTCTAGTTTATCTATTTCACATCATTGGCAAAATCCTTCCTGAAAGGACTTTGCTTTGCAGCCACTACATTAAAGAATACCATGTTTTCTGGTTGCCAGGGTAGCTTAGAAAACAGAACAGCGATCCTACACGCTCTTTGTGGCACATTCTATGACTGCACCAGTCAGGCTTGTTCCAAGATTCATCCTCTCTTTTCATCCTCCCAGTCCATAGCACTGTGTTCACCGCCAAAGCGTCAAATCAGGGCTTCATCACAGGTTCTGTTGTTAGCAGCCTCACCTCCCAGGGCCCAAGTAATCCAGAATGCACAAACGCCTTCAGTGCCCTCAGGGAGCCCTCCAGTTCAGTAGGGGGTGATCCTCAATCAGGCGTCCTTGAAATAGATGGAAACAAATACTTATGTATTCTATCTTCAGGAAATCTCACCCAGTGAAAACAGGTTATCCAAAAAAACGTTTCTGAAATCTCCAACTACTTAAGTTATGCCTCAGACAGCCCAACCTGCCAAAATATTGGGACCTAAACAAAAAATAATCAAAGCCACATCAATAGAGTCAGCTCATCGCAGGTGGTTCGGGTCAAGTCTAGAGAGGAGTGATCAAGAGCACTTGGGAGGGAGAGGCCTGTGTTTGTCCATCCTCCTATGGACACCATCCTACCAGGTGTGTTAGTTTCCTGCTCCTGCTGCAACAAATGACCACAAGTTTAGTAGCTTGAAACAACGCAGATTTATTATCCTATGGTTCTGGAAGTTAGCAGGTCTAAAATCAAGGTGTGGGCAGGGCTGCATCCTGCCTGGAGGCTCTAAAGGAGAATTCATTTCCTTGCCTTTTCCAAGCTTCTATAGGGTATTCGGAATTCCTTTGCCAGTAGTCCCTTCCTCCATCTCCAAAGAAGCCAACAGCATAAACTCTCTCTCTCTCTCTCTCTCTCTCTCTCTCTCTCTCTCTCTCTCTCTCTCTCTCTCTCTCCCTCTCCCTCTCTCTCTCTCAATCTCTCTCTCACACACACACACACATACACACTCACACCACCACCACCACCACACTTGAACACATACATTTTCACATCCCACTATGAGAGGTGGTTATCTTAATTTAAACACACATATTCTGGAACCCAAACCTTCATATGCTGAAGAAAATCGTTTAAATTGGGTTAAGAACATCAGCAGAGCAGACACCCTCATGTGTGGCAAGCAATATCTTTGAAGCATGTGGAACAGCGAGACCCTTTATTTTGAATTCTTAAGAACACATATGCACACATACACACACACACACACACACACTAAAATGTGATTTGTCTTCCTCCAAACGGTAAAAGGCGGCACCCATCCTTCTGTGCTTTTAAAACTGTGGTCCCTGGGGATTCTCCAGCTTCAAAGCTTTCGATACAACCTTCGTGCCACCCCCTTCATCACCTGGGTAACAAATTGGGCCTTTTGTGTGTGCCAAGCATGTGTTTTACATTTTCTGGGAAAAGAACAAAGGAGTGAGAGCTCAGAACAAACACTGCAAGTGCTGAGGACAGTTTGGAGGGGGAAAGAATGTTACTGAGCCAAGTTTGAATCCACAATTCACTCTTTTAGTAATTCATTTATTCTGAATGGTGAGAAGCAATACAAAATTAAATGACTACTTACCTGTTATTATTTGTAACAAACATACATCCTATATCCCAGTAGACAAGTTCTATATAATTTGATTCTAAAAGCAGAGCAGGAACAAGTGACTAATTCCTAATTGTTTTCAAAAATGAGTAAAAAGGACCTATATGGCATTTCAGAGACAGTTTTACTCTTTCTTCCCTCTATTATAAAGAAATCATGGTAGGCCTAGGATCACTACTGACATACAGTGGCTAGGAAACTTTTGTTTAAACATTTAAAGGACAGGAAATGTGTGGTGACCTAGCCTGTCTTGGCTGTGTACCGTGCTTAAATTGTAGCTATCAAGCCTTAGCTCTGAAAGCCACTTCTTTCCCCCAACATTCAAGTAGGCGTTAGCCACAAAACAGTCCTCAGATCTCAGAGCAGCTCAGAGCAGCTCAGCGTTGGAAAGTGCTCCCATCTCCTCAGGAAGACTCAGATGCGATAAGCTGACACTTTCAGGCCATCTTATAATAAATTGACTTTATAACATCTTCTGTAGAACCACTATCTTTGTCTCATCCTCCGTGATATTCCCACTGGTGTTTCCTCTTTCTGTCAGTGTGTGGAGCTGATTCTTGCCTGAAATAGAAAGGACCAAGGAAAATAGGAGGAGATTATAAGAGGAAAAAATAGAAGAACTGAAAGGAAAAGGAAAGAAAATGATCACGAATTGGCCACCAAGGAATGGAAATAACATTTATCAAGTACTTATTGTATGCATGACATTGAACATATTTGATTTACAAATCAGAAAATTTTATCTCTGTATCATACTTAAAAGATAGCCTATAATTCCACATTTTTCAGATGAGGAAACTAAAACTCAGGGAGGTCAAAAAACTTATTCCAAGTCACACAGCTAAATGGTGGTATAGGCAGGTCTTTCCATTCATCATCAACATGCAGCCACTGTGATTTATAATTGAAATCAGAAGACAAGATCATGGAGAATAAAGCATGACACACTATCTTAAGATCCCACAGGTATGCTTAGCTCACAAGGACAGTGCAGCACTAAAGGAACTCTGGTTGTGAGCTCAGTGGAGCCCTGGTCCTGCCTTCAGTGCAAGGGGGAAGCAGATGGAAGAGAGGCGAAACACCAACAAAAATCTGTTCCCTCCCGAG
Source organism: Trachops cirrhosus (assembly GCA_028533065.1). Classification (NCBI taxonomy): domain Eukaryota; kingdom Metazoa; phylum Chordata; class Mammalia; order Chiroptera; family Phyllostomidae; genus Trachops; species Trachops cirrhosus. The sequence goes on from CM052539.1 coordinate 155,957,058, forward strand.
AGGAAAAGTTGGTAGATCAAAAGAAGGAGTGGTGCAGTCCCTGTAGACGGTGCCAGGAAGGGTTAACACAAGGGGTTTTGTTGTCACGTTGATGGTGTCTCTGAGCTAGCTGGGGGAAGAGACCCTGGGCCAGAAAGCACCAGGCCAGTTCAGAAGCCAGCCTCCCACAATGAGCTAGTCAAACACTGGTTACTTGCACTGTAAGAGCAAGAAGAATGAAGAGCTTCAAAGCTTGCCTTTTTAATTCTCATTTGCCTGGTTTGCATTTGAACAAATTACTATTTCTGTCTACATTACAGTATTTAATACAATGTAATCAACCTGCTAGAAGGTAAAGGTCTCATTAGACTTTTCTGATTTGTTACATTGAAATTTAAACTCGCATATTAAGCAGCAAAGACATTACCATGTGCACCCATTCATCAAGTGTGTATTATAAAACACCTAGTTCAGCCCAAACAGCAAGCCATTTTCTGATTAAACCACTTAATTAGATAAAAGGTAATTAACAGCATTCCATTATACGATGTTTACTTTCGTGGCTTGAAATTAAAACACGAAGACATTCAGAAACTTTACCAAATCATCCTCATAACTGTTTCACAAGCCTATCCCTGAAAATGATAGATTGACTCTTCTCTGGAAAAACTGCATTCTAAAATAAACCTCTCTGTAAATAAAGCAAACCAGTAAAGTAAATAGCATCTGAACTCAGATTCAGTTTTATCATTTTAATTGCATTCAAGCCTTCATCACTGGTGAGGCTGACCTAAATCCTGCCCTGCAGATTTGTACCATGTGCAAAAAGGACAGGCAGGAACTTCCCCGTGTAAATACAAACTGTCCTTACAAATCAATGACGACCTAACTTAATTTGGTGCTTCCAACCTACACCCCAAACACAAATTCCTTCTGCACCCAACTGAAATCTAGTTTTAAAGAATAATTTCAGAGCTCTGGCTGGGCTTATCTTAACCTCTTCGGTCTCTGATAGTGTTGACCACAGGCTTAGATCTCCTGGACCTGAGCGAACCCGTCTCACAAACCCAAACCAAAGTCAAGAGGTTGGAGACCTCGTCGAAAACCTCATCCCTCAAGAAGAAGGCTGATGGATCTGATCTCATCGGTGCGGATGCTGAGCAGAGAGGCCAGCCTCCTCGAGGCCCGGAGACATCATCCTTAGATTTAGGTGAGGCAGTAGCTAGTGTCCATTGCTGCTCTCCTTTGCCTTGAGAACAAGGAAGTTCCACAAGCGACATTAAAACCATGGGCAAAGGAGGAGGAAGGGTTAATTCCATGTAGAAAACTGGGCAGGGCACACTTCTTTTGTGCCTGAATGACAGGTGGGGGCTCTGCTTTGCGTAACTGATGGGGAGTCGTCCGTGTATTTATTCAACCCACATGCACTGAGTTCCTGACGGGTGGCGGACACCACTCTAGGCACTGGGGTTACATGTAAAATCAGACATGAGTGTTGCTCTCTAGGAGCATTCAGTCTGGAGGAGGAGACCCAGCTGACAGAGAGAGAGACACACACACAACTGTAACACAAGGTCCAGGAACAGCCAGATGGAATGGTAACTTGTAATAGGTGTGAAGGTACATTCATTACAATTCCAGCTCCCATTTATTGATGGCTTATGATGTCCCGGACTGTGTTACATACTTTATATACATTGGTCCTTTAATTCATTCCCAACTCTTTGAAAAGAAGTGAGAAACCAGGACTTCAAATTTAAATAATTTGCCCAAGAGCTCAGTTAGTATGAAGAAGAGCTGGGATTTGAGGCTAGCTCTGATTAAGTTCAAAGCCCATACTAGTATCCACTGAACATCTTCCTGAGAAAGGAGACTAACCCTCAGCTCATGGAACTAGTCATATTAAGCTCCTCCTTCTCAGGAAAAATAAAGGTGGTGGGTATTTTAGAAAGCTGAAGGTAACTCTTCTTTCTCCAGGCTGTGACGGACTGGTGTGCATGTGTATACATATGGGCATGGGTAAATATTCATAAAATTAGCATATTAGTAACTTATCCATAAGGTGGCAAATATTAAAGGGGATGTATATGTGAAATTGCTTCACACTGTGATGTGTACATGTTAGATGATAGTGAATTAATTTATTCATTTGTTCAGTAAATGTTTCTGTGTACCTACTGTGTTCCATACTATGTGCTAGAAATATAAAGATAAATAATATAAGCTCTCTGCCTCAGTTCAGTTTGTATTCCATTTTAGTAAGCTTCCAGTCTAGTTGGGAGAGAGAAGAAAGATTCAGTGAGTATAATAAAACGTGCACTACAGTAGTCCCCTGCGTTTGCAGTTTCACTTTCTGAAGTTTCAGTTACCTGTGGTCTGAAAATGTTAAATGGAAAATTTCAGAAGTAAACAATTTATAAGTTTTAAATGGTGTGCCATTCTCAGTAGCATGATGAAGCCTCAAGCTGCCTGGCCGCATCCCGCCCAGCATGTGAATCATCCCTTGGTGCAGCATCTCCACACTGTGTACGCTACCTGCCCACTCATCACTTAGTAGCTGTCCCAGTGATCAGATTAACTGTGGTGGTACTGCAGTGCTTACTTAATAATGGCCACAAAGGACAAGAGAGTGATGCTGGCAATTCAGAGATGCCAAAAAGAATTCATTAAGTTCTTCCTTGAAGTGAAAAGGTGAAAGTGCCCAATTTAATAAGGAAAGAAAAAAATCATATGCTGAGGTTGCAAAGTCCTATGGTAAGAATGAATCTTCTATCAGTAACATTGCCTAATTTTTAAATTAAACTTTATCTTAGGTGAGTATGTATAGAAAAAAACATGGTGCATATAGGGTTCAGTACCACCCACAGTTTCAGCATCCACTGAGGATGTTGGAAAGTATCCCTTGCAGATAAGGGGAGCTACTGTATATGTTGCAGTAAAGGGAAACCCAGGTTCTTCCTACAAGAGCACCTTCATAGAGTCCCTGACCCCGCCAGAGGGTTGTAGAAGGTGTCTTGTAGAAGGTGCTGTGTGAGCAGACTCTTGAGGGATGAGTGGGAATTTTCCAGATGAAAAATACAGACCAGAGAGAGGTGGGGAGGAAGGGACAGGGCATCTTCTTGATGCAGAAGAGAAAGGGATTCACACACAAACAGACAAACACAAAAAAATTATATCTTTTCAAGCAAAGACAAGTATTGTAATAGGATTCAAGTAGTGAAAAATAAGTCTGAGAATCTCTTGGGGTCAAGATAATGGCAGTTCTCAGAAGCCATGCCCTTGAGTTTGGCAGGGTTAAAGGGTTTTCCACTTGAGAGTGACATCAACAGATTCTACCTTAAAAAAAATCTTTTATCTGGTGGGTGTATATAGAAAGGAGTGGGAATAGAAAAACCAATACAAACATCTAAGATAGTGACAGAGGGGATAATTAGAGGAAGACACATTTAGGAAAACTAACACAGGACTTGTGGACTGAGAAGATGTGTGTTTGCCAGCAAGAAAGACATCTAGAATGGGCCAAACTCTGTGATGAGGATACAAGAGGGGAAGGAGGGAGGAAGAAAGACAAGGTGGAAACCATTGAGTTCAGTTTTCAGCCTTTTGTACAGGGTGGGGCATAAGTAGGTTTACAGTCGTTCTTATGGAAAATAATACAATAATTAATAAATAAGAAGAAGAAACTCCATGTTTTGCAAGCTTGCAACTGTAAACCTATTTTTTATATGAGGAAACTGTGGGACTTCTCTGTGGAAATGCCCAAAAGACTCTTAAATGTATACTTCTAGAACTCAGGAGAGAGAGCTGAGCAGGAAATGGAGATCTGAACGTCTAAAGCCTATGAATGGATATCACATCTATGGATGTAGGTGACGTCACCGAAAGACAGATCGTAGAGAAAGGGAGCAGAACAACACGCATTTCAAACCAGCTGCACACAAGGATCCCTTCTCTCCTGCCCTACCCCGCTTTGAGGCCTATCTCTTTGGAGGAAAACTTTATAACTCTCTAATACTTCCTCACCATCAGTGTGTTCAAGGTTTATTCAACTACACAAATGAGTAAATGAAATTTATACATTTATATAAAAATATACTATTAAACATATTACAATATAACACACTATAAATATAAAGAAGCTTAAATTTCTCTGCTTTTGAGAAAGTGTTTCTGTAAGAAGTTATAAAAATATTTAGAGAACTTTGGAGGATAGTAACTGCAAACCTATCTTTTCATAAGGAAAAAAAATGGACCCCAAGATTGTCTCAATGGTTTATTTACAGTCATACGCTTGTTAATGAGAAAGGACCCTCCAGGTTCTTCATCTGTAAGGATGAAGCCACAAGGAGAAAACGGTGCTGGCATTCTCTTGGCTTTCTCCATTGCCTCCTTTCTCTCCATCCCCATTGTTAATTCCTTCCTTTGGCGAGAAATGAAGCAGTCTGTACAAAAGCCGTGAAAGGTGTTCCAGTTTATTCTCACCTCCTTTTAACAGGGAGCCTCTTTAAACAGAACTTCTTTCTGGAAATATGCCAAAAGTGCCTCCCAGCCACTGTCTTACATGGAGGTCGATAGGATGTAGCACCCCACAAGCTCATTCCCACAAGAGTCCTGGACTCACGCACAGAATTCAGAATGCGCATAGCTCTTGAAATAAATTCAGGTAAAACAACCTGATTGTTTGACTGTAAAAGCAATCTAATTTCTTTAATAGGCTTCATTTTTATTTAGCTGCACATGCTTTAATTTTCATGTGACCTTAATAAAATGGTCTTAGGGTTTAAAAACATCAGTCGAGTAAAGTTCACTAGTGTAACACTTCCCAATCTTGACCAGTCTCTGTTCTTCTCTCTGCTCCTCATATTCTCCCCGTCTCCCTCACCCCCTTCCTGTCTCCATACTAGATATTCAAACACAACTGGAAAAATGGGATGATGTCAAGTTTCATGGCGATCACAAGGGTCATCCAATGGCAGAGAGAAAATCATGCTCATCTAGAACTGGTTCAAAAGAACTGTTGTGGTAAGATATTTTAAATCAGAAAATAACCATTTATGTGTCAATTGTGTAGGTTTTTCCTCTCATGTACTGAAATAGCCAATGAGTTAAGTCAATCCAAATACTTGGTGCCACGTGTAACCCCTTATATATCGATGTTAATTACTGTGGCTTCTAAAACTAAATTATTTCATCTAAACTGTCAAAAAATCAGCCAATGTGTCATAATTCGATGTTCAATATCTGTTGATAATTTTCTGAATGTGTAATTGAGCTGATCAAAATAGGTACATGCTTGTGTTTGCCGATGTGCGTGTTCAACATATGACATGAGTGGTAGTTAAATTAAAGGTTTCTGGTTGCACAGGTAACATTTTCTGACTTTCTTCATCATCACTGTCAGATAATTTACTACTTAAGGGTAATCCTTGGAGGCCATGAGAAAAATTGGCTTCCTGAATTTTGCCATATTTCTAAAGCTTCCTAAAGGATAGCATGTTTTAGTCCCCTTTTGCCCCTCACACACCTCCACTTGTTATGACATTTTATGTTCTATACAAGGATTAAATCACGCCTGAGAGGCTTTGTGGGAATCTCTCCTGCCCTCAAAATAATACTTTTTAATAAAGCAGAACTTTGTTAGAGAAGTGGCATTACATTCATTTACTTTTTGCACATAATTGGACTGAATTCTAAATCAGAGGCAATAACACCTAGCTCATCGCAGCCACTTAAATCCCAAAGATGATCATTATAATAAAAATAGATAAAAGTTATCTTTTTCATCAAAATTCTGGCGAGAGCTTTGTTCCCGTGGCTCTCAGTGATCCGAGTTACCTAGGTTTCTCGGCTGGGTTTCTAGCTAAATCTGCTTCTCGGCTTCATTAGCTGCCTTCATTGATCCTGTGCAGGTCCTCAGAGCACAGGTCTCAACCAGAGCTGAGCGGCGGGAAAAGTGCGCTGAACTCCGAGTCGGCGGCCGAGTTGGAGTTAGTGCCTCCCACGCAGGTAACACATCAAGTCTTCCATGAACCTTTCTTTTCTAAGAGGTGGTTTATATCTTAAATATTTTATATACATTTTCACAAAAAGTTCTAAGTATGTTTTCTTGATTTTGTATTACGGTGAACTTTCTTACTCAGTAACTGTCTCCGTGCCTAGACTGGAAAATGAGTGAATGAAATCATGCGTCCGTAGCACTTTTTCCTGTTTCCAGCACTTACTGTTGCATTATTTGGCAATACAAAATCTGTACTACTCCATTATTAGCACTACCATGTAGCAGAAACAAAGAAGAGGAAATTACATCCTGAGTGCTCGTTTCCATCCATGCCCGGTGGAACAGGGTGCTTATTACGCATCAGGAGCCTGATGGCCATGTTGAAGCAAATTTCAAAGAAGGAATAAATAATTACAGTATTAGCAGTAATGGTAACACTAAGAGCTACCGTCTGTGACCGTGCCCACTGAGGATTAGTTACTTGACTCTGTGCCTTACATATGTTATATCTAATGCTGAAATACTCCTGTGAACTATTATTAGCCTCACATTAAAGATGCTTTAAAGGGTCTCAGTGAACTAAAACTCCTTCTCCTGGGCAACCCAGCTCACCCCTGGCGGCAGCAGGGTGGGAATCGGACTGCTAGTCTGCCCACTACTTGATTCTCGACTATAGTGTAACTGACTCGCCTATAACCAGTTATCACCCGTGGTTACGACTGCCAAGAAGGCCAAAGTCAGTCTCAATCTTTTCATTCACTCAAACGCTTTACAAGGGTACAGCCTGGATCTAAAGCCACAAAGATCTCTGAAGAAATGTGTCTACATTCATACACTCTACAATTTAGTTAAAAATAAGGGGTCAGATGAAGTAAGCCAGGAAAATTCTCTTGAGCTTACTAGATAAGATATTGAAACTAAGAAGAGAAATATATTATTTGAGGCGAAGTAAAGGGATAATTGTGATAATAGCAAATGTTATTAAATGCTATGATAAGGCCTGCTAACATATATTATAAATATCTATTTGATCCTGACATATGGCTCCCTGAGTTAGTTTATTACCCTCACTTTACAGATGGGGAAACAAAGCACAGTGAGATTTAGAAAATTGTGCATGCACCCACAACTAGTAAGTGACAGAGACTGGCTGTCTAAACCAATAGTACCTCCCTCGTGCACCTCACCCTCCACAAGGAAGGGTGGACATTACTGCCCCCAGAACTCCGCTGGAAAGCAACTCAACTAACATCCAGAACAAAGAACCCTGGGAAGCTTAATGAATTGTAAATGTAGCATGAAATGTATTTTCCTCCTCTGGGTTCATTCTAAATGTGTCTTTTTTAAAAGCAAAATGATAACTTTTATTAGAGAAACATTTCTTAATAAAAGCATTAGAAATTTAGACTTGACTAATGTAATTGGTACTGTTTTGTGAAGTGGAAACCTTGGGACAGCTTAAAGTATAACTAGGACGTTTGTTTCAGAAGCTGGGGGAGACTTGGCTCTGCATGGAGCTGGAGGAGGGGGAAGATCAGCTGGGGTCCTGGTTGCTGTGGAGACCCACCGTGCAGTATCTTATTATTCCAATGACTGCTACTCTCCTGCTGGTTGTCTGATTTCATCCCACCACTGACCCAACAGTGTGCCTTTAAGCAAAAACAATGTGCTTCGGAAAATTTGTATGAGAGTCCCAATATTGTCCTCCAAAACAATTGAAAATGCACTGTGTCCTGACTGGTGTAGTCCAGTCAGTTGAGCTTCAACCGGCAAAGAGAAAGGTCACCAGTTCGATTCCTGACCAGGGCTCATGTCTGAGCTGCGGGCCTGTGCAAGAGACAGCCAAGCGATGTTTCTCTCAAACACCAACATTTTCCTCCCTCTCTTTCTCCCTTCTTTCCCCTCTCTCTAAAATTAAATTAATAAGATCTTTTTTAAAAAATAAAATAAAACAGCCCTGGCTGGTGTAGCTCAGTGGATTGAGCGCGGGCCTGCAAACCAAAAAATCGCGGTTCGATTCCCAGTCAGGGCACATGCCTGGGTTGCAGGCCAGTTTCCAGCAGGGGACCCATGAGAGGCAACCACACATTGATATTTCTCTCCTTCTCTCCTTTCTCTCCTCTCCTTCCCTTCCCCTCTAAAGATAAATGAATAAAATCTTAAAAAATAAAATAAAATAAAATAAAACAAAATGTGCTGTGACAGTTCTCTGTCTAGATGTACCATGACTCCTTCGAGAGAGTTACTTATTTGTAAAGAATGTAACCCTTCATTTTTTTAAAATACTGTGTGTTTATGTATCAAAATTTCCCTTAACTAAGTAAATTCACAATCTTTTCATTTTAATTCCAGCCTATGGTTAAATTAGGAAAATCTCATGAACTTGAGATTTAATCATCTGAAATACTGCCATTCGAATGGCAAAGGGTAGACTGACTAATCTACTTTTAATAAAAAACAAAAAATGTTTTTACTATTAGAAGCAGATTGCTCTTAAATATATGATCGCTTTACGTAGGTAAAATGATGAAGGTAGTATAAACACTCAAAACTGACTTGCAAACCATTCAGGACACAACTTCGGCTCCCCAGGACTTGTCACTGCTCCGCTGTCACTCAGAGCTCACAGAAGATCAAGGAAATTTTTTCTTCTCTTCCAGGCCGACTTAAATAATCCTAGGCCCAACAGGGGAGGAGCTGTTTGCAAGCCTTGTTTAAAAAGCATATTTCAGAATCAAAGAAAGTGGAAGTTCACAAGGAGAAGAATTCTTACGATAGCTCATTTCTTACCAAGATGGAGCAAAGGAAAGACATAGTACAGTCTCCTCCACACAGGGTTTTGAATATACTAATCAGAGTGGCAAGAGAGTATAATAAATTACATAATCTCTACATATTTAAGAATAAAGTTTTTGACACAATCAAACTATGTAATTAGCATGCCCTGGAGTTGAATGTTTAAAGAAATTATGCAATCTGAAAAATTAGAAAACATTTGAAAAACTGAAGAAAAACACAGAAAGTAATTATGTAAAAGTAGCTGTTTCCATAAATGGGTCAAGAGAGTGGCAGGGCAAAAGAAAAAACTCCAACCTCTGCTGGGGACTGATGGCTCAAGCATTTCTTCTTCCAGTCTGGACACGGGAAGGAGAGCTCCAAGACGGGCTCTTTGCGCATCTAGTTGGGCTTCAGGAAAATGTGCAATGGTGGCAGCTGGGTTCTCTGACACTTAGCCACAGTCTCGTAACTCTGATTCACTGGCTCGGCACTGCAAATGATTCCTTCTACACAGCTATAATTCCATATAACTTTGGGACAGGTTGGCACTGTCCCAAAACATAATATAAACTTTAAGATGTAAGTGCAGATATGTTGTCCAGATTTTTAAACTAGTGATGCAAAGGAAATGCATTTAATAGCTGTCATGTTATACACTTCATGTGTATAATGTGGAATAGTTCTAATATATTCTTTGACATGCTTACAGTAATCTTGGAAATTAATATCCCCATTTCTCAGATGAGTAATGCATCTTAGAGAGCAGAATAATTTTCCCAAGGTGACACTGCTGAGGAGAGGAGCCAGCATTCAATGATTCACACCCATCAGCTTCAAAAGCCCTTGTTCTTAACCACACCCCACCTTGAATCAGCCACACCCAGCTTATCCACCTGAGAAAACTCCCACACCATGTGTTTCTGTTCTCATTGCAAGCCTGATTGCTATGTTTATAAGGTTAATATGGTTAATAGGGTTAACCCTATCTTTATAGGGTTTATATGAGTTAAGTGATTCTAAAGAATAGTTATCACTCTCTTCCAGAAACTTTTTAAGATAAATTAGGATTGTCACCTGATCTGAAACTACATACAATTTTGTGCCTCCCCCTACCATATTCATTCTCAAACTCTTAGAAATGTGGATGGCTTCCATTTTATTCCACTTTGATTCAACAAATGTGATTGAGTGTCTACTATTCATAAAGCCATAGTGAGGTAGTGAAAAAGTTAGAGAGAGGGATTTGACTGGAGGAAGTATCAAGACCTTTCTGTCTCTTAGAAACAGATAGTACACTATCAATATAGTTTTGCCTGTTGGAAGATGGTACAGGAGCTACCTACACATCTCCTCACCCCTCCTGGACATATGCAGTGAGCTGCCAATGAGTAGAGAAGCAAGCAAAGGTGGGAGGAAGGAAATAAGGAAAGAAAGGCAAGGACAGGCAGGAAGGTGAGAAGGACGGGAAGAAAGTTGAAGGATCATTTTTGGCCTAGTAGGAAATCTGTACATAGAAAGTACTCAACAAATACTTGTTGAAGTAAAAAAAAAAAAAAATAGAGAATGCTGACAAAAAGAAGAAACAATACACGCTTGTCAAATTTAATAATTTGTAAGTAGTGGTTAATGGTTAAAGGGTAGAAAAATAAAAAGAAAAATGTTTAGTTCTTGATCATTTTGAAGCTAGTTTCAAAAATACCTGTGAGCTAGTCATGATAATAGACTGCCCATCTCTTTTCGAAATCAGCAGTGATTCGCCTTGATGCTCTGCAATACAGAATTTCATAGTTGGATGGAGCTGGGAACCATGTGCGCCCTCCTTGCACAGAGCTCAGAATTGGCTCTTTACACTTAAGTAGAACTTATTTGTGAGCTTTCAATGATAAATGTCTCCTGACTGATCAAGAAAAAAAATCTGAACATCTTACTGAAGCAAGTGTTTACATTATCTGTTGTAGTGTAAGAATCCAGTTAGTCTTCAGTAACCACTGAACAAAAGTGCTGTAGGCACAAATATTTTTTAAGGTATTTCTAAAGCCACACCTGATAAGTACTAACCAGAAAGATGAAAACAAAGGCCAAGTTTTATTGAGCACTTACTATGTACTGAGCATTTTGTGTGTGTATTTACATGAACTATTGTTCTCAGTTCGTGTATCGATTCTGTAAGTAAATGCACACTGTGCAGACTGAGGATTATAGAGCTGAGTGGTTTGTCCCAGGTCACCAGTTCCCAGTAAACGGGTCTGGCCCCAGGCAGTCTGACTCCAGAGGTTACATTTTTCATGACTTTGCTATATGTCACCTCAGGTCTGCTAGTTGTTACATTTTTCTCTTCTACAGCTATGCAGATCCCTTTGCCCCTTCCATTTCTTTTGAAAATATGCTGAGCTTTCTAAAAAGTGTTCTGGTGGGAGATCTTTGTCAGTAACATAAAAGCAATCCATGAGAAGTGATAAATGACTGGCATCAAGACGAGCCAATAAAGTTATGCCAGCACAACTGCGCCACCAATACGGCCAGTTTCAAATCGTAATTTTGATCACACTCACAATTTTGAATAAGGGAAATAAAATATAATAGTCTTTTTAAAGAGTTAATTTCTTTCTTCTTTCCCTTCACCTAGTGCTTATAATTCTGAACAATCAAAGCTGAAGGAACTAATGCTTTCTTCTTTGGAGAGTGCAAGACCCTAAAATCCAATTAGCTTAGACCAATTAAAATGCTGTTTTTGATGCTAAGACACTTCCAGGAGGTTGCTGTAAATGTGGAGCATTTTTTCAAAATCACACGAAGAAGAAACGAAATGTCCCTGTCAGAGTACATTTAGGAACTCCCACATTCCACCTGCACGTGCACCATGTCGGTACCGAGACCCAAAGTTCTCCTAGTGTGGTCCCTCCACCAGCCCCATCAGCATCACCTGCGAACTTGTTAGAAAGGCAGATTCTGGGGCTTTACCCCACCTACCAAGCCAGAAACCCTAGGGGTGGACCCAGTAACCTGCATTTGAGTCAGACCTCCAGGGGATCCCAATGCTCACCAACGCTTGAGAGCTACTGATACAGAGCACTACCGTGCCACCAGAACAGCTGCGACCCAAACGAACGGGTGTCATGGTCTTGTTTGCCATTCCTCTAGGTAAACACTGAGCCACAGCCGAGGTTTACAAGCGCTGCTTACACAGGCTTTCCCATATCATGGGTTTGCCCATAATCTTTAGTTGCACACGAACCTCAACTTGAAAACTGCTGTTTTTACATTCAGTATTTACCTGTATTTTATAATGTTCATCTCATGCTTCTCTGGGCAAAATATATGGCTTTCAAATGTGAGGTAGGTAACATTTGTTTAATAATAATTCAAAGCCTTTCTAACAACATGGAAAATACCATTTACCTGAGTAGCAATTGTACTAGCAAAATGTAATTTCATTTGCACGGTAAGATTCTATTTATACTTGCTGTTTTAGGTGGTAAAGAGAATGTGAACTGTTAAGTCTAGAATCCTGAGAGAGAGATTTTCCTCTTCTCCCTTTGTCTCCTGTGACTCCGAATCCACTGGGGTCATGAAACATTGATGAAGGGAAGCTGGTGGCAGTGATGGAGTCCTGTGAGGTCAGGCTTCACGGGAAAGACAGGTCGAATTTCACTGGTGAAGAGTGCCTGGAATAGAAGAAGGTGGCTTGGCACAAACATAGTGGTGCTTTCTTTTTCTTCTCCTAATGCTGTTCACAACTCATTCATGACATTATTACCCAAATACACAAAGCTCATGTCTTGCCGTGCATTCCCAGTTTAAAATTTACTTCTTTGTTTATTTCCTTAATGAAGGAACCAGCAGGAAGACGTAAGAGTAGGTTCCAAAAGCAGTGGATTAAGGGATGGAGACTCATATAACCAGCTGGAAAAGAAATGCCAAAATCAGTTTGCCAAGTTAGAGACAGGACTGTGTAACACTCGACAAGAAAAAATATTCCATCACCTTTGGGGTTTACTTTTCTACCAGGCTATAAACCCCTCACATTTACAAATTTGAAAGGTTGTAAACCATCTGTACCTATATATTTGTTAATCAAACACTGTGACCCAAGAGTGTCAGATAAGGTTTGTGACAGGATGAATAATAGCCAGCAAAAAGCTGTATGTAGATATAGCTTTTTGTAGATACACCCTAACTCCCAGAACATGTGACAGTTCATTTCACCTGCATGTTTGGGTCCCATTCCCTCCCTGCCTCAATTGCCTGTGGGCCTTCCACAGGCCTACAAAGAAAACAGGCTAGAGGTGCACCTCTAATTTTCTATAATTAATTTTTCAAAAAGAAAGCATTCTTTGTCAAATTGAAAATTAACATGTTTAAAATTTCCAGCAGACACTTTGCTAAACCTGTTAATTGTGACAGAGCAGTTGGCATTACCAGCCCTGGTTTCATCTACGTGACTGTTATTTAACAGAGAGCAATGTCCTCAGGAAATGGAACGTAAGGCAGATGTGCGCCGACAGAGGGAAGGCAAAGGAAAGACAATGCAGCGTGCAGACCTGCTACACACTTAAAGAGAAAGGCCTTACCACCACCGTGCATTTCTACAGCTTCCCCAGTTTTACCTGAGGCTGATCCCTCTAACAAGCTGACAGCTTGAGTATCAGCTTCTAGGTCTAGTTTTCTAATGGAGATTCTCCATTCCAGCTGCCTGTTAGAATCATATGGGAGATTTACTAAAATATTAATGCCTAGAACCAAGGCTAATTAAAGTAAGATCTTGGGTTTCAACGTGACCAGGGCTGAGACCCTGTTAGATGAATCATGCATGCGTGCGCCCACACATTTTGGCACCCTGCCAGTTTCAGCAATATCGTGCTTGCAAAGTACTCCAAAAATGACATCAGTTGCAGGTGCTGGTTAAACTCTAGGGGAATATGGGAAAAGGAAAAATAATTGTACTTTTGTGTTATGGGTTTCCAATATTGTAACACCATGTGTCTGATTTATTTCAGGCTCGACTGACCAAAGAGCAGCGCTGGGGAAGTGCATTACTCTCCAGAAACCACTCCTTAGAAGAGGAATTTGAAAGGGCAAAAGCAGCAGTGGAGGTAACTTCTAAAACTGTTTTTGTGTCATGTTTCTGGGACAGGAGTTCAAAAAATACAATTTCAGCAGGAAACACATGAAATGAGTCTTACTTTACAGACATGAAATGACCATGACTATGCCTGCTAAAATGAGAGCCATTACCAGAGAACTTTTGACTTCCTGCCAGGAGTGACTAATAGATGTCCCCTCTTAAGCCGATTCTGTGGTGGATTCGCAGCGACTGTCTGGAGAACTCTGAGGCTCATCTGGGTTCTATGATGAGCATGTGCTATGCATCTTCTCTGTGTCTCCGTGAGGCCAAGATCCATGCCTGACATTTTTAGCTCTCTGGCATATACACAAGGCCTGAAACATAGAAGGTCTTGCTGCCCCAGAAATATTATACATTCTCCTAACTGAGAAGGCACGGCTGAAATATTCCAGCCAATGGAGGGCCTATCTTGATTCAAGCTGTAATTTTTTTTTTGCTGTTAAGAGTATCCAAAACAAATGGTAAGATTTCATGCTTTTTATGTCCGAGTAATATTCCATTGTATATATACATACCACATCTTCTCCATTCATTTATCTATTGATGGACACTTAGGTTGCATCCATATCTTGTCTACTGCAAATAATGTTGCAGTAAACCTAGGAACGCATATATCTTTTCAAATCTAAAAACCAAAATTAATAAACAAAAAAACAAATTCACAGGTACAGAGAACAAACTGATGGTTGTCAGGTGGGAGGGGGGTTGGAGGGATAGATAGAAAGATGAAGGAATTAAGAAATACAAACTGGTAGTTACAAAACAGTCACGGGAGTAAAAAGTGCAGATAGGGAATGTAGTCCATAATATTATACTAACCATGAACAGTGCCAGGTGGGTCCTGGAATTATGGAGGGATCACCTCATGCATTATACAAATGTCTAACCTCTATACTGTACACCTGAAACTAATACTGAGTGTCACCTGTAATTGAAAAATCAAAATAAAAAAGAACATTCCAAACAATGACAGTGTTGATAAATCAAATGAGATACTTAATTCAAACAATAATTTTTTTATTTAGCCTTTTGATGAGAAAGAAGGAGAAGGAGGAAGGAAGAAAGAAAGAAGGGAAGCCAAACAAGGCACTCTTTGCTGTTTTTTTATCCACTTTCTTTCTGCTCAGAATCACAAAGGGTGCTTCAGAGATGCCATCTGTGGGACCCATCACAGCTCTGCCACTTCATTGTCTGAGAGTGGAGCTTTCCCCGAACCCAAGTAGGAACTCGTCAGAATCTCCATTTCTATTGCTGATAAGAAATCTTGAAGTTTTAAAGTATTCCTGTAATATGGTTCATTTATGCAGCTGTCTTATTACTAAAATTTGGGTGAAATTGTTATACTAAGAGCAGTCTTTCAGTAACTCCATGCTTGAAATACAATTAAATCATATTTTCAGTTTCATAGTAAAAGGATTCTTTCTATTCTAGGAAATAATTCCAGCCATAATTTCACATCATCATTCAGAAACCCAGTAAGAGAACACTTTTATCTCATCACAATACAATCTACCCAAATTTCTTTTTTAATTTTAACCTTTTTTATTTAAAAAAATCAATCCGTATTTAGAGCTCTTGAACGTGATCAACTTATATATTTGATTGAGACCACACTGTCCAACTGCATGAAGCCCATAGCTCAATTTATCTTAAATGTAGATTTTTTCAGACTTAAGAGCTAATTTAAATTTATCTTTTGATCTCCTGCTGCGTGTAGTGCACTGAATTAGCACTAAAGAGAAAATTATTTAAAACTGTAACATCTTGGATCACTACAGACAGAATTTATCTGGTCCTATTTATAATGAGAAAGACAATAAGTTCACACTTTGAAGTAACATATCAACAAGACAAAATTACCCATCTATCTCTCTATATCTATCTCTGTGTGATATAGATGTAGATATAGATTGATATACAGATACATACTCACAAAATCATTTCATCTTGGTTTTGGTAGATACCTTAGAAGTCATGCATCCCAACCAGGCACTCAAACCAATTTTTTTCTATTCAACCGTACTTGGCAAGTTATTTATTCCAAAATACCCTGTTCCTACTTCAACACCTCTAATTAGGGACAACTCACTTCTCTTCGGGAAAACCTATTTTAGTTTTCAACAGTCTTAACTGTTAAAAAGCCCTTCCCCGTATCGTGCTGAATTTGGCCTACCAGCAGCTTCCAGTTTTGCTTCGTCTTGGCTTCGCCCTCCCTGGAACAAGGCAGAATAGCTGGATCCCTTCTCTACGGTGATGCCCACCTCACCCCTCCAAGGCTTATCTTCTCCTGTCTTCTCCTTGTCTCTCCTCAGTTGTTATTTCAGTCTCTCTCTAAGAGCTTCATTTCATGAACAATATGGGTCTCAGTTTCCACACCTGTGTGGTCCTTTCAAGTTACAAAATCCTAGGAGGCTGTAAGTTACTGCAGGTAGTCATTCATTCGACAAACATTACCTGCTGTCTATATGTACGGGCTGCTGAACTAGGTACTGGAGATAATGAGCCAGCCTTAATTAGCTGTCTAACAGTAGCATGGACCAGAGGGCCAATTTGGACAAATCACTTGCTCCGTCTGCTTTTGTTTCCTTATCTGTAAGGTGAGGGAATTGGGCTTCTAACAGACTAAAATCCTATAAATAGAACGTACAAAATTTCCAGCAAATCAGAAAATTGTAAGCAAATTTGCTTGGCTGGAAGCCTGGAACTGAGAAGCTTCCCGAAGGAATAAGGGAGGATGATTGCTGATCAGAAGGTGAGAACAGGTGTAAACAAAAAAAAAAAAAAGCGAGAGATGGGGAGTGTTTCACTAAGCTAATGGGACATCAGACCACAAAACCACACACACACACACGGACTCTGTATCTGCTGCCATTATTCTTATCCAGGGCATAATCTAAATGCATAGCAGAAGACATAGTAAAATGCATCAGAGTCTTGGAAATATATACGCCCTTGACCCAGCCACTTCTTAGAATTCACCTTAGAGAAATAATCATGAAAGTTTATGATATTTTATCTATAGAATTGTTTCAAGTGGTAAAAGTGGTAAAAATTTGGAAAAAGCCTAAATGTCTCATGATACAAATTAACTAAAATATACCTCTATTATCTCTAAAATCTATCTCTATAATGTAGTTTTATAAAAAGCTACATTATAGAAAACTACATTATAGAAAAATAAGATCGTGTAAAAATGTCTAGTGATAATTGGAATAATAATTTATATACTGACAGTTTTAAAATATGATCCCAACTTTGTACAACAAAAATAGCATAATACCTAACATGTTCAAGTATGTGCTGTGAGCGAGGCACTAAATCGGGAGCATTGCGCGGATTCTCATTCAGCCCTCACAGTCCTATGAAAAACGTGATACTTTGCAGTATCACCTCTCACTTTGCAGGTGAGAAACAGAGGCTTAAACAGATTGCAGTTATGTGTCATTGTATAATCAATTAAGATAGACTGACAAATGAACAACCCTAATTTAGCAAGCTACCAAGTCATGATTTTCACCCAGACCCCAAATCACCGCACTCCACAGTAAAGGATAAAGAGTGTGTGTGTTGAAACAGATGGCTGGATTTGGGATATTTTATTTCATCTCTTAGTTTATCAGTATTTTCCAAATGTTCCATCATAAACATGTGTACGTTGGTAATCAAGGAAAAAGTGATAAGTTATAGACATTAAGAGGATATAAGATTCTTAAAAGAAGTAAAAGTGCCCCTTTCTTCATTTTTAGACAAATAAGGAACAGTACTGCAGATGGGCTTCGGCAGACAGACAGTTCTTAACAATAGTTGAGACCGAGATGAAAATCATTTTCTAAACTGAATTTTTCCAAACTCTCCATGTTATATTTTATATAATCTTCTTGTGATATTCTTTCTATTTCACAGTCTATTTCCATTCTTAAGTGCTAACTTTTTATTTTATTTATTATTTTTTTGTCACCATCCTGCCTAATGACCTGGCAGCTGGCATCCGGTCCAGCGTCTGCTCCTCAGTCCCCTCCTGAGCCCCGGGGCACTGAGGTCCTCCTCCTCTTCTCGAACAGCCACCTCGCTGCCCACGTCTCCGTCTTCCCCCGACAGAGGAAACTCTCCCCTCATCCTCACGTGGCCGGATCCTTCCCCTCATTCGAGTTTTAGCTTGTGCGTCAGGGCCTCAGGAAAGCTGACCCTGACCACCCTGGTGCTAGCACGGCACCTAGAGCTTTGTTTTCCCTCCTCATATTTACCACTGGTTTGTTTTGATTTATTTGTCCATTTGTTACCTTTCTGCTTTAAAATGTACCTCCCATGAGAAAGGGGTCCTTCTCTCTTATTTACCACTGTACCTCAATATCCAGGACAATGTTTGGTACCTAGTAAGTATTCAGTAAATATTTGTTGAATTAATAGATGGATAACTGATTGTTAACCAGCTAATGTAGGCAATTTGTTCTATCATTGCATAGATATCATTGCATGTAAAGTGCCATATCACCTCTTAAAAAAATTTAGTACCTGCATTTTCATAGCTAGTATGAACAAGCAGTTCTGTCTGTGGCATACAGGTTCCTGCCAGGGACTGTGCTCAAGCGTCATCCCCTGGGTTTGCCTTGGTCTCAGTGTCAGTCAGTGACACACACATATAAGAATGCAGGGAGCACCAACCAATTTTCTGTGGCGCAACACTGGGCACGTCTTGTTTCCTGCATGGTACAAACTAGTTTTTACTTATACTAAGTAACACCTGACAACATATAATGCAACTAATGTTTGAGCTAAAATGTCCTAAAATGCAGTATCTTCTACTGGAGAAAAGACAGCTAATGCACAGGCATATTTACTGCATATCACACATGACCTAGGAACTATTCTGTGCAAAGACTGACATGGCTCAAGCTCAAGGTGATCTAGTGAGGCCTTGTATGGGCAAGGCTTTTTGCCTCCATAGGCTTTTTGCCTTCATTGAAAAAAAAATCACCGCAAATTTATCTCTGCTCAAAGTTTTGTAATTTTAGGACAAAGAACCAAAAATTCCTATTTGGGGCTTTCTTTTTTTTAATGCATCTTCCCTCAATAAGAATGGAGAAGAGCTTCCTCCCAGGTTTTTTCCCTAGCCAGCAGCCTAAATGCACTGTCAGCAACAACAGGTCCCTAGGAAAGAGCACAGAGAGGAACAGAAGTGGAAAGCAGGGAAGGAGCCCTAGGAGCTCAGTGAAGCCTGAAGCTGCCTCCAGGAAGGGAGATCCCTAGAGAGAACTGTGCAGTGGAGGAGGAAGGGCATGCGGGCAGTCGGCAAGCCTGCAACCACAGACCAGAAATACTGCCTTAGCAGGGAGGGGAAGAGCCAGTCAGCACCTAGAATTGTGTTTAGCTAGTTAGTCTCACCAGGTGCCTCTGCTTTCCAATTCATCAGACATGTTTCAGCTTCTTCTATAGGCCAGGCACTGTGCTGGGTGCTACAAATAGAAAATTGAGTAAGACTGTCTCTGCCCTTAAAGAGTTAGAAGAATTGCAGGTATGAGCAGCTCAAGAGATCGCTCAAATATAGCTTATCATGTGGTATAGTTATTATAGGTTTACATTTCCATTTCCACACTGGACTCTGACCTCTTACAGGCAGGACTGTGTCTCATCCATCATTAGGAGGCATCTCCATGCTGCTTTCCACAGTGGCTGCACCAGTCTGCATTCCCACCAACAGGACAAAAGGGTCTCCGCATCCTCGCCATCACTTGTTTATTGTTCATGTATTGATGATACCCATTCTGACAGGTGTGAGGTGATATCTCACTGTGGTTTTAATTTGCATTTCTCTGACAATTAGTGATGTTGAGCCTCTTTTCCTGAGTCTATTGACCATCTGTATGTCCTCCTTGGAGAAGTATCTATTCAGATTCTTTGCCCATTTTTTAATTGGATTGTTTGGGGCTTTTTTGGTTTTGAATGTTGTAAGTTCTTTATAAATTTTAGATATTAACACCTTATCAGATATATCAGCAAATGTGTTCTCCCAATCCATGGGTTCTTTTTTATTTTGTTGATGTTTTCCTTTGCTGTGCAGAAACCTTTCAATTTGTTGTAGTCCCATTTATTTATTTTTTATTTTGTTTCCCTTGCCTGAGAAGAGATATCTGATAAAATATTGCTACAAGCAATGTTTGAGATTTTACTGTCTGTGTTTTCTTCTAGGATTTTTATGGTTTCAGGTCTAATATTTAAGTCTTTAGTCCATTTTGAATTTATTGTCATGTGTGGTATAAGAAGGTGGCCTGGTTTCATTTTTCTGCACATATCTGTCCAATTTTCCCAATACCATTTATTGAATAGACTATCTTTAGCCCATTTTACATGCTTGCTTCCTCTGTGGAATATGAATTGCCTATAAAGTTATGGGTTTATTTCTGGGCTCTCTATTCTCTTCAGTTGATCTGTGTGTCTCTTTTTATGCTAGTACCATGCTGTTTTGACTACTATGTCCTAATAGTATAGTTTGATAACAGGTAACATGATCCCTCCAACTTTGTTCTTCTTTCTCAGGATTGCTGTTGCTATGTGAGGTCTTTTGTGGTTCTGTATAAATTTTTGAAATATTTGTTCTGGTTCTGTGAGATATGACATTGAGATCTTGATAGGAATTGCATTGAATCTATAGATTGCTTTGGGAAGCATGGAGATTGACTGATCAGATTTAAGAGTCACCTCATAAATTAAGTTTTCAGTTTAACTGGTCAGGTGGCAATAATACAATTTTGTCTTCAAAATTGGAATTGAATTATTTCTTTTATTAGTGAGATTTCATTTTATGGGTTTACCAAATTACAGTGATTATTTGGATCAATAATAAAGCTATACCCCATTCAAAATAATAGCTTTGCACCCTTCGGGTTGGTTGGGATGAGTGAGAACACACACACCTGTACACACATACACACATATAATCATAGACTGCTATGAATTTAGGTAGAGCTCGTCACTTAGTCAGGCAAGGATCCCTAGTATAATGGAAGTGAGGGGACCACATGAGAGAAATCAGTGCAGCTTCTCAATCTAGCTTCCCCCCGGAGTCCCTATTATGTGTGTGCAGCTGTTGTTGACACTAACTGCCCAAGGCAGGCCTTTTCCACTTGGGCTTTGCATCATTACTCAGAGCTTAACATAGCCCATCCTGAACCCACTTGGTTCTCAGGCTAAATGCAGGCATCAGGAGAGATGAGGCCTCGAGCTGTGTGTCCATCACAGAAGGGGGAGAAAAAAGGCAGAGGTGTGGCCCAGTGTCCCCAAGCACCATCTGCACCTCTAGCTCCCTGGCTTTCCAAAAAGCCTACCACCATTCTCAAAGGGAGGAGCCTACCTTTTACAAAAATTTACTTTTTTTGCATGTTTTTATTGTTTTTCAAGTACAGTCATCTCCGTTTTCCCACCACCAATTTCTCAAATTTAAAAGTACCTGTGGACTTTGAGAAAAGAGTAGAAGGAAATGAAAGGGTGTTAATTTATCTCTGGATGGAGAGATTGAGAGGTTGTTAATTTTCATTGGCAATTTCAATGGTTTTTTTAAAGTTATTTATAATGATTGTATTGCTATCATAAACATGTGTATCAGATCAAGGTTAAGAGACCTGGGCCTGGCTGATGTAGCTCAGTGGCTTGAGCATGGGCCTGCGAACCAAAGGGTTCAGGTTTGATTCCCAATCTAGGGCACATGTCTGGGCTGCAGGCCAGGTCCCCAGTAGGGGGCGTGCAAGAGGCAACCACACATTGATGTTTCTCTCCCTCTCTTTCTCCCTCCCTTCTCTACTCTGTAAAAATAAGTAAATAAAATCTTTAAAAAAAAAATGGTTAAGAGACCTGGGCCCTCATTCTCCTCTGTCACTCCCTGCTCTGGCAAGCTTGGAAACATCCTTTTCCCTCTCTGGGCCTCAATTCTTTCATCCATAACTTGAGACCATTAGGTTATATCCACGGCACCCTAATGTGGCTGCCCATTGGAACTACCTGGGGAGTTTCCAAAAATCCTGATGCCTGTGTCCCACCCCCAGAGACTGTGATTTCATTGGCCCTGGCCTAGGTCTTGGGATTTTGAACACACTTCCCAGTCATTTGATGTGCAGACAAGTTTGGGAACCTCCTGGTTCAATGATTTTTAAGACGGCCTTCTGCTATGCCAGTCTGTGAGTATATGATTCTTCACTTTTGCCTAGGGCCATCCTTAAGTACCAGTTCTGTTTTTAGCAATTGCTAAGAAGGAATATTCTAAATCTTTCCTAGGTGACCCATTTCAATGTCTTGCAATCATTTCAATCAGAGTACATTTTCTTTATGTCTAATCTAAATTCCTGCTGCAGCAATTTAAGCCCTGATATGAAAAGGGAACATCTAGTTATGATCGGATCTGTTGCTGAATTCCTTGCATAGACTTACATCACCAGCTTCAGTCATTTTTTTCAATCCCAACTGAATTCTCTCATTACCCATTCTTTACCTAACAAGTTCCTTGTCAAGGTTCCCATAGTGAAGGGAAAATGCGAGATTTCTTACTACTGTATTGCCCAAAATATATTTTCCAGTTTCTTCCAAAATCATCTCTAGATCTGTGTTCCTATAAAGTTCTTTAGAACAATATATATTTAGTACTTTCATTTTTTTATTACTTTTCTTAGCCTTCTTTCCAGATTTCCTCTACCATTCTTTGGTGTTTTTCCCCTTTATTTGTATGTTTATTAAAGTTAAAAATTTCAACAAAACTAATTATAGGGGATAGGTCACATGTCTGGGCCAGTGCCCAAGGTTCAATGAAAATGACTGAAAAGACTGTGACATTCACAAAATTATTATTTCCCACACTGAAAAACTGTGGTTTGACATTCTTTACAGTTGTGCCAGGAATTGGGATGGATGAATGACATGAACATGAGTCCTCTTTTTAAATCTTCCTTAGATAAGTTCAGATTTTACCTATTAACACCCCAAGGCTGAATTCGTTCTCTGTGTATTTATGAACACTCGCACGAACCTGTCTCACATCTTGCTGTGGCCCTTCATCTGCAAACAGTCCTGGCTTCAGCACTCTAGTTGCAGGGCCCTCATGAAATCTGACCTGTGTGGAGGGGCTTGGTTCCACCTCGAAGCTGTGTCACATCTGCCTTGGCAGCAGTAGGCAGGAACGCAGCAGCTTCGAAAAGTTTTGCCTCGTTGCTAAGCATGACATCGGTTGAGCAGCATTGTGATCCAGTAAAATTATTCCAGTTCTTCAGTATTTTCCCAGGATCTCTGAAATATTTTCAAAACAACGGGAGCATTTTGCATAAACCCACTGAGCTATGCTGACTGCTAAGAAACCTTTGCGACATGGCTTGAACTGTGCCTTATGCTTTTATCTCCTCTACACCGGTGATGTCTAAATTGTTTCTGTGATGAAATGGTTGTGTTCCTAAAGCCCCAAAGCCACAAAGGAGGCTTCTCTGTATAAAATATGGATGTGATATGTGCAGACAGAAGGCCTTCTCTGCTTCAGGAAAACAAGCACAAAGCAGAGAGCTCTCAGGTGTTGGTTGTGCCACCTTTCCTGTGGGTTTGGTGATCTAAACAGAAGCCTGCTCGTGGGATTTTAGGGTAACGCACAAGTGAGGAGGAGCAACTTAAAGTTGATTAGGAAGTTGAATTGATCCTCATAGATTGAATCCTGCGGTTATTTATTTGATTCAAATAGCATTATTCTTGTTAAGTGACTGTTACAGTCAGACCCTACACTAGGTAAGAGAGAGAGTGAAATGAGAGACTCCATCCCTGCCCCCAAGTGGCTGAAAATCTGGTGAAAGATGAAGGTCAGTAAGAACCCTAACACAGCGTCATAGGTACCACAGAAAAAGCGAGCCCTGGCCCCTGGAGTGCTGGCCCCTCCACTCGTAACTCTCTTCGTGACCTCACAGAGCCCCAGGACACAGCCCTTGCTCCTCTCTCTCCTCCTACATTGTCCCATCGCCGTCTCTTTCAATTCTGTGAATTTAAAGGCTGACTATACCTTGATGGCTCTCAATCTGATTTTTCAAACATACTTCTCCCCAGAGATCCCAAGTGAATATCCAATTGCCTATTGATGCTGCCACTCGGGTTCTAGTATTCATTGTGTACTTAACATATCTAACACCTAACTCTTCATTTTTCATCCCAAACCAGTCCCCACCCCAGTTCAATAATAGCACCACTACCCAGTGGTGAAAGAAACAAAACCCTGAAAGATACCCTTTCTTCCTCTACAGCCTCACATCCAATCCAGCAGAAAGTCCTATTGGAGTAACATCCAAACCAAAGGAACCCAACCAAATCTGTTGCCAACCCTGTGCAAACTTTCCTTCACACCAGCAGCATCCCTCACCCCAACCACTGCCACAGCCTCCTTCCTTGCTGCCTGTCTTCCAGCCTTGCTCCCTAGAGAATTCCAAGCTCTCTTCTCAAAGGGCACATAAGATCCTATCACTTCCCTGCCAGTAATGACAGTTAAAAGCTGCCCACAGTTTCCCATCACAAATAAAATGAGAAATAACATCCTTTCTTATGGTCCCTAGGATGTGATCTGGCCCCTGTTATCATTCCCTCTTGTCCCTTGTCCCCACCCCAGTGAGACATTCCAGCCACACTGGCTTTTCTGCCCACTCATTCCAGGCTTATTTCCATCTCTGTATTCTGTGCCTAGAATGCTCTTACCTGGGTTATTTAGGTCTTAGACCCTTTTAAGAGGTCTTCCTTAATCACCTTTTCTAAAAGAAGTCCTCCATAATTGTCCTATGTAATTATTTATTTTTCTTTCCATTCACAAAATGTATATTATCTACATAATGATTTCTTAAAGTGCTAACAATTATTTGAAATTATAATATTTACTTATCCATATATTTTTTTTACTTTTTCTCTGCTTCCTCTAAACTGGAAACTCCATGACAGCAGGGACTTTGTCTTATTTACTGTCGTATCCCCACTCCCTAGAATGATACACAGATAGATAGTCACAAATTGTACGAGTGCAAATGAAGGCAAAGTACAGAAGTTATGTGAGTTTAGATGGTGTTGAGAAGTAGAATTCAACCTTCTGTTGAATGCACCCAAATAATCCTCTTTGTTTTCTGCAGTGTAGAACAATAGTGCTATTAGCACGATTTGACAGTCTAGCACTCGTGTGCACATTTATGCACTGTTTTCTTTAGGAAAGCTTGACCAGCATCAGTGTTTATGATTTTGCAAAAAATTGATTGAAGTGTGTGTCCCACTTTTATTTTTAATGTAATTTTGAGCTAAAGAATGCAACCAGTATTGTCACCATTTGAAAAACATTGTGCTTAATTACAGTATATTCAAAGAAAAAAATACAAAAGTCTAGGAACAATTGTCATTACTCAAAAACTATAATTTATGTCCAATGCTTTCTAGTTTATACCTGGTTTTGCAAAAAAAATTTTAATAATCTTCTAGAAATTGAAATTTATCCTGAATCTTTATTTAGAGTCAAATCTTTATGTTTCCTTACCTCAAGGCCAAAGGAAAGAGAAAAATTAGTAGTATCACATCATCACATATGACCTGCCAGAATGAATCCCCACCTTTTCTACCAGGAAGAGTAGATTTTCCATTCTCTGAGAAAGCCTCTTCCTTCAACAAGATTATCAGATTCTAGATTTGCTGATTAGTTTACAGACTGTGGTCACCATAGCAACCAATAGCTTTAACAGCCTGTGTTGGAAACTTTTTTCTTCTTAAACACCTACCATTGGGAAGCAAGCTACATCAGAGCACAGAGGGGGTTGGAGAATAATACTTAAAATATATATAGTTTTCTTCTTAGTGAAAAGAAGCAATACATTGGTTAAATTATTTATGTTTCTCTTTACATAATGCTTCATTTTCCAGTTACAACTGACATGCAATATTATATTAGTTTCAGGTATGCAGCATAGTAACTAGACATTTATATAATTTATGAAGTGGTCACCCCAATAAATCTAATACCCATGCGACACCATATATAGTTATTACAATAGTATTAACTATATTCCCTATGCTGTACTGGACATTCCCATGACTATTTTCAACTACCAACTTGTACATCTTAATCCATTCCCCTTTTTCATCCATGCCCTTTCCTCCCTCCCATCTGTCAACCATCAAAATGTTTCCTGTATATACATTTGTTTCTGTTTCATTTGTTTGTTCATTTTTTAGATTCCACATATAAGTGAAATCATATGGTACTTACCTTTTCCTAAGTCCATCCATGTTGTTGTAAATGGTAAGGTTTCATGCTTTTTATGGCTGAGTAATATTCTATTGTATATATGTACCACTTCTTCTTTATCCATTCACCTATTGATGGGTGCTTAGATGTCTTCCATATCTTGGCTCTAATAAATAATGCTGCAATTAACATACGGATGTTCATGCCTTTTTGAATTAATGTTTTGGGTTTCTTCAGGTAAATACCAGAAGTGGAATTACTGGGTCCTTCTTTGTCTCTCTATAAGTTTTGTTTTAGTCTATTTAATGGTATAATTATTGCAACCACAGCTTTTTTTTTCTGTTTCCATTTTTGTGAAATATCTTTTTCATCCCTTTACTCTCAGTTTATGTGTGACTTTCGATCTAAAGTGAGTCTCTTATAGACAGCCTATGTAAGGGTCTTGTTTTCTTATCCATTTTGCCTCCCTATGTCTTTTTATTGGAGTGCTCAACCATTTACATTTAAAGTGATTGTTGATAGATATGCAATTACTGCCATTTTATTATTCTTATTTTTTATCTTTTTTCTTTTTCTTCTTAAAGAAGTCCCTTTAATATTTCCTGTAACACTGGTTTAGTGATGATGAATTCCCTTAGCTTTTTCTTGTTTAGGAAGTTCTTTATCTGTCCTTCAATTCTTAATACTAGCTTTGCTGGGTAATCTTGGTTATAGGTTCTTATGCTTCATCACTGTGAATATTTTGTGCCAATTTATTCTGGCCTGCAATTTTTCTGTTGAGAAATCAGCTGATAGTCTTATGGGAGCTCCCTTGTAGGTAACTAATTGTTTTTTTCTTGCTGCATTTAGGATTCTTTGTTTTTAACATTTGGCATTTTAATTGTGATATTCAGTTTCTTGATGTGGGCCTCTTTGGGTTCATCTTGTTTGAGACTCTCTGTGCTTCCTAGGCTTATATTTCTATTTCTTTCATCAGGTTAGGAAAATTTCCTTCAAATAGGTGTTTAATTTCTTGCTCTCTTTCTCCCTTCTTCTGCTACCCCTATGGTACAGATGTTGTTTTTATTGATGTTGTTCCAGAGGCCCCTTAAACTAGCCTCATTTTTTTAGATTCTTATTTCTTTTTGCTGTTCTGATTTAGTGTTTTCTGCTACCTTATCTTCCAGATCACTAATTTGATCCTCTTCCTCATCTAATCTACTCTTGATTCCCTCTGTATTCTTCATTTGTAACAGGTTTTTTGTTCATGTTTTCTATCTCCATTTTTATGTTTTCTATCTCTTCGTTGAAGTTCTCACTGAGATCACTAAGCATCGTTTTAACCAAGCATTTTGAACTCTGCATCTGAATGATTGCTTATCTCCATTTTGTTTACTTCTTTCTCTGGAGTTTTGTTCTGTTCTTTCATTTGGGACCTGTTTCTTTATCTCCTCATTTTGGCTGCCTCCCTGTATTTGTCTCTGCCTATTAGGTATAACTGCTATGTCTCCCAGCCTTGATAGAGTAGCCTTATGTAGTAAATGTTCTGTGGGGCCCAGTGGCACAGTCTCTTTGGTCACCTGAGCCAAGTGCTAAAGGTGTGTCCCTTGTGTGGGTTGTGTGTGCCCTCCTGTTGTAGCTGAGCCTTGATTGCTGCTGGCACATCAGTGGGAGAGATTGACCCTCAGGTTAACTGGTTGTGAGGATTGGTTATGACTACAATGGAGGAGCTGCTTTGCAGTGGCTGACCCTATGGAGCAAGATTCATCTTAGCAGTTTTCTGGCACTGGTCAAGTCTGCATTTTGGGTGTGTCATTTGTGTAGGTGGTTGAGTGGTGCTCTGGTATGGCCTGAAACTGGCCAATGGGTATGTTGGTTCTAGGGCTCCTTGGGAGAGGCTCTGGTCATGCCAAGGTCATCTGGGCCTGTGCCCTACCCAGGACTACTTGGTATGAGCTAAAAAATGATCTGCAGATGGGTGTTGCTTATGCTGGGCTTAGAGGTACCTAGGAGAAGCTAAGCTGCAAACTAAGGCTGGATGCCACTAATGCACGGTTGGGACTGCTTATCAAAAGGTATGAGGCATGCCAAGGCCAGATGCTATTTGGGGTTTGTGAACCTTTGAAAGATTTTAGGAAAGTTCCAAGCTTGAGTCAAGACAGGACATTCATATGGAAAAGCCACTGGAAGCAGCTTGGGTGGACCAAAAAGTTGGGTGGAGTCTCATGGAATCACCAGAGCAGGGCAAAAGGTTTTAGCTAGGCTGATGGAGAGTCTCATATGGTACCTGCCTCAGAATAATTTTTTGGAATATAATTTACTAGTACTGACTCAAGAAGAAATATGCAACTTGAATCATCCTATTACCATTAAATAAATTGAATCATTAAAAGTCTTCCCACCAGCCAAAGATGTTTTATGAAGCTTCTAATAACCAAGAATATGTATGTGGAAAAAAAGTTAGCTTCATTATTGCCTCTAGGGCAAAGAATTTTTTTAATGATAATACTCAGCACCAGTGGGAAAATAGACTTGTAAAATATTTTAAAGGGCAATTTCACAATATATATCAAAAACTTCAAAATGTTTGTACCTTTTAACCCAGTTGTTCTTTAATAATCCTTGAGAAATAATCACTCACATGCATAGAGATACATGCCCCAGGATATTTGATGCAAATGTTATAATAACAACAATAGAAGATGAACCATATTAAGATAAATCTATAAATGGGATACTACAGGATCCTTGAAATGATGTAATGGTTGTACATTTACTAGCATGTAAATACATCCCTGATAAAAAGTTAAACAACCGCATGTACAGAAAGGTTCCATTTTCACGAGGGAGCTCAGTTGGTTAGAGAGTTGTCCTAATATGCCAAGGTTGCAGATTCAGTCCCCAGTCAGGACACCTATAAGAATCAACCAATGAACACATAAATAAGTGGAACAATAAATTGATGTTTCTCTTTTCTTTCCCCTCTCTAAAAATCAATAAATGAAAAAAAGTAAATAATGAAATAATTTGGTTGAGCATGATTATATTCCAGCTATGTGGCTAAATATTTTATAAGTATTATGAAATTTAATCCTCAGAATTACCATATGGTGTTAGTATTTTTAACTCTTTTCTAGAGATGAGAAAACTGGACCTCAAGAAGGAAGTAACTGGACCTAAAACAAGAGTTCATGAGTTAATATTTTTATATGTAAACATATGGGGAAAACCTAAAATAAGATATACTGATATGCTCCCAGTTATTATATCTAGGTAGTAAAATTAATGGGGTTATTTTTTCTTTTTGCTCATCTATTTTTTCTAATGTGTATGCAAGGAAAGACTATTACATAACTTATATGCTTTTAAAGTGTTTTATCAAAAAAATTACCCAGAAACAAATACCTAAATGAAATAAAAGTCCTTGTCCTCTCATACGTAGAAAGTCTCCAAAATATGCTTTTAACATTCATTCAAGTCTAGTTTGAAAGATTTGGATGATCCCTAATTTACATACCTTTTAATCCTTCTATTCCCTGCCATCTGGACAGTTAATAGGCTCTGTGGATTCCCCATATGAAAACAGAGCTTGTTTATAGTTTACTCTCATTAAATACTTAGTTAAAATGTGGGGCTACAATTATCTCTCTGAAGACAATCTTTTAATTATTTAAGCAGTTATGGCAGCATAGCTTAGGTGCAACAATTGACCTTTGCATTTCTCTTGAGTCAGCAGTGTTCTTCAGATTCTAAGTATCCTTTTAAAAAATAAATCACAAGATCTGTCTCCATGAAAAAAAGTCCCTAATGCAGTTTTGTCTTGACAGCACATAAATAAGGCTGTTTGTGCTGAATATTTAACAGCGTCCATTATGGGCTGATATATTGTATAGCATCTCTTTGGACATTTAAATCAGATAAGAAAGGTGGTTGCATAAAATATTTCAATAATAATAATAATTAATAATAATGTCACCTGAGTCTAGTGTAACTTTTCACAGTTTACAGAAAAATTTCCCAAAAATTTGTTAATGAAAAAGGTTATTTGGCTTGTCTGAGACCACACTGCTAAGGAGTGGTTATACCAGGACAAGCACCCACATCTTCTGACTTCTGCTTAAAATATTTTCAACACACCCCAAAAAATTCCTTCCTGGTGACTGTGCAGTCTTTGAGGTCAAGAACTGTCTGTTTCAGCTTCCTAGTCCAAAAACATAGGCCTAGAATTAAGGGTTTAGTGCATACTAAATTTATTTAAGTTATACAACCTACTCTCTGACTGTTTTCCTATAGACAGACTTTTGACTTGGTCTTTTTAAGAACCAAAATTGCCAAGAAAATATATCCCTGCATTCAGATTCCACAAAATCATTTCATATGAGGCATCATTCTCTGAACTAAGAGAACACGAGCCATTGAATAACTACCCAATTTTGGGGGGCTAATTTGATGACAGTGGAGTGGAAAAGCACAGAGTGGCATCAGGAAGACCTAGATTTAAATCTCAGTTTTTGCCCTATGAGCCACTTTTCCTTGGGCAAGGTATTTATTTATTTAATCTCTGGGACACCCACTTCCTCATTTGTAAAAATGGAAATGATGCACAGAAGCTCCTTTGACGAGTTGAGGGAAAGAGAGTGCAAGAAGCAGCGCCTATCTGCCCGCTTGGGAAACCTCGAGGTCACAACAGGGTTTATGGAGCACATGTCGTGTGGCAGGATTCGTGGCTGGCATTGTGTATAGTGGGCACAACTTGATAGGGTGAGAGTCAAAGAAAGCTTCGCTTTATCGTCTACTGCCCATTCAAACCCCATTTGTGAGCTAGTTTTATCCCAAACTCTGGCTGAAATCACAGGTTGGCACCTTATATTAACCTCCCATGGCTGTTATAACAAAGCACCACTAAACGGGTGGCTAAAAACAAAAGAAATGCCCTGTCTCACAGTCTGGAGGCCGGAAGTGTGAAACCAGGGTGCGGGCAGGGCCAGGCTCTCTCCGAAGCCCTAGAGTCTCGTCTTTCCTTGCCTCTTCCCTCTTCCAGTAGCTGCGGGTCTTCCTTGGACTGTGGCAGCATCACTCCAATCTCCCTCCCACCTTCACGCGGCCCGTCTTCCCTCTGTGTCTGTGTCCAAACTCCCTTCTTATAAGGACACCAGTGATACTGGATCAAGGATCCACCGTAAGAACCTCGTCTGAACTTGATTACATCTGCAAAGACTGTATTTTTCAAGAAGATCACATTCACAGATACCAGAGGTGGGGACTTCACCATATCTTTTAAAGGAACATAACTCAGCACATGAAAGTCCCATAGCTTTCTTATCATTCTAAGATAATGAAAAATCCTCCAGATTCTTTTGGTCTTGAGAACTGTGCCACATCAATAAATGAGATATGCATTCCTCTGCAATAATTAAATAATTCCTTCTATGTTCACAATTTAGAGCTTCTTACCTCCCCAAACTAGGAGTGCCCTTGGGTCTGATCCTCTGTAGTGGGGAAGCTGCCAGGCGAACCTTCTGTCTGCTGGCGTAACTTGCTCCCCTTCCACTCACTTGTCAGTTTCTGAGTCCTCCAGTGAGGAGTAGGGAAGGGGGCCCAGCCTCACGTGGCAGGTACACCATGGCCTGGCTAGGTGCGCTCTGGGCTCAGGGGATGTTTTACACGAGTACATTCTCTCATGTTCTGCTTTTGTGGATCTCTCAGAGACTCCCACTGGGAATAGCCGTCTGCAGTTCCACTGAAAAGGTCAGCATCCTCACCCTTCGAGGAAGTCCTCTTGGAGTTCACGATAGCTCCAGGATGGCGTGCCCCTTCGTGGCCCAAACCTGGTCATAAGAAACACCCATCCCTGGCCATTCACTTCATGGAAATGCTCTCCCCTTCTCCGTTCAATGTTAGCTGTTTTATAAGAATAATAGACTAAATGCTGGGGGACACATGAGAGATATATATGATATATCATACATATATATACACATATATATCATATATATATCTCATGTGTCCCCATATATACACACATATCATATGTGTACATGTATGTGTATAATGTATGTAAAACCATTCCTTCTGCAAATCCTACATAGATAGTAGGCACCAATTGTTGCATTATATATATTTTTGGAATCGTAGCCAAAACTGAAGGTGAAAAAGTTCTGTTTTAACATTCCATTGTAGTTTCCTTCATTCCTGATAGAAAAGAAGCTGAGTACAGAATCTGTGACCTTGCAGTTCTAAACAGAATGAACTTGGTTTGTCTCAGAAAATTAAGTGACAAGGGACACGCAGAAGGGCTCTGCTCTTTCCTCCAACCGGGATGATACTGCCGAGCAACAACACTGATTGATCCTACAAACCCAGGACAGGCTAGCACTGCAGGGCGGGATGAGGAACACGAGGGTGCAGCAATGAAAAGGGTACAGAACAGGGATTATGAGATATGGGTCTGGCCCTGGTTCAGTTATTAACTAGTTAGCGGCATTGGACAAATCATTTCTAAAGGTCAAGTGAGTTAATACACTTGAAAGCTCTTAAAAAATTACACACTTTCAAGGTGACAACATTGTTGCTCTTAATAGGAAGCAATGCAGTTTTATCACTAAATCCTCTTACTTGTTCACTTAGAAAATCTCTGATTAGCTCTTTCCTGCCAGTTGCAGTTGCAGTCACCCTGGTCTCATCCCAGATTACTGCAATAGCCTCCTAATTCATCTCTCTTCTGCTCCCCACACCACTCATCCCCACGGGGAGGGAGGGAACCATATGTTCCTACTGCTCCTTACTTCCTGTTGTGATGCTCAGATTCTGAGACCAGAAAGAAGGAAAGAAAGAAAACATCACTGTTCCTTTCCCTACCCCATTTTCATCCTTAGCCTTGGCCATGATTCAAATGTGGCATTTGGTTTAACAGTTAAGGATTAGCTAGATAGATAAGAAGATGGAAGAGGGTGAGAAGGGGGTGGGCAGGTATAAATGTATAAAACTGAAGATGGGGAAAGCTGGTTAAGTGAAGATCAGGATTTTTCAGCTATTTCACACTTCCGATAACTCCACAAGCACTCCAAAGATGGTTTTATTTACTGTTACGACGTACAACAATGTGTGTCTTTTCATTTGCCTTCAATATGGGGTGTTCTGGCTTCCACCCTGATTCCACAGGCATTGCTCGGATGAAACCATTGCTTCTTCATTAGTAGTCACGCTCACAGGCACACTCGAGCTCAGCTTAAAGCTCTGGGGAGCATTGGGCCTGTTAAACTTCCTCCACTTAAGGATTCTCTTCTGTTGGATTTTCTGACCCCACACTCTTCCCCCCTCCGGAGTAAGTTCTTCGCCCTCTGCCTATTCCTTGTTCCTGGCAGTGCCAGCCCTGCAGCCTGGTCTCTGATCCTAACACAATCTCACTGGCTGAACACATCCCCTTGTGTGATTCCCATCAACATTCACATGCCAGTGACTCCAAGATCCAGATCTCTGGCTCTGATTTCCCTCCCGAGACCAAGCCCACGTAGCACACAGCCTTCTCAACATCTATGCTCCAGCATTCCAAAGGCACTTCACACTGAACATATCCGGATCTGAGCTCTCCACTGTACCCCTGCGTTACCTTTTCTGTTCTTTAACTCAGGGAGTGGGATCCTCCAAGAAAAAGCTTCCTCTCTCTCTCCTCAGCACCCCCAAGTTTCTGTCTCCTTCTCACCCTCCAACATCTATCTCTCCCCTAACATCTACTGAAACACCAAGTCCTATTCATTCTACTAAGTATCTCTCAAATCCACCCATTTTTCTCCATCTCCACTGCCAATGCCCTCCTCTAGTGTGTCTTATGGAGACAACTGTGACAGCCTTGTAACTGGTCTCCCTGCCTCCAAGTGTGCAGTGGAATGCTCCACTTAGTCCATGCTCTTCACTTCGCCCAAGGTATTTCTAAAACACAGATCTGCGTAATGACTCTCTACTTGTCCTCAGAGTCCAAACCCATTGACCTGACTATATAAGGCTCTTCATGATATGGGCCATTCTTGCTTCTACATCCTCTTGTCTACACTGGCATCATTATAAATCATCAGTTCCTAGGAGAGGCCGTCTAATCTTTCTCCTAGCTTTTGTACATGCTCTTCCTCCTATCAGAAATGTTCTTCATCACCCCATTACCTGGCTAATTTCTGTTCACTCTTAGAGTCTCAGTTGGCTTGCATTGCTTCTGGGAGGATCCCTGAACTCCTAAGTCTAAGTTGGGTGCCCCTTCTCCTTGCTCCTAGAATGCCTTTTCTCCCCAGCCTTACAGCACTATATTGCATTTGTCTCTGCCCCACCAGACTGCATACTCCAGTGGCAGGATTAGCATGGGTCTTGTTCATTACCATACCCAGGTGACTAGAACATGGCCTGCTACATAGTAGACTTGTCAGTCATTTGGCTAAATGAGTGAATTAAATGTGTAAGTATATATAATAAATTACATCAATAAAAATGTAATGTATGAAAAAAATCCCTTTAATAGACATTGGAAAAGCACTATTATCTTGTACATCTAAGCATTTCTTTTAAAAAAGGGTATGCCTGGCCCTTCAAAATGTGTTCCTAATTACATCATAGTTCCTGAGACTAATGCAGGGATATATCATTTGTTAAAATCCAGCAAATCTTGCCAGTACAGCCTAACACCGTAAGTGAAAGCAGAGGAACGTCAGTCCATCCAGAGCTCCTCTCCACTGTGTGTTAGGTTCTGTAGGAAGGTGCTGCCATGGCGGCCGATTTTCTCCCGGGCCAAGGAGTCACAGACCTGGCATTTCATGCAGCTTCTCTTCTGTGTTTTGATGCTGGGTATGAGTCAGTTGCTGCCAAAAAAGCTAGATGCAATGCCTAGTATCCTTGGCAGAGAAAATATTTCTCGAGTTCTATCCAAATTAATCCTCACAGGCCAATAAATCAATATACAAGGATAATTTTGACCATCTGGAATCTTTTTAAGGCATTGGTGGGTGTAACCGAAACTACCTAGCTCCACAGTAGTTAGTTATGAACAATGAGAAGTACCTCCATGTAGCACAAACATGATCCCCTTCCCCCACGATACCACCACCCCGGTCCAACGCAAGGGGGCCCCTGGTGGCTTTTCAGAGTCCTTGCCTTGTCCTTGAGTCAGCTGGTTGATTTCAGTGTCAAAGAAATCAGCTTAGGCCACTTTCTTTCCCAACACCTTCGTACCAAACTGGACTGAGGCTCTGTCTTCACACCTGGTCCACTGCTGTGACAATCACGTAGTCAAAAAGAAAAAGGGAGAAAGTCAAAATACCAGTACGATATGTTCAAAACAATGTGAGTGATTTTTTAATCTAACTTTTCCATCAAAATGACTGGCCCATTTTTTTTTTCCATAAATAACCCTAAAGGATGATAGAAGGGGCAGGATTTCAACGGTGGAAGATTGTGTCAACCTAGGTGTTAGATAGAAGGTAAAATTCTTTATCACCAGGAATGCTGTTGCAAAGGAAACTGCCTCTAAACCAGTCTCTCTGGTGGCCTTGCCCGGCAGCAGAGGAAAGGGGAGGAGCCGGGAGCCTGTTTACAAGCGCAGACATCCTGAACTTGATTGACAGCCTAAGCTTGTTTTAGTCGTAGCTATACATGCTGCCCCGGTGGGTAGCCCGGTGCTTTACAGCAGCCATATCCTGTGTTAACGTGAGAAAACTGGAACATAGATTCAGTAACCTGTGCAAGGCTACACCGCAGTTCCGTGATGGAACTGGAATTCCGACCTGTCTAGCTCCAAAACTCCTGCCCTTAATCACTATTCCCAATATAAAGAATGTTTGCATGTTTTTCAGGCCCTAAAACAATTGTAGAACTTAAAAGTTGGTCACCAAAAAATAATAACTTTTTATCAGTAGTCTCTCTTAGGTTATTTTAAAATAAGGGAAATGAAGAGGTTGGGGGAAGAAAGGTTAGGAACTACCCAGAAACCCCAGTACACTAATAAATTAACTGTTTTCATTTTCTCGTGTTTCATCCAGTCTTTGTCCAATCTGTATACATTATCACACGTAGTTTCAAAGGCTAGTTAGTATTAAAAAGATAAACACATCAAATGAGTTGTCTTCCCAAAAACACACAAAAATTATTTTAATTCTCCCCTCCACATCCTGGGTTTCATTTCCTTTTCTGGAACAATAACAACAACAAATCTTGAAGAATTCTGATTCACACAGCAGATGTGACGATTAGGGAACCTGCTGGCTGATTGGAAATCAGTCTCACTGGAAACAATCACATCAAAACAAACCATGTGTGGTAAATTCCTATTTCTCATAGTTTCTCAGGATACACCAAATTTATCCCACCAATGATCTCTGTTTTTGTGGAACTTTAGATGCTTATGTGCTGGGACTCAACCTCAGCATTTTACAAGCTGTGTCCTGGAGAACCCTAAATCACTGTCTCTCTCTCTCTCTCTCTCACACACACACACACACACTCATTTAAGGTCATCCCCCTCTTAGATATTTAACATGTATATTAACATTTGAAGATTCTGGGAAGTCACACAGCAAAGAACCTGTTCACTTTTGTCCGGAAGGTGACAGCTCAGCTACCTCCAGGAGCCAGGCAGATGAAGGTGATGGTCTGGTAGTGACTACGGCAATGTGGAAAACCACATGGACCACCCAATACTGGCTCCTTCTATGGGCCTAATGTTAACACACCATCGTGAAGGTTCTGAAATCTGGGTTTTAATGTGAAATTTCCTACCTAGGATTAGGAGGAAAAATTTTTCTTCGCTAGATCTGGCCTTTAGGTTTAACCTGATGTTCCTCAAGTTCATGTGCCCATAGGACTCTGCAAGGGGGTAGCTGTTTGGAATTTGCAATCTGCCATGAAAGGAAAGAACGCAGTATCTTGAATTCTGGTTCTGTTACTTACCAGAATAGTGTGACTCTGAGCAAGTAACTTCGTTTCTCTTTGCATTGTTTGTTCACCCTATCCTGAATCATAGTTACCTCTGTTTTTATCATTGGACAGTGAGCTTCTTGAGAGCAGCATCCACATCTAGGTGTTTTGTTTGGTTTTTTAATAGTCCTGTAAGGCAAAGCATAAGCACACAGTTTGGGTCTAGTAAATATTTCTAATACTCTACTTTTTAAAACTACTGGAGAGTTTCCCAGTAGCTTTTCACTACCTGTAGACATGGCTAAACGAGGAGAAACCCCCTCTGGACCCGAGTCACACTGCTTGTAGCTCACAATCCACAGGCCAATCCTTTATCACATGACGTATTGTCATGTGGAACATGAGACAAGGCTCACACCCCAGGACCCGCCCCCCCTAATTTCCCTACACCCAAGATAAAGCACCCCTAAAACATGCTGCCAGTCACTCAAAGAGCAGCCAGGAGGCCTGTGAGAAATCAACAGCCTCTGAGATCCTGACCCCACAAAACCTTACTCCCTAAGTGGCAGCAAAGCCAGGCTTGGTCTCCAAACCTGCGGTTTCCAGTGCACCTTAAGAGCAGTTCTTTGTTGTGAATACAAATACCTGCCGGAACCACAAACATAGATACAATCACGTGAAACTCAGCTTCTGGAGAGCCATTTGTTTGCTAATGAATAGGCTAATGACACCTGGCCCTTGGACAACCGGTTTTGCTCACTGTGCTTTAATACTGCATTTCTCTTTACCCCTCCCCAGAAGAGGAAGAATAGAAAGGAAAGAACAGAAAAGTCTCTGAGATTCCCCGTTAGAAACGACTCTTGGCTGCCTTCTGACATCCTGCTCAAGCCTTGTGTTGCATTATTGCCTGCCTCCTGCGCCCTTTCCTCTCCTGCTCATCATTTCCAATTTTTCTGCCCCACGTTTCCACAGCTGATCTGCTGGCACGTTGTTTGGTGAGAGCCTCAGGCTGTTTGCCCAGGTGCCCGCCGACATCTGCAGTGACGGTCGGCTCCATTAAAGGAGGAAGCGTGTCTAACCCAGAGGCAACCGGAAAATCTGTATTCAGTGCTAGTACCAATTTTTTTTGTTTCTCAACACTTCTGAACCACACGGTTTACAGTTTGTCAGATTGCGTCTTCTCTCTATCCTGGGAGACATTCCTCTTCATTTACAAATATAAAATAGCATTAACTGCCAATTCCTGAGTTCTTAATGTTACAAGTTCTAAGCACTTTGCATACATCGTTCCACTTAATGTGCACAACCACCCTCAGAGACTTTTTACATTTTACAGGCGAGGAAACTAAATTGAAGTGGTCACATGGCGGGGGGCATGGCCGGGATCCACACTGTTCTACCCCGTGCCAAAGCCCATGTGTTTTCCTCCCCATTCTGTTTAGATTGAGAAAGGAGCATGCATGACAGATTCATTTCTTATCTCATTGAGATTTTATTCATTTTGAGCTTTCCTGTTTCACTCAATAAATCAATTCATTAATGGCGTTACACTAGAGACCCTCACTCGGGGCTGTAAGAGCCTGAAGAATTTGTTGGGTGAAACCTCCACCTGACCTCTGAATCATCCGTACAGCACTCCTGGCATGGGTCATTCTGTCTGTGTTGGAAGACTTCTAATGTTGGAAAACACATCCTTCTGTGGAGGAAGCAGCCCATTCCGTTTTCAGGCAGCTTCATGGCACGTTTGATAGAAGGTCACGCCCTGGAACTGCCGCGCACGCATCTTAGTTGTCTTGTCTGCACAGCAAGGCTAAGCCTGCTTGCTCAGCTCTCCCCACCCCTCCCCACCCCTCCCCACCTAGCCTGGCCTCCCTAGGTGAATTGCTTCATAAACAGGGTGGCTCTTGCACTTTCACCCCTGCCAGTGTTGACGCATTTGTCAATGACGCCTCACGCCGTGGGACACCCAGGACTGCATCCAGAGCTCAGACTAATTCTGACCAATACAAATTCTCTTCCATCCTCGATCAGGGCGCTGCACATCTATGATTGCAGCCACGGGTTGAATATGTCCTTTGGGAAGGCACATGGAATCCTCGACTAATACTGAGTTCCTAGTCAACAGGAGATGTGGTGAGTGGGGACAGCTTAGTCACTCTTCACCAGCCTGGGCTACTGGACCTTAGGGCGATGAGGTCCCAGGCTGACTGCACATAATTTCACTTCAACAAAATTTGTGGTGACAAACACTTCACCCAGGCTTTTGTAGTGACTTTTCATCCCTCACCGTGCAAGTGTGGCTCTCTTTCCTTTTGCATATATAGAATGGGTTGGTTGGTTGTTTTTTAAAGGGTTGGTCCAGCAACAGTTAATCAATGGATGTCTAAAGAGGCAAATAGAAAGCCAGACTCCTAACAGACAGAATTGGCGCGTAGTCCCACATCCATCAGTTCTTTCACAATGTAACCCCAGGATCTTTCTAATCAATAGTTATGTTTGATTACAAAGTTAAAATTTTAACTCAAGGATGACCAAAATAGACTGGTAAATGGGAGCTGATAGTATGTTGCTATCCTGAAATTTTCTTGGTTCTAGTTTAAATTACTTATTTTCTTATTCTTTATAGTTTAATATAATTAATTTTATTGTCATGATTTTTATAAAAATTTTTATTTGCTAGTTTTACAATCAAAAAGTGAAAGGAAAATGTCAAATATAATTTGGGGAAAGTGCTTTAAAGTATAATTTTTGGAGATCAGTGAACAGGCTTCATTTCCCCTTTTCCTGATCTTCTGAATCGATCTGCGTAGACGAAGAAGCCTGAGCTATTTGTTCAACAACCCCAGTCTCCTCACTTTGCAAATAAGGAAAAATAATGTACAAAGGGGTTAAAATGACTTGCTCAGCTCACAGGGGCAATGGCACTTGCTAGCACACGCCTCTCTTGTTCCAGACCACTAAGGCAGAATATCTGTGTTGAAGGAATTCAGAGAGGCAAGAAATTGCGCTAGTGTGGGATCACTGGAGAAAGTAAAACTGAAGAGAAGTCAGCATTTTTAAACCAAATCTTACTTTTTCTCCAAAATAACACATGCTAGTAATAGAAAACTTGGGAAATGCTACAAAGTACAAAGAAAGGTGTTGGGGCAAATTACTCATGCCCTCACCCCCCGAAAGCAGTGCTGCTGGTGCCCCCCAGCACATCCTTTGCTGTTTTCTATCATATCAAGAAATGTCATAACCCAAGGGCTATTCCATGTTGCAATGAACTCTCTGTAAATACCATTTTTGCTATAATATTCTTAACTTTCCTCCTATTTTTGAACTAGTTGGAAGGGAATGATTTAAATGGCAAAAGGAAAGCTACGTGGAAGACTCCATGTGTTCACCACAAATTAAAACACCAAATATTCACTGATGTGTATTTGAGCTTTGAGGTTGTGGGTGATTTTTGGTCATTTTTTGTATTTTCCAGCGCTGCAAAAACACTAATGAGAACAGCTACTTTTATTGAGCAGGTATCGTGTGCTTTATGCCACAGATACGTTTTTCCCTCATTTAGCCCTCCTAATGACCAGTCAAGGTCACTGTTATAGATCTTCATTTCAAAGATGAGGAACATACACCCCAGAGAGGGGACGGTACTTGCACAAGGTCAGTGAAGGAGCCAGGACTTGTTCCCAGGTTCATCTGAGGAGAAAGCTGCTGTTCTAAACCATCGTACTGCATATCCCAAGTTCTTTTTTAATGAATACCTACCATTATGATAATCAGAAAGCTATTTTTAAAAATGAAAGTAGTTTGCAAACAATAGATCATTTCTGGTGTAAGCAGATCACTAACCTGTAGAATATAAAAAACAATCTACCAAAACCCCAGAACAACTAAAAAAATCATCAATATGTCAAATCCCCTCAGTCCTGTCTAAAATGTTTAAAATTCAAATATGTCTCAGGTTTCTCTGAAATTGATTAAAAATTAAAAAAAGAAGCAGCGTTAATTGCAGTTATGTGAAAGAAGTCTGGATTCTGAGACGGGATGGAAATTGATTGTGCTAAAAGTAGTCTTCTGTAATTAAATGAAGCTGTGCTGTGCACTTTAATTAGTCAGCACTTATGGTAGGTGGTAGCAGTAAGTCCGGGTGCACCTCATCAAACGAGAGCCTGGCAGCCCCGGCAGCCCACCACCACCCCCCACCGCCCCCCCCCCC
>CM052539.1:155998342-156036360 GCA_028533065.1 Trachops cirrhosus
CTTACTGCCTTACAAAGTACTGAAAGTAATCGGCATTTCACATTACCTACCAGGGGGCTTGGGAAAGTTGGCAAACATTGTAAAATGCACTTGATGTATTTGTCTTGAAGTCTGTGAAGACGACTTGAACCTGCATCCTTGAAACACTAGTCAAGACAATGAGTCTCCAAAAATGGTCTCTAAACTCCTCAGTATCTAAATGTTCAGGTTTCACAATACTCGAAAAGGAAAGCTAATTTATTTTTTTACTCTTGCTTTTAACCTTTATTATTATAAAATCAATGCAAAATCAGAAAGTTCAGGAAGTACAGAAAACTATAAAGAAGCAAGAAAAACATTACCCATCATCCCTTCATTCAAAGAGATTACTCTTAACATGGCAGCATATTTCTTCGTAGCCTTTTATCCAGCCATCGCTGTGTACCTGAGATCCTTCGGTTTGCCTAATTTGATATGCTACTAGAAAGACTCATTGAAAAGTAAATTTTGAATTTTATTCCTATTGTTAGCCTGGATACATGGTGGCCTTCGTCGAGGGGAGGCCCCTGCTGAAGTGACAGGACCCATTTTAGTGGTAGGAATGGGTACACTGGATATAGCAAAGGAAGAGAACAGAACTTTATTTATTTCATAGTCCAGGGTTAATCACATTGGGCCACCTTTATTCCCTGAACATTTGTGTGCAGAAGAAATAAGGTTATATTCACCATTCAAAGCAGCTCTGAAGAAAAGTTCCCACCCCAGCACACCCCCTACCGGGCCATGAGGCTGCAGTGGAGGGTGAGGCTGGGAGGACTAAAAGGTGAAGGGCAACCTCAAGTCAAGTTGATGATGTGTCAACAAGTCCCAGGACTGAGAATCACAGAAACGAGATTTGCAAGTAGAGTATGGGTGTCAGCCCAGACTCAGGTGTTTGAGAAATACTGATTTCTTTGTTTTCTTTAAAGAAGATAAAGTGGTTTCCAAGCATCTCTCTTACCACACCGGCAAGGTAAAGTTAGTCTCGGACACCTGATCTGGAAAGCCGATGTGCTGCCAGAAAACAAGGACCGAGTCTGCACCCTCCTCTTTGTCATGCTGACTGCAAACAGCCAACCAAACCCACATGCTGCCCTGAAATTCCATTTTTCTCTATTTCCCTGACACATGAGCATCAGAGCTCAAGTCGGCCCCGCTCCCCCAGTCACACCCTCTATCAGCCCCTAGGAGGTCAGTCTAATTTGCCAGAGAAATACCTGACAGCTAAGCACCAGTCTCCCACTCACCTCAGAACCTACCACCTTCTTCTTTCTCCACCCCTAGAAAGTTCCCCTTCCTCTCTTCAGTTCCTTCAGATACTTCCCCCTTTTCCTTTCCCCAGGACACCTAAACCACCCTTTTCTGGCTTAGTCAGATAGAAGCCCACATGGGACATATCTTGCAGAAAAATTCTGCTTCCATCCAGAACACAAACCTCCTCTGAAGTAAAGAACAAATGGCCAGGTTTCCCTTTTGAAAGACATAAAAGAAAATTGTAAGGAAAACAATACTTTTCAAATAAAAATCACCCTGCCATAGAAAAGACCTTGAAGAAGACTCAGTCAAGTTCACACCCAAAGCCAGGATCCTTCGTTCTTTTTAGCACCAGGAGGCTAAGTTTGTCATAAGGTGATAAGCGTGGCCTTGGAAGCCAGACCAGGGATCAGATCCTGTGCAACCCCCACTATGTGACCGTCACCCTCTAGGCTCAGTTTTCTCCCAGCACAGCGCTTGCTACAGAGTGGGACCAACTAATATTACTTTCCCTTGTGCACAGCCCACTGCCCCCCACATCACCGCCCAGCCAGCCCCAACGCTGTGGTTCCACCTGCTCTGATCCCAGG
Source organism: Trachops cirrhosus (assembly GCA_028533065.1). Lineage (NCBI taxonomy): Eukaryota > Metazoa > Chordata > Mammalia > Chiroptera > Phyllostomidae > Trachops > Trachops cirrhosus. Next base: position 156,000,205 of record CM052539.1, read on the forward strand.
AGCAACTGCAGGAGAGGCCACCCTTCCTCAAATGTGTGTCTGGCACCCCTACTTAACGTTGTTCAAGTAATGGACTTTCTACCTGAATTTGGTATATGTGATCCAGGTCCCTCACACAGTAGCAACGTTCCTGCTGGAGAAAGTACAGGTAACCCAGTTCAACACCCTGACCACTGAGCACTCTCTGAAAGCTCTTCAGCCATGTCGTCATTGCAGATGGCCAGTGTCAGCATGTTATTCCTCCTCGGGACTCATTTTGATCTATAAGGCAAACTGTCTTTCTAGAAACAAACCAAATGATATAGCCTGTTCTTAAATCCATCTCGCTTCCTTTTTCCTGTCTCTTAGTCAGATACAGAGTTTTGGGATAAGATGCAAGCAGAATGGGAAGAAATGGCCCGGAGGAATTGGATATCTGAGAACCAAGAAGCCCAGAACCAAGTTACCATCTCAGCTAGCGAGAAGGTGACCAATTCTCTTCTTATTCTTGCTGATCGATTTTCTCAACCGCATTGGATCATATGATTATAAATTGGTCGATAATTATTTTGCGAAAAATCCAAAAATCAAACAGACAATTTAATGTCAATAGGACCTAGCAAACATTCCAGTAAAAGAAAACAATACAATCACCCAATGTATGAAAGCAGCAAAGCTAAGATGGAATACCCTTCTCTTTAATCACGTAAATATGAATGTTTGGCAGCTGGCCAGAGCTTGGGTCCTGACTGCTGGCAAGTTAGCTGAACTAAGTGACCTTGAGGGTGGGTTGGAAAAAGACCTGGGCTAACCCCACAATGCCTTTTGTCAGTCAGACAGGTGAGCCATGTCCATGAGCTAACAGAAGTGAGATCAATGGGCAGGGGAGTGAGGCAGGGCCCAGGACTGCATTTCACAGGTGATCATTATGCAGCCAGCAAAGAAACACAGCGGCAAAGATAGCCTTCCCACAACCAGGTCGAGTCCCAAGAGGATCCTCAGAGCTATTTCCTTGACAGGCGCCCTAGCCACTGTGAGTGCAGCGAACGGCCAGCCAAATTACCACGGAGTCCCAGTTGCCCTTGGATTCATGCTTTTAAAAACAGTTGGGGGAAAAAAATTACCTTGAGAAATAAGTTTAAATGACTTGAAAGATAAAAAGAGATGTGGAAATTTTCTACACTGGGAAGGGGGTATCATATATAGTTTATGCTTACATTATGGTTTTTGTGGAGGAAGTATCAATAATATTTTGTTCTGGATAATTTAATCTACATAGTCATCAAAATATCTTTCTCTTCCTAATAATATTCCGTGTCCCTCAGTAGGCCATTTCCTTAAAAATAACTGTCTTTAAAAAAAGAAAAAAGAACTAAGTAAGAAGAAAGAACATTGATGGAGATCAGCAGACTCTGGACTCAGCCTTGGCCCGAGGCCTGGCTAGGGCCCTGAGCTCCTCACTCCCAGGTCCCCCTACCCACACAGCACTGCATGAGCTCAGTGGCTTTTGATAAGGGCTTTTGTCTTTTTTAAAAAAATTATTTTATTGTCATTCAGTTACAGTTGTCTGCCTTTTCTCCCCACCCACAAAAAGGCCATACTACCCAAAGTGATTTATAGATTCAATGCAATCCCTATTAAAGTACCCATGACACATTTCACAGATATAGAACAAACATTTCAGAAATTTATATGGCTTTTGTCTTTCTGAAGGTCTGTGTTGGATCTATTTTAAAACCTAAGTAGCATCCTCAACAGACTAGCTTAATTATATCTATCAAATTAGAAAGCTTTTATGATAATCTATGCTACCTCATGTTGCAAAAAATTATGTCTCTCAGGTATTTCTGATGGGAGTTTAAAGTGGTACATACTTTCTCAAAAACAATTCAACTTCACCTATCAAGGGCCTCACAATAGTTCACAGCTCTTAGCCTAACAAACCCCTCCAGAAATCAAGGGTAATAATCAATGCAGACGAAGATTTGAGCATGAGGCTTTCACTATATCTTTATCTGTGAACACGAAAAAACAAAAGTAATCTAAAAATCCATCGACAGAGGTCTGATTAAGTAAATTTTAATATAAATAATTATAATAACTAAAACTAAGTGGGGCTAAAGCTACAAAACTGCCCATGTAGTTTGCTACCAGTGTAGCAAACACGGGTTTGAAGAGTGGGAAGGCAAACAATGTCCTACCTGTTCCAATGCTCTGTAGCCCTTAGGGCCTCAGTCCTTAAGTGGATGTGTAGAGCATCGCAGTAACACTTCAGGGGGCAGGGGGCAGCACAGAGCAAAAATATGTGCAAAAACTCAGTATCTTTAAAATCTTGGCTGGGGGCTACAGTGAGTGTCTGAAACAAAGTGAACAAAAGAAATATCAGAAAGACAACAAACTCCAAAATATTAGAGTGATCATATTTAAGTTGTGCCATTATGGGCAACTTTTTGTTTCTTTATATATGGTTCAATAGCAAAATCTAAAATTCATACAGTGAGAAAGTATGTCCATAATAAGGGAAAAACAGTAACTGAAATATTTTTTAATGTTGGCACTATTACAGATGGCCCCCATTTCCCTCTCCTTTGCCCTCCTCCACCCAACCCCCCAGCCCCCGGTCATTGAAATTTAAATGGTTAATTTTACATCGTGTATATAAAATAAAATCTCACCATAATAAAAACATTTATTAAAATTTTAAAAAGAAATTTAATTGCAATTAAAATAATCTATTAATTTAAATAAATTAAGTAACTTGATTAAAATTCCCAGGGAACTGACTGAGTGTGAGAATAAACCAGTGGACCTGTGCCGACCCTTCTGTGTTGCAGGGCTATTACTTCCACACCGAAAACCCCTTCAAGGACTGGCCTGGCGCATTTGAAGAAGGTTTGAAAAGGCTGAAGGAAGGGGACCTGCCAGTCACCATCCTGTTCATGGAGGCAGCGATTCTCCAGGACCCCGGAGACGCAGAGGTATCATTTCCCGTTCATCCTGCCAGGCTCAGTGTGGCTCTGCACGCTGATGAGGGACAGAGGGGTTCTCAGGGCTCTGCCGAGTGGCATTTTCACCAAGTCATGGTTCTCAAAGGGGTTTCCCTGGGTTACAGTGATATAGCCTGCTTTCTAACCAAATCTGCAGTATCTGTCTGTGGTGCCCCAAAGCTAGAGGGTGGGGACAGGAAATGGGAAGTTAAAACGGCCTGCCTGGAAGTTCAGTGGCAGCTTGCAGGGGGCAGTGTGCAGGCTTGTCTGGGTCCAGAGCCACACCGTGTGTCGCCATCGATTTATTCAGTCCACATTTATTGAACACGTATCACGTCCCAGGACTTGGGCCACACGCAGGCTCAGCACACTGAAGAGCTGGAAAATGGAACCAAGGAAGAGACACGTTTAGTGTGGTCCGTGTGGAGGGACAAGTAAATAAATCAGTGCAGTGGAATACACGCAAATGCACAAGACGCTAGGACAGCAGAGAGCGAGACTACTAACGCAGCCTTCCCCTGCAAGGGGGTCCAAAGCTGAGTTTTCAGGACAGAGGATTAATCAAAGACAGAGGGGGAGCTGAGAGGGACTGGTCCCCGGTGGGCAGAGTGACCTGAAACATTGGGTCTGTGAAAGAGGGAGGGGAGAACAGCAGGAGTGCAGATGAGAGGAGGTAGGCAAGCATTGGAACTTCATGCTGAAACCAGGAAAGAGCATGTTATAAAAACCTCTTTCTCTGAGGGGTGAAGGGTGATTGGAAACAAGGCTGGGAGACCACCCAAGAGGCTTCTGCACCCCAACCTTGGTCCGCTACACTTCCAAACCTGTGAAAGCCTGTCACAAGATAGTGGTGGGTCTAGAGTCTTTTTCTGTAGTTTGTCATTTCCAGAAAACATAAGGGCTATTCCGAGAGGAGTTAGAGAAATTTTAGGAAGGGGCATGTGTGATGCTGAGAAGGCAGTACAGAGTAGTGTTTCCACTTCCAGCCTGCTGTCCTGGGCGGTTTTCTCAGCTGCCGGTTCGCCCGCCGGGAGCCGTGTGATCTGGAACAAGTCATTTAAACGCCCTCGACTTCTGTTCCCTTACATGTGAAGTGGAAATCACAGTTATAGTAACTTTCTCATTGTTTTTTGTAAGGATTAAATTAGTTGGTACAAATAAAGTGCTCAGTTCAGTGTCTGGCACATCAGTACTTAGGCTTTATTACTACTGTTGGTTAGTTTGTGTCAAAAGAACAAGTAAACTGATCACTAAAGCCACTGGTATCTTGTTAGTTGAAACATTGATAATGAAATGAAATTGAACTAAGAGCTGGAGTTCTGAACCAAAATATTAGAATTTTAAAAAAGATACTTGCATCACTGTAAAAGAGAAAATCATTGCATTAACAGAAACATACAGGCCACCCCCCCAACACACACACGCACACACACTCAAATAATAATGTCATCTCACATTTCTGAATGCTGTGTGTTTTCATGTGTATTATACTATCTGACACAACAACTCTGGGAGGTTTAAAAAAAGCATATGTTATTACCCCAGATTCATAAGTAAGGAAATTTGGACACTTGGTTACTAATGGATCCCAGACCAGGACCCAGGGTTTCTGAATCTGCATGGCCCCCAGTGCTGAGATGATGGATGACCTGTGGGCAGGGAAAGTGATGTGACGCCCAGAGCCCAGAAAGAGGCCCTCAGACAAAGACCACTTCTTCAGTCTTTTCTTAAGAAGCAGCCTATGTACAGAAGGTGAAATAAAAATAGAGGCTGCTGTGTGTACATTTGAAGGATTTGAAAGAATCACCGATACTGTGGGGAGAAATAATTAGTACTTTTATGAGTTTGTATGGAGTGTGTAATAATTACCCAGAAGGGAAAAACCTGATACAATTTTATAGCACTTTAAGGTGACTCCGTATGTTTTCATACAGTTTGTTTTAAAAAGGTGGGAGAGTTATGCACTGCCCAAACCTTTTTATTTATTTTTTAAAAGATTTTTATTTATTGATTGATTGATTTTTAGAGAGAAGGGAAGGGAGGGAAAAAGACAGAAAGAGAAACATCAATGTGTGGTTGCCCCTTGTGTGTCCCCCGCTGGGGACCTGGCCCACAACCCAGGCCAGTGCCTGACTGGGAATCGAACCAGCGACGCTTTGATTCGCAGGTTGGTGCTCAATCCACTGAGCCACACCAGCTAAGGCTGCCTAAACTCTTTTCAATCCCTAAAACTTGGATGCACCCTCACGCCCAGCAAATCTGAGGACAGTGTGTACAATGAGAGGTGTTTTTGACGTGCATTGCTCTTGTACTCATGTGAGAATTATTGTTCTAATAAGCACATACATAGAAATTTGGTATATTTTGAAAATGTCTTTCTAGATATGAAAAACAGTATCTGCTTGAAGATATTCTTCACATATTTATAGTAGCAAAAGATTGCAAACAACCTCAGAACAATAAGGGAATTGGTTGAGTAAATAATGCAGCGTTTATTCAACAAAATTTAAATTAAAAATTATAAGTAGGAAAATTTTATAAAAACACAAAAAAGTGCTTATGAGACAAAATAAAGTGTAAGTGTAGGCTTTAAAATTATATATACATTATATTGTATTTCATATGGTTTATGTGTTTTAACAGTGATTATACAGGGTGGGGCAATAGTATGCTTACAGTTGTTCATATGGAAAATAATACAATTAATAGTAACACAAGAATAAACTCTGTACGTCACGTGCTCAGACTGGTAACCCGACTTTTGCCCCACCCTCTATTAGAGCCGCACACAGGTCGTAAGGGGTTTTGTCTTGTTTTCCTTAGGTCCCAAATTTCCTGTTGCGTCTTTAATAACTGCTTGCCTTTCACTTATACAAGCTGATTTTGTTTTGTGCATCTTGGGATTTCTTATTATAAACTTTAGACTATTTAGCTACATTTCTGGGCTATTTTTATACCTTTTTTCCTCACAAATGCATACTTTCATCTTTTGGTTTTAAGATACCTAATAGCTCAGAAACTCAGAGGTTTCCGTGGGTCACAGGAGACAGTAAATACCGAGAGTTGTAAATTAAGACAGAGGATCTTGACCCAGATGTCACGAGAGATTTCGAATGAAGAAATGAATGTAATATTTTTTTCCCTTACACACGACTCTCGCACCTGAGACAGGCTGCTCTGCACAGAGGGATCTGCTGTAGGTAAACACACCCACTACTGCACAGGAGTGATTCTGCTTCCTCTCGCGATGTTGACTTGAGTTGTTTTTTGTAGGCATGGCAATTCCTCGGGATAACCCAGGCAGAGAATGAAAATGAGCAAGCAGCTATTGTCGCCCTCCAGAGGTAGATGAAGCTAAGTGCAAAATCACGGGACTGGTGGACACTTGCTAATGGACTGCCTCTTGTTTGAGATTTATCTTGTGACCTTTAAATACATTGCAAAGAATTTGACCAGAATAAGTGCTGAGATGCCACATATGACTTACACTTAGCTCTGAAAATAAGAACTTACGGAGACATAATGTTCCTAAACCACAATGTTTAGCCGAAATCAATTGACTTTCGTTCACACAGACGAGTCTGTGTTAAAAATCAATCGTGAAATAGTCATTCCATAAATAGGTTCTCTTAAGTTCTGAAAGTTTACTTCAGAAAAAATATATACTCAAGATTATCTCAATGCAATTTTAGCCCCTGGGTCTACAGAGCATCTCCTGAGCTGGTTTCAGCAACCTGCACGTGTAACCCCTGAGCCCCTGACGAAAGCTCTAGACTACTTTGGGTGGGTGAGGCATCACACCAGACTAGATTAGAGCCCCTAGTTAAACCCTGATGAAGGCGGGGAACAGGCCCTACCAAACAGGCTTCCACTTTCTATACTATTTCTTATGTATAAAACCTCTTCCTAAAGCGCTGATGTCAGTGCCACCTAGTACTTGCTGCGCAGTCTTATCCAGGGGCTGCCAGCATGGTCATCACCTGGGAGCTTGTGAGGCCTGCACAGCCTTGGGCCCACCCAGGCCCTCTCTAACAGGATCTGCACTGAGCAGATCCTGGCTGATTCCCATGCACATCAAAGTCTGAAAAGCCCTTGCTAGAGGCCAGGGGAGTAGCATGAGGGAGAGCAGCTGTAGCCCGGGCCTCCTGTAAACCCACATCAGTAGCCTGGAAACACGGGATTTTCCTCTCCTAAACAGTCTTTCATCTCTGGTTGTCCACATTTAATTCAAATCAGTTTGCTTTGCAGATAAGGTGCATTTAATATAGTGATAGTAGAGCACCATTGAAATAATGATACCCCTACTTCTCATTAGATTATCTACTGATAAATTATATACAGGGATTAGCCACATTTTCTATAGTTTTAAAATTATTTATTAAAATCACCAAACCTAACTTGCATCAGGATGAGTTTTAACTTTCTTAAAAATATGCTTAGGTCCCTCGATGGATCTGGAGAGCTTTATGCTAAGTGAAATAAACCAGTCAGAGAAAGACAAATACAATATGATTTCACTTGTGTGTGGAATCTAATGAACAAAACAAACAAGCAAAATTGAAACAGACTCATAGATACAGAGAACAGACTGACGACTGTCAGAGGGGAGGGGGGCTGGGGGCGGGGTGAGAAGGGTGAAGGGATTAGGTTTGCACAGCAGTGTGGTGATTACTAGAGGGAAAGGGGGTGGGGGAGGCAGAAGAGGCTATGGGGGAACACGTGGTGATGGAAGGAGACTTGACTTAGGGTAGTGAACACACAAAAAAATACACAGATGCTGTATGGTAGAATTGTACACCTGAAACCTACATAAATTTATTAACCCATGTCACCCCAATAAATTCAATAAAAAAGAAAAAATACATGCCTAGGTCCCAATTTGCATGTAGATAATAAATGTGATATTCTTCAGGGGCTTAACATAAACTTAGCAATGCTTTTGTACCACTTAATTAATAAAAACCCCAAATTTTCTAAAGAACTGTTCAGACTGTCTTCAGAACAAATCTGAAATTGGCTTCCCCCGCCTTTCTTTCAGGTGCTTAGAATTGCAACCCAATAACTTGAAAGCTCTGATGGCTTTGGCTGTGAGCTACACTAACACCGGCCATCAGCAGGATGCCTGCGAAGCTCTAAAGAATTGGATTAAGCAAAATCCAAAGTACAAATACCTTGTGAAGAGCAAGAAGGGATCTCCAGGCCTCACGCGGAGGATGTCTAAGTCTCCAGTTGATAGGTATCCTTCTCATTAATTACACGCTTATACACAATTAATCACCATAACGGTAATTAACGAGCCTAGGCCCCCGCCCCCACCCATTCCAGGTGGCTTGTGGGGAAGCGCTCTGCCAGAGGGGCAGCGCTGATCTAAAAGCTTGAGCCGAGATCAGAGCCAACGTTGGGACACCTGGTCCACACCGCGGGCACTCACAGACATTTATCCGTGTGCCATACTTTGAAGCCAAATGCTTTGGGCATATAATTAACCTAAAATAAATTATAATAGGTAGCAATGTGCCAGATTTTATAAAGCCTGAGAATGAGGTATGAGGAAAAGTGGAAGTTCGTTCTTCTGGAATTTTGTTTCTATCAGCAATTAATCACGATATGTTCAGTTCTTTCTCATGGAGGCCTGGGGACCCGCAGCCCTAGGGTGCTCCACACTGGCACTCGGAGGGCTGGCGGAACTCTCCTTACCTAGCACTGTTTGTGCACGACACGATACTTCATAACCACCAGCAGCTGTCTGTACCATGCAGTATTCATTGTCTTCTCATTATGCTACGATATTTTAAGCAAGATTTTTCCATTCGGTAATGTTTTCTCAGAACAGAGAACATAATAGTAAATCATTTATGTTCATACTATTTGGATTACAAATCTAGTTTTCCCCCTCGTAGCTCTGTTCTGGAAGGAGTGAAGGAATTATATCTGGAAGCTGCCCACCAAAATGGAGATATGATCGACCCAGATCTGCAGACAGGTCTGGGGGTGCTGTTCCACCTGAGCGGGGAATTTAATAGAGCAATTGATGCATTTAACGCTGCCTTAACTGTTCGACCTGAGGTAAGTGCACAGCAAGAAACTGTAAGGTTCTCTGTTTAAAAAAAAAAAAAAGTTTTTTCACAGGATGTACTTTGTACATTTTTGCTACATTTTGTTTCCCTGCTTCCAATGGTTTAAAGTGATCAGTACTAATGAGATGCTACTGTGGCTGTCAATACTTAAGTCCTAAAATAGAAACGTGAACTGCCTGACAGCATCAAATGGTAGCTGCTCCCTGATGAATGAGAGTCATTTCACAAAGTAGCCATAAAGATTTCTGAGTCATTCGCCACGTCATGGTCCCTGTCTGGGAGCACTGGGTCCATTTTTAGCCATCATCCTTCTGCGGAAATCTGAGAGTATTCCATCATTGTGGCTTGTGCTGGTTGTTAGAGCACTCCCCTTTCCTCACCAGGACTATTCATTATGGAACCGTCTGGGGGCGACCTTGGCCAATGGAGACCGCAGCGAGGAAGCGGTGGAGGCCTACACGCGTGCGCTGGAGATCCAGCCCGGCTTCATCCGATCCAGATACAATCTGGGCATAAGCTGCATCAACCTGGGCGCCTACAGGTGAAGTATGGCCGCAAGCGGGGGTCCAACAGCCGCTCAGGGCTGAGATTGAGCAACCTGAAAGGTTGTTTGCCTGTAAAAAATGTCTGCTTTGTAGGAGGAACCCTTCTCCTCCTGTTAAGGTTAAGTGTGGAAACTTGTGACCCGGAGGCCTGTTGAAGCAGGAACAATTGGCTTTAGTGCTTCTCCGTCTGTACAGAGCAGCAATCATACGGGCATCCTGGGAAATGTAGATTCCCAGGCCCCTCCTCTAGAGATTTTGATTCAGTCAGCCGGGTTGGGACAAGTTAGCTGATCTTTTAACACCCCACCAAGAGCAACTATTTGAGAAACATGAATAGTCCAAACCATCTTCCAGGGAAGGAAAAGAAAACCTGGGTGTGGGGGGACAGGAGAACCCAGCAAAATGACAAAATGACTTAAGAAGAGTCCAGGGTCAGTTTTTGGCAAAGCACGACCAAGAATCCGGGTTTTCTAAATCTAATTTACTAATAAAGTGAGCAATAAAAAAAATTCTTAAGGGAAGTAGTTTTAAATGGTGAGTTTATGATGTGCAATGTCGCTCTTCTCCCACGATTCCTCACCGTCACTCGGGGGTCCACTTCCTCTGGTATCTTCTCCCCGTCAGTGGGTCCACGGGGACCACAGATGACCTTTGTTTCTTTTGTGTAATGAAAGTGCGACTTTTTTTCTTCTTTCTTTTTCTATTTTTTTTTTAATTTTCTAAGTAAACAGGCATTGCTTTCCCTTTTTTGGGAAAAAATAGAACTAAATGTTAGTTTTAAACCCCACCAAAAAAAATGTCAAACCCTTTCTCATTCTCAGGAAGAGCCAGGCTTTTAGAATTAGACGTGCTCGGGTTCAAATCATGGTTCTACCATTTGTTGGCTTACGACACTGAGTACACAACTTTGAGCCTCAGTTTCTTCAAAAAGCGGCGTTAATAATGTCGATCTCGCAGGATTATTGTGCAGCTTAAGTGTAATTGCCCGGCACAGAGCAGATGCTCGATGCCGAGCAGGAGTTAGTGTATGATTGTCATTGCCATCAGCGTTGGCATCATTATCACTGTGATTTGGATGAGTCATCAGAGAGCTACATAACTGGATTGCATTCTTTTGACATCTGAAGAATTGCCATCTCTGAACTGCATTAAGACATCGTGCCTTTGGCAAATACTGAGGCTTTAGAAACTAGTTGCTTCACTTATAACAAAGGGATCTTAGAAATAACATTCATTAGTCACTGGGTTATACTGTCCCCCAGAAGGATCTTGCTCAGGTCAAAACCAGTATAAGTGAGTGACCTGGTGACCTCGTGAGCAGCTGGTCTGTTTTATTTTTTGAACAACGTTGTGGAACGGGCGGCTTGCTGAGGCACTCATTTGCATCAGCTATGCAGAGGGCCGGAGGGGACCAGTCTCTAAGGCCTGACAGTGTCTATTTTGTATGTTAACTTCATTCCTGACTTCGTCTGATTTCCCCAACCCGATTTTATCTTTACCTGTTTTATGCACTTATGTTTTATGAAACACCTTAGGTCTTTTTTTTTTTTTTTGGAACAAGGAGAGATGTAAGTATGTACATACATACATACAGGCATATTGAATTTAATTAAAGGAGGCTTTTATAAAACTTTGGATGAGTTTTTTCTCTTAATTGTAACTTCTTAGTGTAGAAAACATACATGAGGGGCCAATAAAACACTTTCTTGGCGTTCACAGATATAAGCCTCAGCAGAGCAACTATTTGCCGCAGGCCGTGAGGGTCTCTGACAGGTGGGAACGGGTAACTCTGTGGTGGTGGGACCCTTTTATCCTCAAGCAGACAGTATCTGGTACAAAAGCAAGTCGATGTTAGGGTTGCTGCATAAAATACAAATACCTGGTTAAATCTGAATTTCATATAAACAGTAACTAATTTTTTAGGGTAAGTATTTTCCAAGTATTGCATGGGGCATGCTTATCCTGAAAATCGTTTGTTTTTTATCTGAAACTCAAGTGTGTCTGTGCATCCCGTATTCTTTGTGACTAAATCTGTCCATCTGGATCAGATGGCAACTTTGGAACACCTCAGCTAAGCTTGGTGGGTCTTAAACTGTCATGCCGGATATGGGAAATCTGGTGAAGTGATAAATGTCTTGCATTTTTTCCTGACAAAAAGAGGCCAAATGAGACCTAAACCTTAAATGAATTCTGAAAATAAGTTTGACTTGAGGTGTGAACATGTGCGTACGAATAACAACCCTCAATAGAAATGTGACTCGGAAGAGAGCCAGGAGCTGGTACAAACACTTCGGTACCCACCAAAGTCTGGGACCTCTAGCCCAAGAGCTGCAGGCGAGTGTGTATGAGCTGTAACACTAACCGTGTGTCATCTGCACTTTCCATAAAGCATTGAAGCCAAGCCCTATCCTAGTACTGTATACAGCTGAAATAAGGAGAGGACATTGTTGGCCCAAAACTTGGGAACAGCTTAAAACGCTACCCTTCTGTCAGTCGGAGCTCCAGGGTGGAGCTTAGACCAATGAGTCTTAACCATTTCAAAAGTGAGGGCCTCTTCTTAATGAAAAAAGAAATCTCATCCTTCTTGACAGTAAATACAGAGTGGGGCAAATGTGGGTTTACAGTTGTTTCTATGGAAAATAACTGAAAAATTAATCATTCAATAATTAACAAAAATAATACAAGAATAAACTCTGTTTCGTGTAGTCACAGCTGTAAACCCAGGGATTCCAGCCTCGGGGCTCTGATAACAAACTCAGCTGAACCTGGCTGCGTTTCCTATTTCTATCGCCAATAGGAAAAGTTAGGCCACTTACTTTCTGAGAGAGGCCAGATGCTTCCTTTCAACCCTAGTTATGTAAACCACATCTGCAAACAGATTACATCTTCAAACCACTCCTGCAGTAGGGAAAAGTGAATGCATTAAAGAGTTAGCAATGGTTTGGCCATTATTCTTCCTCTCCCACATGACATTCCTAAAATAAAGATTGCTTTGCTCTCTTCTTTCTGATTTCACCACATTTAACAATGACTCTTCCTGAAAGAATCACGACAGAATCAGAAAGTCGTTCATCTGATGACCCAAGACACCACAGAAAGGTGGTTTGGGGTTTTAGACTAAAATAACTTCATCCATTATTGTTGTCTTGTTTGCTCATTCTGAAACCTGTCATATGCTTAAGTGTCTTTTTTTCTACCCTCTTAGAGAAGCAGTCAGCAATTTCCTCACTGCCCTCAGTCTGCAGAGGAAGAGCCGGAATCAACAGCAAGTTCCCCACCCTGCCATCTCCGGGAACATCTGGGCCGCCCTCCGAATCGCACTTTCTCTGATGGACCAGCCGGAACTCTTCCAGGCGGCTAATCTCGGCGACCTGGATGTCCTCCTGAGAGCTTTCAACTTGGATCCTTGAAGGAAAAGAAAAATAATAATAATAACCCTTTGTCTGTATACATCATTGAGAAATGCAAACCTGTTTTATTTTTAATTCCAAAAAGGTGAAACCAGATGTTCGAAATGCCGTGGTGATAAAACCCAAGGGAATTCCCACAGACAATGCCCAGATCCGTTCAGATCCAAAAGCACAACATGTTGTCTTAGAGAATCACGGTCAGGCTAGAAAGAAGAATGAGGAGGCTCAAGACAAACCAAGATTAAGTAACTGTGTGAATACCCTTTGCACAAGCTGCAGGCTTGTCACAAAACATCTTTGGGTTTTTGTCCCCACTTGTGGCCAATGACACATCTAAGGAGCTTGCTCGTGGGCCACCTGGAGAAAGCACTGCCTCAGATCAGGGAATTCTAACTATTTCTGAACTGTCCTCTGAAATTCCCTCTTTTAGAAAGACTGAACATAGTTTGGGCCAAGGTGCATGCACAATTATTAACTCAACTAAAGAGAGGCATTGCTTAAATCTATTCCAATTTTAACTTCTACTGTAGCTTTTTGATTCCAGAGAAGGAGCTTTGCTGTCAAAAGCAGTTTTTGCACTAGAAATTTTTGCTGTTCCCAATCAAAACTTTTTGGGGACTGTATATATGCACTTTAATATCTTATTTATGCCTTGCTGGAGTTTTGTTTTGTTGCTCCAATTTTTAACTTGGGGGTAAAAGATTTGAGAACTCAGCCTTGTTAGATCAATGGACCAAATAAAAATTCCTGAAACTTGTTTTTTCATGGGGTAGGGTTTTGAAGGAGTGTTTTTCTTAAAGCAGGTATGACATAGGGTATAAATATGCAAACACAGATCTTATTCACGTGTTGTCTGGGACTGTGTGAACTTAAACAAGAGATAAGATACTGTCTCTTCATGCATTGTCTGCAGGGCAAAAGTGTGATGATACCATGATTTCTACTGAGTTAACATTAACTTGCTTAAATATCATATTTTCCTTGCGCACTAACTGTCCTGCACACTGATATTCCTTTTAAACTGTTAACATTTTCAATAGTATTTCTTAAGAGTGATAAATACATCTTTCCTAACAATTGTGTTTTCTTAGTTCTATAGTAATCTGCATTGCTCGCCCTTTTGCATTCTAAGTGAGAAAGATCAGTATTTTCCACTGAATCTCACTGAATGCAGAGGTTTCCTAGGAGAGATGCATGCCCCTCTGGCTCTCGGTTTGAACATTTATCAAGTTACCAGGACTTCCTGTTGGCAGTGGTCAACAGGTGGTTTCATTTCATTGAATACATTCCACTCAGTTCTTCAGAGTGTTTTGTGCTTGTTGGGGGCTTAGGGATTGTTTGGACAGACATCATTTTTTAAAGGATTAGAAAAGTAGTTTGTAAAATGCTAACCACAGTATAGTCTCACCAATACCCAATTCTGGTCCTTTGTCCCAGCAAGTTGTCTCACTCTTATTCAGTTTGTCTCCTTCCTTCCTCCGAGTCTTCCCCAAGGCACTCCGATCCCAGCTTTCTTCACGTTCTTTGGCCAGTCATAGCTGGTTATAGTAATGACTATAGCTACCAAGCAAAACAGCATTTGCATCAAGACAGTTCAGTTGATGGGCCAGTGAGCTTCTCCTTGTGAGGGGGGATGTATGCCCACACTGAGCGGGAGGTGCAGGTAGAAGTCATCTCCTCTGTTACTTTTGAGACTCTTGACATAGGGAGGGGGCTCAGGTGAACATGAAACCACAGATCCTTGAGGCTTACACATATAGGGTGTCCAACCTGTGGCCTACAGGCCATGTGTGGCCCAGGATGGCTCTGAATGTGGCCCAACACAAAATCATAAATCATTTCCTTAAAACATTGTGAGATGTTTTTGTTTTCATCAGTATTTGTGTATTTAATGTGTGACCCAAGACAACTCTTCTTCTTCCCATGTGGCCCAGAGACGCCAAAAGGTTGGACAGCCCCCTCCCCAAAGAGTCAAGGGCGCTGAGGCAGAAGCTTGGACACTCTCTGTCGCTTGGAAGCTCACTTGGGCCAGGGCACCTCCAGCTGGATGGACATCAGGAAGCAGAGGCTGTAAGGCGCTCACCACCAGGCAGCGGTGACTCCGCAGTCACCGCCTGCTTCCCTAGAGCTCAGCAATATTTGCAAGAACAGTATTCTTGAGAATTTTAGAATCCTAGAAACTTGGCCGGGGAAGGACTCTTGGGGCCAGCCTCCAACCCACGGTAGCTGCCCGTTTGAGTATCCCTGATGGAATAGCGCCCCTTCTCAGCATGCTGCCTCCTCCTTCCCATCTCTGTGCATTCAGCTGGCCAGCTGACTCACATCCATTACAAAGCAACTTTTACAAATGTTCTGTTTGTGACACCGTTCTATACGTCCAACGGTAACTGAATTCACAGTAATAATTATAGGCTGCTTTCTTAGCTCTGCAGCCACTATGTACATGCAATCAGTAACATTAACGTCTGACAGTGGGGTGGATGTGCAATACTTTCATGTAACTTGATGGTTGCCAAGTGGTGGTAGATTCGGGGGCCCATTTTTATTTGCTCTTTGAATACAAAGCAACTTCAAACTCCAAAAAGTTGTTTTAGGGGAGAGTAAACCATTTTCTGTTCTCATCATAACTTGGTAATTTGCAGAGCATTTGGGAGGACTTTCTCTGATATATCTAGTGTTCATCAGAACTAAGATTTTCATAAGCTGTTTCCTGTTAAGAAGTGCAGAATTATTGCCCAGGACATTTTTCAATTGTATTTTTAATAAATTAAAAGAGTTACTAAAAAGCAGGTCAGAGCACCACCCAAAATTAAATAGCAAAATTGTCTTTATTACATACATCTTTTTTTTAAGTGTATACACATTTTTGAAGGCACAACTTTTTTGGTATCTTATTGTCATGGCATAAAATTGTCATTTGTATTACTCTTTTCACTTGAGAGAGTAGAATGACCTTGGTTTCCTCTGAGGCACTCTGGGAAGGCTTTGAGTTTCTTTTTTCTTTTATTACTCAGTAACAGCCCAGCATCTCCTAGAAGATAATACAATTTTACAAGAGTGGCCACTCAGTTGCATAGATGTGACTGTCAAGGACTGATTTCACCAGGAGACTGAATGAAATGCAGAGAAGGCCAGTGATCATTGCTGAATTCCAAATACATTATATCTGTGTCATTAAATCCACATCTAGTAGGCTATCTGTGCTACTACACCTTGATGTGAGGAGGAGCTGGAGGAATGGAGAAGAGGGGGAAGGAGTAAAGTGCTTACTTACTGGGCCATTCATTGAGTCATCATTCCCTTTGCTTTCTCCCTCAATCACTCCCCATGTCTCCTTGAAAGAAAGGCAGCTCTTGTCCACAAAGACACTTTCATAGAAAACTGTGAGCTGTGCTTTCTGAACCAGAGTTTCAACTAAAACAGCAAATTAATGATATTTAACTGTGTTGGAGTGTCCAGGACACACTCATTTTCACGGTTTTATGCCATTTCTTCATTCTTTTTCTTTAAAGAGAGCTAGTGTATTGAATCTTGAGTCCATGTTTAGATACCCCTACTAGATAAATCTTTCTAATATATTCTTGCTACACAAGCAAAACTTAAACGCAATTGTCCTAGTCCCACTTGTAACAGGAGCTCCCAAACAATTTACCATAAACTTTGCGAGCTCCTTGGGAATATAAAAAACAAGATGGTCTTTTTGTCCTTTCTCCATTTGTCCCTGAATCAGTTCCACAGCAGTGGGCTATGCTTTCACTGGGTTGTTGCTGTTCTCTTCTGCCTTGAAATGCTTCTGAAAGCATTCTAGAAACAGGGTATTCTGAAGGCTTAATTCGCGTGCCATCTTTTTCATGCCTCCTATTTTAGAAATTATTGCACATACGTAATTTAATGCACATACATCATTTTAACTTTGTAAAGTAATTTCAAGTTCATTCCCTCTCTGATTTTGCTATACGGTTTCTCTATCTTCTCTGTATTTACAGAACTGGTTAAACTATAAACTGTTTCGAATTAAGAAGTAGATACATATTTTTGAAGAGTGTTGGGAGATGAACTGGCATAATGTTTGAAAAAGGGAATTTTTAAAAAATAAAACATTTAACCTCAGGTACAAAAATAATGCATGCATTAGTACTTGCAAATCTGCCTACTTAAATTATTAACCAAAGCATGCAATGTAACTTTACTGAATGTAAATTTACCCAGAGCATGATTAAGTTTCATAGGTTAGCTTATTTTCCCTTGCTTCTGAACAAGGAAGCATTTTCATGACCTTTGTGTTACGATTTTTGTATTTGTTTTTAATATCCTGTCCTTGAGATTGTTTACAGGCCATCACACCGAACTGGACAGATATTCATGTGTCTGTTTGAGCAGAGTTGCAGCCAGTGCCAAACTAACCCTCTGAGGAATCCAGGTACTTGGACATCCAAATGATTTTTAACAACCTGTAGAGGCAAACAGATCTAAAACTTAAGCAAAATCCACGTTATCTGAAAGCTCCTAAACACAATCGTATTGATTGCTTCAGCTTAGCTTTGGGTTCTAAATGCTGACTAGTGCATTTCAAATTGTTTTCTAAAAGTTTAGGAGTTAGAAATACTGACATTCTAAATAAGGTGAGGGGTTAGGGTAATGTCAGGCACATGAAAACCACTACAAGGCGAAGTGAACATGGGGCCTTAATGTCCACAAGTGTCACGTAGCTAGTGTGCAGATGTCACCCCATTGTCCTCAGCACGGCCCTGTTCGTACAGTAGGCTAGCTACTTGGGTCCATAACCCTAAAGAAGCTGGACTTGATCAATATCTCTAAAAACACTGAAATTCAGGGGTGATGAGGTGATTTCAGGGTCACTCAGAACAACTCTGAAGTCTTCTCACTGCCTTTTTTGTCATCCCTGCTGTATGGAAACATGAGGACAAGGAAACCAGAATTGGAGGGAGCAAAGCTCAGTAAGGCAGTGGGGACCCTTACCACAGAGCAGCTCTGTCACCATTTCACACCCCTCCACCCCCACACGTACATATGAACTCGAAGACAGAGACCCCAAACACACAGCAAAAACCCCTGCGTAGATAGAGGCATTAAAGAGTTAAGAGGAGAAAAAAAATGAAGTGTGAGGTTTAACAAACTCACATGTGGTATTTTGCATTAAGTTTCCGCTACTTGCAACCTTCGCAGAATGACCAAAACGACACGCTCTACAAACAAGGGCCCCAGTCTCAGAACAGGTTACTCAGGACCTTCTCTACAAGAGAGGGCTAGCTTGCAATGTCGCGGAGTGTCTAGCAAAGCCCTGACAGGCTCCGTGGGACCCGTTTAGAAAGCTGCACTCAAAATAATATTAAGATGGAAAAAAGGACAATTTGCTTAACCATAAAATGTGCTTTTTCTCTTTGAGTCCCTTGGAGAGGGAAATGGCGTGACACAAAAAGGATTAGGCGATGGACACGCTCAACCAGGTCGTGAGGCACAGAAGACGTGCGCACAGACACCGCACGGGGAATCGCGCCGTGTGAGCGAGTGTCCGCGACTGGAAAGGTTTCTGGTAGTTAAAGGAGATATAGCAAGCCGAAATTTTTACCAACTTCCTTTCAATTTTCCCCATACTGTCTAACCCAAACCCTCTTCAATTTTCATTGCCCACGTTTGTTTACATCGGTTGGAGAATAAAACCTGATTAATAAACTTTTTACAAACTATAACAAGCATTTATTAACTATTTAGAAAAGACATTTCTATATATTTTGTATATCTATGAATACTGTATATCTAGTCTAACCTAAAAATAGTTTTGAGACATTCTTCTGTGATGCTTCCTTATTATGCTCAGTAATGTTTAAAATCTTGTGATTTCATTTTTAAGCTAAAATAGATATCAAAGAGGAATTTAACTTAAATGTTTACATTGAGTTTCTAAATTAATACCCCGAATTAAGTGACCCATAGTAAATTAATGGCGATGCGGGGGGGAGGGTGTAAAAGTTACTGGCATACTATGTGGTAATATGTCTGTGTATTTAGTGAAATATTATGTATCGTAGCACAACTCTGTTGGGTATTAAGGCTTCTTCTTAGTAGTTCTGTGTTGCTCTTTGAAATAAAATTACCACCATAAAAATAATCTATTATATTGATGTGTTTAATTTACTCAGTTGGCTTATAATATACAAAGTATCAAGATTAAGGTAGTATTTTTGTACTATTATTGGAAGCACACCTTCCTTTTCACATTATTAAATTGTATTTATATTTGTGCAATTTTAAACTACGTTTTCAAATAAACTTTGTGGCTTCAAGATCTTTTCAAAAATCTTTCAAAATGAGATTTGGGGATCAGAATTACTTCAACTCAAATAGAATCCAATTTGTACTACTGGTTAAAAGCTCCTTTTATTCAATATCACTACACATGATTTTGCATGAGTTAACTGGAAATCAGGAATGCATTTTTAGAGATAAAATTCAGAACTTTAAATTCTTCCTCTTTTGTTAATTTTTTAAGACTAAAATATTATTTAACCTAAAATTGGATTTTGTGATTTTTTTAAGAATAAAAGTGTTAAAATATATTTCAGTTTTAGGGTCTTTTTGTTCTTTTTTCTTTTTGGTTAGTCAATAAATATTTGAGCACCTACTATGTGCGGGTACTGTTCTAGTTCGCCAAAGCAGTTAATTAAATCAAACATGCCCTTGAAGAGCTTTGATTTCTGTAAGAGATCAAATACTTTCACAAAAAAACAACGTCATGTGCTACGAGGTGCTCGAAGAACAAGGCAAATAAGGCATTGTCTATAGGTCGTCAGGAAATGTTTCTCTTAGGTGACATTTGGGCTAAGATTTGAACGACACAAAGAAGCTGGCCAAGCGGGGCGGGGGGACAAGCATTCCTGGCAGAGTCAGCAGCTAGTGCAAGATGCCAAGGCAGGAATGAGCTTGGTATGTGTTCAGGGAGAAAGGAAGTCAGGGTAGTGAAGGCTGGGAGCCGGGGAAACCTCAGGAGATGTCTAAAGGTGGGAGACCACAGGAGGCCTTCTTAGAGCCGGGAGATCAAGGGCAGACTGGCCCCCGAGCAGAGAGAAGACAATGAATCAGAAATTTCCGAGTCTCTGAAACGTTCGCTCAGTCCTTGATCGGTCAGGTTGGTGATGCAGGCAACAGCAGGCTTGGATGAAGACTGGTTACATCAGGAGACTGGAGCACCCCCTTCTCCCTCTTCACTGTCCCCTCTTGATTTGAGGCAGCACTTGACCTTGGTGGAATTCCATTTTCTCCCTGTAAAATCAAGCTGGGCATCTTTCTTTCCTGCTTCACTGTTATTCTACATAAAATGAAAAAATATTGTGGCTCCTCTCCCAGGCCCTTGCATAATTCAGAATTTTTTATGTCTCCCACCCCCACTGAGAAAAGACTGTGCCAGGCCAAGGAACTTTCTCTCAAGACCCAGAGCAGTACATTCAGCCTCCTACTCGACATCAAATAGAGGTCTAACAGGCATTTCAAACTCAGCACGTCCCACTCTGGGCTCCTGATCACCTTTCCTACCATCCCCCAACCCCATCAAGTCTTCCCTACCTTAACTGATTGCAACTACCTTCTTCGGTTGCTCAGAACAAAACCTCTGAGGTCAGCCTTAGCTATTATCATTCCCTCACGTTCCTCATCCTACCTGTCAGGAAATCCTACTGGCCTTACCTTCCAACGTAGCCAGAATCTGACCAACCTTACTATATGTGTACACCCACTGCTACCACCCCGTCTGTCTGAGCCATCTTCCTCTCTCCACTTGCTCACCACAGTAGCCCCTGCCTCCATCCTCGCCCTTCTATCATCTAATCTAAACAAAGAACAAACTTCCTGAAACTGGTCAGATCAGGCATTGCTCTGCTTAGGTCCTTGCAATGGCTCCGCTTTAGCACTTGAAAGCCACGCCTTCCAACAGCCCCTCTCTGTCCGCCCCTCCCACTACGCTTCCCCCTCATTTCCTTCTTTCAAAGCCGGGGTCTCGTGCTGCTGCTCTGACAAACCAGGTATGTTCCCACACTGGAGCCTCTGCTCCAGCGGGCCCCTCCACGAGCATATCCTTCCTCCAAACATCCGTTGGGATGACTCCTTCATTGCCTTCAAGTCTTGGTTCCAGTCTCACCTGTCTGTCTTCCCTGGGTGCTCTATTCAGGACCACGATCTGAAGCTCCCCACCCTGATCTATGTGGGTTTTTTTTTTCATAGCACTTAATATCTTTCAACATTATATATAATTTACTTATTTTTAGTTAGTATCAGTCACTTCTCGCTAGATAATAAACTCAGCAAGAGCAGAGATCCTTGTCTATTTTCTTTACCAATACATCTAAGAAAAATAATGCCTAGCACATAGTAGATGGTTAGTATTTATTGAATGGTGAACCACACTATATAGATTAACAAAATAAATTGGCTTAAAGGAACTATCTCTAGAAAAATACTTTTGAAAAAAGTTACCAACGTTGGCATAATTTTAATGGTTTTAGACTGAAACAAAAGGTCAAAACCTCCATAGGGTCAAAAAAAATACTGATGTATATGGGTTAAAATGGTAATGTAAAAGAGCACAGTAAAAATATCCCATGTCCACTACACTGTCAGATGCTTTACATAACTCATCCCAAGGATCATCATGCCCACTGCACAGATAAGAAAACTGAGTCTCAAGATATGAAGTGCTTACCAAAGCACATAGCTAGTCTGTTGAGAAGATTTGAACTCATCTATATGCCTCTATTCCTGCCATTATACCACCCTGCCTCCATACATCACTGCCTCTTCCTCATAGATCTTTAAATAACTGTTTGCATAAAGATGAGAATAACTCACCATTTTCCTATCAAATTTCCCACTGAGTGAAGTTTGTTGTGACTCCATTTGAAAAGCAGGACAGTAAGTTCAAACAGAGCGTACACACTGGGCACCGTGGAATACAGAAATGTGTGTGACAGTTCTGAGTCACAGACAAGCCCTCACCATCTCAGTCATTTCTCCTCTTACTCCCTCACCAAAACATATGGCACAATACTATCATTGGTCATTTCACTTGGTTTTTTAAACATATATAAGTTCAGCCTTGTCCAGTGTGTCTCAGTTAGTTGGAGCATCATCCCATGAACAGAAGGATTCAATTCCTGGTCAGGGCACCTACCTAGGTTGTGGGTTCCATCCTCCCCAGTCAGGGTGCACACGGGAGACAACCAGTCAGTGTTCTTGTGTTGATTATTCTCTCTGTCTCTCCCCCCACAACCCCTTCCTCTCTAAAAGCAATGAAAAAATGTCCTTGGGTAAGGATTAAAATATATATACATTCTTCCTAAAATTGTAAACATTAAATAAACATGTTTTAGCATACCCCATATGGCAAGTAAAATAATGCCTCCCAAAGCTGTCCACTTCCTAATCCCCAAAACCTGTGAATGTGTTATCGTACATGCAGGTGACTGAGGATATTGAGATAAGATTATTCTGGACTCTCTGGGTGGGCCCAATGTAATCATAAGCATCCTTGTAAGCCGGAGGCAGGAGAGCCAGTCAGCAATGTGACAATGGATGCAGACACTGGACCGATGGCAATGCTGTCAGGAAGCCATAAGCCAAGGAATGCAAGCAGCTTCTTGCAGCTGAAAAAGGCAAGGAACAGACAGACAGCTTCCCTGCTGCCACCTTGATGTCAGCCCTGTAAGGTCCATTTTCAGACTTCTGACCTACCAAATGTATTGTGTTAAGTCACTCACTTTGTGGTAATTTGCCACAGCAGCCATAGGGAATTTATTCAGCCTGGAAACATGGTGTCACAGAAATGCTGAAATACCCTGATGCAACCGGCGTCTATTCTGCTGGTCCCTGCGTTAAGGTAGCCACCAGCAAACTGAAAGGGAACCACAGAAAGGTCTCAACTGACTCCGATATTCCACTTGAGATCCAGTAGAGGAAGTCTAGGACACCAGACCTCTCCCTGCCACGGCCCCTCCCTCCTTCACAGGTGTCACTGTCATGGCTGATGTTCCACTGTTGATGGGACCAAGCAGCCTTGGTGCCCAAACAAAGAAACCCTGAAAAGAAATAAAATTAGTCACTGTCTCATGTTACCTGTTCCACTGATGGATGAGAACCTACAAAGAGAATTAGTTTACTGGGCATTTTGCAAAAGAAAAAAAAATAGTCATAAAGGGACCTCAGATTGTGAGAATAGCTTTTAATTTTAAAACAACTGAAGCAATAAATCATCCATCTCTCTTTCCATCCCAGGGAAACGCTCTCCCCAAACATTTGAGATATTTTAAACACCAACTGTGACTAGTGCAAAATCAAATAAATACAAACACTTTCAGGAGCCAACATTGAAACCTGCGGGGCAGGTGGGCACAGGCGACAAGCTTAGCCTCCACCGAGGCCAAGAGGAGCGGCGCGTCTGGAGCGGCAAGACTGACACAGTTCTCAACACACCGGCTCCGCACAGACTGAACACCACCTGGGCAGGGGAAACCACAGGAGTGTTGCCTAAAGTGAAGCCCATACATCCAGCACCCTCACGTGGCTGACGTCCTTGGCACCCGGAAGTTGCTCGAAAAATAAGTCTCAAGTTAGCAGCTTCTAGGCAAAGCTGAAGGAAGAGGGTTTAGGCTCATTTGCTTTTGTCTTTTAATTGGAGTCTTATACATATTGTTTTTTACATAGAAAAACCTTCTGTTTTCCGGAAGGTATCCTGTGCTTCACAGTGCTCCTAACTCCAGCAAAAATATTTCTGTTGCTTCTTCTATCTAGATGCTTCGGAGAATTACTGTCCACACCTAAGGCATCCTTCTGCCTGCCCCCACATCTGAATCTAGATTAACACTGCCCAATGAGAGTCGCGTGTCTAACTTTAAACTTTTTGGTAGCCACATTAAAAAAAGATAAAAAGGAATAAGTTTAATTTTCGTATCTTGTTTAATATATCTAAAATATTGTCATTTCAGCATGTAATCACTATAAAATAGATAAAATATTTTACATTCCTTTTTTTAAATTTTTTTTTGATACCAAGGCTTCACAGTCTCAGTTAGGAGCAGCCAAATTTTAAGAGACCATTAATTAGCCATGTGTGGCTACTGATTACTGTATTGAGTAGCACAGGTCTAGAGAATCTTAATATAAACTCTCAGGATGATTTCCCAAGTAGGGAATCTCTGTGGCACGGCGTAGGTGATCTTATACACCAACTTCTACAACCTTATACAGACCCTTGTTTTGCAACCTAGGATTTCTGCCCTGGAGTGAAGGACAGAACCAGGCTTTACCCACTCCCATCCCTGGTCCCACAGATGAGGTGATTCCGCCACCATGATCCTGCAAGATGAAAAGACATCTTTCTGTGACAGACAACTATCTCCCATCTATTTGGGGAACATGGCTAGAACTGAATTAGAATAAGAAAACAGTTTATAAACGTGACAGATTTAGCAGAAGGTGGTTCTGAGGTTTTTCAGAGCAGAAGTACTTTAAATGGATTTTTTTCATTTTTGAGGGGGATGGTAACAAAGTACCTCACCAACTGGAAAGTGGAGAGTTTCAACAGTGGTGGAAAAATGGGAAAATTAGCAAAGAAAGTGGGAACAGAAATCAGGGTGGGGGCATTTAGTGATACAGGTCCTGAACTAGGGTGGATAAGCTGTAATGAACCAAAAGCATAACATCTACTCTATGTGATCCATCACACCTTGCACGGCTGACCTCCATAATAACCATGGGGAAAAACAGAATGGACTGTTAGTACAAGAAGGGACTTCTGTCCAGGCTTGCTTGGTGTAACCCATTCGTTTTAAAGAAAAAGGCCCCGAGAGGTGGAGCGGCTGGGCCCCATCAGACTCTGGAGTGGAGTCAGGCCGCAAAGCCAGGTGCGCCCAGCACCACCTACAAGCGAGGCTCCAGGGCATTGATGCTGTTGGGAGCCCCAGAGCCCAGCTGCTCACCCCAGACCTCCTGCAGCCCCAGGTGAGCACAAGGAGCAGCAGGCACATTCTCTTGTTCGCGGGAGAAAACAGCCACGTCAAAATATTGAAGCAATGTTGATGTAAAATGGCATTAAAATGTGATTCTTCCAACAGTCCTTTCTGTATACATCTTTCCCTTAAAAAAAAAAATCCCAATTTGAACCAAATTGGATTTCTGATTAGTTATATGGGCATCTAGGGCAATTGACAAAATAAAAACTTTGATACATTGTATTTTCCAAAGACACATTCATTGGGATTTTACACAAATGGATATCAAAAGATATTTACAGGAAAAGGGGCTCTCTTTCACATGTACACCCACACGCAGTAAGAACTTCACGATGACACCGCCACGCCTCACACAGACGGCTCCTGACTGGCTGATAATCCACTGACGAAATCCATACGTTAGTCCAGTTTTCAGTTACAAACCGTCTCATCTACATATGCGTGTAAAGTTAAGCAGTATGTTCCAGACATTTATTCCAGGGAAACCTGCCTTGTATATACTAAGGAATACATACAAATACATTTTTAAGCAAGAAAGAAACTCATTATTTGCTCCAGTTTTTCTCCAATTGTCCATCTGAGATAAAGAATAGCACATATACAAAACTTTGCCTTGTAGAAATAGCCCTTTGTGTTTTGAGGCAGGAAAAGAAGGCAGCCGTGTTACACTTTTTTACAAATCGTTTAGGCATCAAAAGGGCTAAATTAATTTTTCTATTTAATTAAATATTGTATAGTCTATAATTTTCTATACTGATTTTATACCATTCATTATGCAAAGTTTTATTATAAAATTTTTATCTTGTTCAAAATACACTTGTTATCTTTATCCACAGTTCAATCCAAATCGCCAATCACCTCCCCACATCCCCCCAAAAAGGCCTTTGCTTTGTAATAGCATTGAAAAGCGGTCATTTTCGATGTGTGTTTGCAGTCATTATTCTAGGATACTCATTCTGCCCTAAGGAGACTAGATTCTGTAAGGCTGCTTAGCATGGGGATTTCTACAGGAGCCAAGGACGTGTATAAAGGGGTGGGCTGCTTTAGGACCTCCGAGTCGGCATTCACATGTGACACCGGTGGGCAGAGTTTAGTAGAGAATTACTGCACCATGAGCTCCCTCCTTACACCAATCTCATTTGTTCCCAAATTGAAGAAAACATCAAATAAGAAAAGAAAGGGAGCACACTCTACTAAGACCCACCAGGGCACGCCACCTGCTACTCTTCAAAGATTCGTCTTATCACATGTCACCATGTCTTTGAAGCACAGCTGGAAAAAGAGCAGGTGTCCCCACTCCATTGTGCAGACAAAGAAAGTGAGGCACAGGGAGGCTGGGGGACTTGCCCAGCTAGAAGCAGCAGTCCCTGGGCTCCGTGCCCCGTGTTCACTGCTCTCCTGTGCAACAGGTCCCGTCTTAGCCAGACAATTCACAACTCACCAGGGCATAATCCACTGTCTGTGCTGTATTTCACCCAACTGCTTCTATTTTATTTTCCTATAGTTTCTAGCAAGGTCCTTTTTACCATCATATGCATGGTAAGCAGACAGCAACAAATCCTTCTACATTTGAATGAACAATCTGTAAAAGAAACTCCAGAGAGACTGAACTCGGTACAGGGCAGTAGGAAAACTCCACAGCACTATCATTCCACGTTTTCATCACATTTGAAATTCTGATCTAATCCTAGGTTGCAACTAATACGCTGAAATACCAGATGGAAATGATGGCCTTTCATAATGGCATACCAAGTGTCTTTGCCTCTGAAACCCTCAAAGTGCCCAAGATCACATTGTTAGTGGCAGCAGATACACAGTGAAGGCAAGTCAGCCAAGAAAGGACATAGATGAGACTCTGGCCTCAGAAAATGTAGAAATGGAGGCAGGCAAAGAGCTCAGGGACAAGAAAATTACCGACAAATTTGGGGCACTTAACATGATTCCAAGGAGTTGTCATGCGTGATAGGAAGAAGTGATCAGCTAAAAATCCACATTATGCCTCAGGGGGAGAGCTGCTGGGAAACAGAATTCGTCTACCTCGTTTGGCCAAGAACACCGCTGGGCTGCTGTGGGCATCTGGCGTGGTTAAGCCACCAACTGTCACAAACCCACGTGAATCCTTGACAGCACTTACAGGGACACCTTAGCCCTTTTTATGCCAAAAATGTTAAGTGGGGAACTAATTTTTTAAACTGTTCCTGAGTTACAGTTTCTTTAAAATATTGACTTGCTCTGTTCCAGCTATGCTGAATGCCAACCTTTTAGCCTTTCAAAACCAACCCGCCACAGATTTCCTCCTTGACTGTAAAGGTCTCGACACTCTCGGTCTCATTCTCTCACACAGTCGCACAATTGTATTCTGAATCTTGAACTGATTAAATTAAAAATATTTCATTACAGATGCTCTAATCTACTATACATGGACAGGTCAGAAATTATTGTGTTGAATGAAAAAATTATGTCACAAACAAAGCCCAGCCTAGTTACTGATTTTGGATATGAGACCACAGTGGGCTTTTCTTTTGTTGTAGGTGAGGCCACACCACTGACCCCCAAAGCAAAACAGAGGGCTAGTGGCACATTCCTGTCTTCAATGTGCCGGTGGCAGGATCCCCACCAGCAACAGGAATACTTTCCTTTTTTAATCATTCTCTCCTCGAACATTTATAAAAAGAAAAATTATCTACAGTAGTGTATCATCACTAATAGAAATGTCTTCCCAGTCTTATTTCAGAAGGCGTCAAATGATGTTCTTTAAATAAACTATAAATACCCCCATGTATTCCTTCATGTCTGGCCGTCCCAACTTCCGGTTTCCTTTTTTTTTTTTTTTTTTTGGCAAATTAAAAAGGCGTATGGCTTGTCGCCGATCGTACGTCTGAGGTCTAGCTCGGTATCCTGCGGTAAAAGTACATGTAGCCCAGGTCTTTAGGGGGCCGTTCTGAGGCACAGACTTTGTGGTCATTGTAGATCACCCATCTGAAAACAAAAGGCAGAAGCATTTGAGGGGTTTGAGTCGATTCCAGGAAACTTTGCAGAAAAAAGTTACCATATCACACTTGACATGAATCAAGATGTTTTAAGATAACTAAACTCAAGTGTGTTGTATAAAAAGGAACTGAATGACAGTGGGAAATTACAATTGCTTTTTTATTCTCAAGTTCAATCAAAAACTAGCTACTAAAAGAGCCTCCTAACATGTCAAACACTTTGATCTCTTAATTCTTTTTGCAGAAATCCATAAATAACCTCAGAAATTGAATCAAAGAATTATGTACCACATTGTTTGTTTCAGGACTCAGAAAAAACTAACTGAAAATCAGAAGTAAATAGTCATGCAGTGAACTGTTATACAACTATTAAAGTGTCTCAAAGAATAATATGGTTGCTTGAGAAAATAATCACAGTATAATCCAAAGTGAGAAAAAGCAGGCTACAAAATTATATGAGTATATTAAGCTTTTCGAAAAGTTATAAATATAAATTTATATTTAAATATAAAGTATATTTATATATATAGTGTGTGCATAGATAGACTTACACACTCTCTCCCAATGAAAATAATAAAACAAAGAGAAATACACCCAAATATAAACAATTATTACCACTAGGTTTCCAGATGACATTTTTGTATGCTTTTATATTGTACCAAAGTGATGAATTTTGTGGCTTTTGAATTATAATTAAACTATTTATCTTAAGTATTTTTAAAAGAGCTATCAAGTTTGATAATAAAAAGAATTCAGTATAAATCAAGTCCGTGTGCTCAACTATTTTATGAATTAAGCCAAGATAAGACTAAAAGATACACCAAAGAGGAACATAATCGAGGGTTGAGTGAGAACTGGTCACTTGTACAATGCGAGGCATGTGGTGAGAAGTCAGCATCCTACAGCAGAGGCCAAGGTCACGTGTTTCTGCAGGGATCACGTGGTCTGAGCACTGCCTCAAGCAGGAGTGCCGATCCACAAGCCGCTGGGTGGGGAGCTCCAGGAGGGGGAAACCAGCGGGACCTGTGGGGGTCTGGCCCCAGGCGAAGGTTCTGAAGATGGGTGCCGCTTACACCCACATCTATCTCATTCCCAGTTCACCACACACCCGACAATTCTACTTAAGCAGCCAGGAAGCCTACTGCAAGGCTGCAATGAAGCCAAACACCGACTGCTCAGGCCTGCCGGATAAATCACAGGACACCCCATCAAACTGAGTAACAGGTAAGCAACAAATAGGTTTTTAGTATAAGTATGTCCCGTGCAATATTTGAGACATAATTATACTACAAAGTTATTCACTGTTTATCTGAGATTCAAATTGAATAGGGCATCTGGTTTTCTTTTGTTGGCTTAATCTGGCAATCCTATGGAAATTCCAAATATGACAAACACTCTGCTGTAGCGTGCATCTTTATTTGGGAAAGTTACCTTGGTGTGCAACCATGACGGGCGAGAGTGGCTTTGAACACCAGCTCTGACACAGCTACTTACTAGCTAAGACCAAGCTATTCGGCCTCCCTGAGCCTCAGTGTCTCAGGATGTAAAATGGCCTTAAGAATATATCCTACAAGGCCACTGTGAAAACCAAATGAAGTAACAACACATGAGCACCTAGTACGGGGCCTAACACACGGGAGTCACTCAATAAAACAGACAACATTTACCTTCTGAAAAAGACTCACCTTCCTTCTTTTTTGATATGGCAAACGTAATGACCGCTCATCGTAGATGTTCCCATGTGACTGATGAATGCAAATAGCTCGTACACTGTGGAGAGGAGACAACTCAGTGATAAGGCAGCATTTCTAGAAATCAACAGCACTTCTGACAAGAATTTAAAGCCAGTAAGTGTGTAACCCAGCAACCATTTAAACTGAAAGATAAAGTCTACTTACCTTGCAATACCAAGAACACACCCACCCAAAGTGACACCAAATTCAACCTTCAAATTCATAACAAAGCAGGACATAGTCAACGCACAACTGACATTAAATTCACATCTGGCAGGGTTTTAAAAATCCTGCAGCCTGATCTGGTGGCAAGTTCGTGGGTTTCCCAGGATAATCCTGGCTCTCTCACATGCAAGCAGCGTACAGGCAGAAAGGCTGCTTCATCTCTCTGGGCTCACGTCTTCACAAAGATGAAAATCCACCCACTTCGTGAGGTTGGATGAGGCTTCAGTGAGCAATGCAGAATAAAATACCATACGAATGGTATGGTAAGACCGCAGATAGCTGTCTGCTATATTCATGGAAAGAGACAATGCTTCCGAATATGCTCCTCGTGATGTCTGACTTGCTCATGATTACAAACTATATGAACCAAATTCAGGCTTCATGCTTTCTGAACAAGGACATACACAGCCTCTTACAGGGTGAGACAGATGTTTATTCTCTAACAAGTACCTCCTGCCATAAAGCACAGGATTCTGTATCACATCCGGGTTGAATGAATGAATTTCAGCTCCTGCTCTCCTGGCCAAACCCAGACCAACACAACACAAAGCGGGCTCCACGGACAAATACCAATCTGCTCTGCAAATTTAAAGATCACAGCAAAACAGGTACAGAAACTGACTGTTTACAAACTTTTATAATAATCTGAGAACAATATTCATGTCTGTTGAATTTAATAAGGAAAAAATAGGCTTGCCTATTCATTTTTCTAGTGCTCTATCTTGATTGCATTTTTCAAAGTACTGGTTCTAGACAGACCTTTTCCCTCTCCTGGACCTCACCCCCCCGCCTCTGCTATTCAGCCATCCTCACCCCTCACTGAGCTGTGATCCCCCTCCTCATCTTACACATCCTTCAGCCCACTACACACTGCTGACCACTTCCTTCTTCCTCAGGTATGTGCCCCAGGTCACAACCCTCACTTGGTGGGCCAGCCGCCCCACTGGCTGCGCATCTCCCTGACCTTTCCATGCTGATGGCCTGGGGCTCGGACCTCAGGCCTCTTTTTTCACTATCCTGATTGACCTCATCCAGTCTCATGGCATGAATGGAATTATTTTCTTAATTTCCAGAATGTTCATTGCTAACATATGTTACACAACTAAATTTCATATATTGATCTTGTTCCTATGAACTTGCAGAACCTGCTTATTAGTTCCAATAGTTTTTTAGTGGATTCCTTAGGATTTTCTACATACAAAATTGTTACCCGCAAATAGAGATAGTTTTACTTCTTCCTGGTTAACCTGGATGCTCTTTACTCCTTTTTCTGGCCTCACTGCCCTGTCTAGAACCTCCTGTTACAATGCTAAACAGAAGTGGCAAGAGTGGACATCCCGTCTTGTTCCTGATCCTAGGAGCAAAGCGTTCAGTCTCTCACCAGGAAGTAGGACGTGAACTGTAGACACTTTCTGCCAAGTTGAGGAAGTTCCCTTTTGTTCCTAGTTTGCTGAACATTCTCTTCTCAGCCTTATTTGTCTCAGTCAATGGTGGTGCCACTCTACCAGTATCTGAGGACAGAATCTTGACTTCTCTCATACTCTACACACAGCCAATCCATCAGCAAATCTGTCAGCATTTCCTTCCAAATATTCCCAGAATCCAACTACTTCTTACCACCTCCACTAGTAACCCCTGATCCAAGTCACCATCATCTCTTGTCTGAATTTTTACAACAGCCTCCTAGCTGGAGTCCCTGCTTCTTTCCTTGCCCCCTACTGACTATTCTCAGTAGGACTATCAGAGTGGTCTTGAAAGGGGAGTCAACTTGGGTTATTACTGTCAGAAAACCCTCCAGTGGTGTTCTCTATCCCAGAGTAAAATCTGTTACAGTAGCCTGTGACCCCCCCCTCCACAGCTCCTCGCACTCTCTCACTCACTCCACTCAGCTACTCCGGACCCCTGGCTGCTCCACAAGCACACCCAGCATGCTCTGTCCCTCCAGTCTCTACACCTACTGTTCCCTCCCTCTGAAACTCCTCTTTCGGCTGTCACACGGCTCACCCCTCACATCCTCAAGGTCTCAGATCAAATGTCACAGCAGAGAGGCCTTCCTGAGCCAACTTACAAAAGAGCAACCCTCCCTTCTACTCCCACCCTGACCTTGCTTCACTGTTGTCCATAGAGCACGAGGCAACACCCACCATGTCACACAGTTACGTGTGCATTTGTCACTGTCCACCTCCTTTTATCCCAGGCTAGAATATAGCTCCAGGACGACAAGAAGCACATCAGTTTTGTTTACTGAAATATTCTAGGCACATGAACAGTGCTTAGTATGCAGAAGGCACTCGGTAAGTATTTGTTGAACAAATAAATACATGAGTGAATGAAGGAATGAGTCCCTTCACTCTGTTTCCTTGTTTTTTATATCATCTTCTGTTGCATGTATTTTTGTAAACTACCACCAAAGTATAAATTGGAGTATACATTAGTAAAATAATGACTTAAACGAATCAGAGGCAATTGCCCTTCATACCATTAACTAGCTATTACATCAACTAATAACCAAAAATCTCCCAGGTTTGAAAGCAGAAACCAGGCAAAGACAGTTGTGAATGACATCATTCTGCCTGGCACAAACCTTCTGAAGTAGCCATTAAAGGGCCCTACCCGGTCTGCCTGTCCTTTCACCCCCCAACACTAAGAACCCACCCAGGTGAGCAAGAGGGCGTGGGCTCAGACCTGCTCATATTTCTTGACCCTGGCTGATTTTTAAAGCTCTTTTTGAATCATTCTATATCAAATTCCAAATCTCCAGTTTGAGAAATACAATGCTGGTCTCCCAAAATGCAGCTGCTGTCTTAGATTTTCATGAAATAAAGAAATAGTATGAAAACTAACAAGCAAAATAGAACCAGAGGCACAGAAACAAGGAACAGACTGACAGCGACCAGAGGAGGCGGGGGAGGGGGAATGGTGCAAAGAAGGGGAAGGGACTAGACAAAGAACACGTACAAATGACCCAAGGACGTGGGCAACTGTGTGGGGGCTGACTGTGGGAGTGGGGGGTGGGCTGGGCGGAGGAGGGCAAAGGGGGAAAAATTGGGACAACTGTAATAGAATAACAAAATATTTAATAAAAAAAATGTATCTCTAAAAGAAAAATAAAAAAAGAAAGGACACGATACCCCTACCAAACCTCCCCACCTACACCAAGGAACTGTCCTTCAAAACAATGACTTAAATAATTGATCAGAGTATTTAAATGGGCACTTCCCACCATAAGCCAGGGTCACAGCAATGAAACATTGCTCAGACACCAACACAGCCAATGGGTTTCAAAACAAACAGACATAGAGAAAAGGTTAAATCTACACACCCAATACACCCAACATGTCATTAAGCCCCCAAAGGCATTTTTCCCCCTCTTTGGTTAAAACCAACTCACACGTAGACTCAGAATCATAAAAATAAATTAAAGAAAAACATTAGCAAAAATCTTAGTCCTACAATTAAAATTAGCCATGTTTACCAATACAAGCACCCACCCCATGCATTATTCAAGATCTCCTAGGAAAAAATAGCATAAAAGAGAATCAGTCTCAAGACATTCGCAAAAACTCAACAGGTAAAAAAAAATCTCAATTAATATTTGTTTCCAAAGAGAGAGTCAAGGTGAATAAACTAAGGAGGGAAGCTCTTGCTGCTTCTTTTCCAGGTTCCCAGAGGACTCCTTCTAAAAAAGAGCATTTCTCACACTCCCCCCAAAATGTACACACCCCTTTTTCATGTGGATAGGAAAAGCAGTGTAAAGCAAGGTAAATCATTTTTTAAATATTGGCTTTCTTTCTTTTTCATTTTTTATTTTTAATCCTTTCTTTTTAAAATTTTTTTATTGTTGTTCAATTACAGTTGTCCACATTTTTCCCCCATTGGTCTCCCCTTCCCTGACCACGCCCCCCCCTCTTCCACATTCAATCCTCCCCACCCCTCCGCCCCATTGTTGTCCTAGTCCATGGGTCCTTCATACATGTTCCTTGACTTGATCCTTCCCCTTCTTTCCCTCATTATCCCCCTTTCCCCTCCCCTCTGGTCACTGTCAGTTTGCTGACTTTCAACAGAGACACTTCCAAAGTACCGGAAGCAGTGAACACAACTGCCTAAACCACTGTGTTTAACATCTAGTGACTAGTGTCCCTCTAACCAGAATTAAACAGTAACTGAAACTAGTATCCTTCTGCCCCATTTCCCTCTCCCAACAAAACCTGTCCTTTTTTGAACTTAGGAAAATATTCCCAACCTTTCTACTACAAAGACTTTTTTGATGGCAACATTTTACCACCACCACCCCTATCTGAGGTAAAAGCATTTATTCTTTGAGAAACACTGTCAGAAAAGAAACAATATGCAACCTGGAAAATAGAAGAGGCGACAGCATTCTCACTGGTGTCAGATGGAGGGTGGCTTCCCCAGGGCTAGCTAGGGCAGGGACCAGCACACTGCGATGACCCGTAGGGCAAATCCAGCCCACGGCCTATTTTTGTACTGCCAAGGAGCGAGCGAAGAAGGAGGAGAATAAAAACATGAGACGCCATGTGAATGGCCCACAAAGCCTGAAACGTGTATGCACTATCTGGTAAAAGAAAAGAGAAAGTGCTGCTGGCCCTCGGCTACTGGGAAGAACTTAGTTTGTCTCACTGCTTACTACTGATTAAAGGTCCCAGACTTAGTGAAGTTACTTAACGTGTAGATGTTTGTCTGGTAACGATAGAAAAAATTTCTGTCCAGTGGAACATATAACCACCAGGATTTATGGTCCTGGTGGACACTAATTTTATATCTAACTCAGCAAGCAAATTCTTTTTAAATATCCTTAGCTTTTCAGATGCTTTTGAATCAGTAATAACATTAAACTGCTTCCATCGCTAATTATGAGTCAAAGAAAATCTGATATGTGTTCACTGTATATGCACTCAAGAGTCATGACTTTACCTTTTTGAAAATCATAGTTCAACAACACAATGCACAAAAGCAACTCTAGATTCAGGAGTGCAATTAAATCACATTTTATAAAACCTTGTAGCATGTACATATATTTGAAGAGCAGCAATAACTGGTAAGTATTAGACACATTAACAGGGCCTACAGAGAGTGCTCAGAAAACAGAAACAGGACATCTGGCCAAGATGGAGGCATAGGTAGACACACTGTGCCTCCTCGCACCAAGATAGGGACAACAACAATTTAGAAACAGAATAACAACCAGAACTGACAGAAAACTGAACTGTATGGAAGTCGGACAACCAAGGAGTTAAAATAGACACGTTCTTCCAAACCGGTGGGAGGGGCAGAGTCGGGCAGCCAGGCAGAGAGGGGCAAAGTAAGGCATCCTGGGCGTGCGAGACCACAGCGGGCAGACTCTGAGTGTGCAAGCGGCGGCTGGGAGACCCCAGCCGAGGGGTGGCAACCAGCAGACCCAGCGAGGCAGCAATTGTGAAGCATGGCACTGCGCGCAACCCAGGATCCTTAAGATGGGAAATAGAGCCTCAGGGCACTGACTGAAAACAACTGTGGGGGTTGAGACACAGGAAGAGACTCCCAGCCTCACAGGAGAGGTCGCTGGAAAGATCCACACGGTGCACAAGCCCACCCACATGGGAATCAGCACCAGAAAGGCCCAGTTTGCTTGGGGGAAGTGGCGGAAGGGACTGAAGTCCCACAGAGAGCACAGCAAGGGCCACTGTTCTCTCTTGGAACTGGCCCCCACATACAGCATCACAACCCAGCGACTAGGTTGCCCCGCCCTGGTGAACACCTAAGCCTCCACCCCTCATACGTAAAAGGCACGACCAGACCAAAAAAAAAAGAGAGAGAGAGAGAGATGGCTCAAACAGAAGAATAAATGAAAGCTCCAGAACCAATACTTTTAAGCGACCAAGAGATAGCCAACCTATCAGATGCACAATTCAAAACACTGGTGATCAGTATGTTCACAGAATTGGTTGATTTTGGTCACAAATTAGATGAAAAATGAAGGCTACAATAAGTGAAATGAAGAAAAATGCACACGGAACCAATAGTGATGGAATGAAAGATGGGTCTCACATCAATGCAGTGGACCAGAAGTAAGAAATAAACATACAATCAGAAAAGAATGAAGGAATAAGAATTCAAAAAAATGAGGAGAGGCTTAGGAACCTCCAGGACATCTTTAAATGTTCCAACATCCGAATTATAGGGGTAGCCAAAG
>CM052539.1:156036860-156137997 GCA_028533065.1 Trachops cirrhosus
AGGTAGAAAATAGACAGGGGGAGGGCAAGAATAGCATGGGAAATGTAGAAGCTAAAGAAGTTATGACACATGGACATGAACTAAAGTGGGGGAATGTGGGTGGGAGAGGGTGTGCAGGGTGGAGGGGAATGAAGGGGGGGGTAATGGGACAACTGTAATAGCATAATCAATAACATATATTAAAAAAAAGAAAACAGAAATACCAAAAGATTCCTTGAAATAACCGCCGAGACCCCAGGGGCTCTGTGGCCTGCTGCTGAGAAATCCAAACTGAGTTTTCCAACTGAATCTTCCTAGCTTGAATAATTTGTTTCATTACCCATCCCTAACTCCCTCTGTACGACAAAGGGGAAAACATTATCCCCAGTTGACTAACATTTGACTCATAAATACCCTATATCTGCAAACAACATCTATCCCCAACAGTTGAAATTAGAAAACTTCTGAGTTCCCAAAAAGAGAAGGAGGAGGATTTGGATAAATCAGTCACGGTTTAAGGCAGCTGACAACACGGACAGACTTCAAAAGGGTCTCCAAACGGCCTCCCCAACCCCAGCCGCCTCAAAATTACCAACCCCTTCGACTTCTCTTTGTTTTTACTGTCTGTAACTCCAAATAGCACACACTTCCCTCCAAGACCAGTCATTCTCAGTCCTTCATACTTTAGTGGAAATTAGTTGACTCCACAGAGTGGCTTCCTTTTAACTTCCAATAACACCATTGGAAGGGAAAAAAAAACAGGAATTACAAACAGGTGCTGGAGTGGGGGGAGAATCAGAGCCCAGATGCATTAAGTACGTATGTGTGGCTTCACTGTCACTTAGCTCCCCTGTGGGGCTGGACTGTCTGCTCTCCAGACCCTATTACCGCTGCATTCCTCAGGGGTCAGGGCGCGTGGGGAGCCCAACCATTATCTAAACGAAATGCCTCTCGGCTTCCTTACTGGGAAATCTCAGGTGCAGCAGCAGATGCCTGAACCAATCCAGTGATGAGGTTGAAGGAGCCCAAAGCAGGTTTTGAGTAACACAGCCTAACCCCATTGTAATGACACTGGCAGCCAGTTCTTTATTTAAAAAAAAAATTAAATGTTCATTAAGTGTAATACAGAAACAGAAATGGTTTCGCAAATGGCAGAAGCCCAGATAAGTCAGACTTGAAAGCCTGATTTTCTACTTCTTTGAAATTTTAAAAAACACAACAGAAAGTTAGATGCTAACCCTAAAATGATGATAAATACAGCCTTCCAAAAAATAGATCCCCATTCTTATTCCAATATAAAAAACCTGAAACAAGATGACTCCATAGGAGGTAAAGGAAAACATGCACAGGCTCCAAAATCAGAGAGTCCTGAACTCCAAGCCAGCGCTACACTAAAAGTCACTTCGCCTGTGGAGCCCCCATCTGGACGCCCTGCTTGTGGGAGCGAAGGAAATGCCTAGCGGGCACAACCAGTGAAGGCCAGCTACCACTCACCAGGTGTTAACAGTGCAAACTAGGTAACATTTAAATAAAAGAACTTCGTGTGATAG
This sequence comes from Trachops cirrhosus, assembly GCA_028533065.1. Lineage (NCBI taxonomy): Eukaryota > Metazoa > Chordata > Mammalia > Chiroptera > Phyllostomidae > Trachops > Trachops cirrhosus. The sequence continues at coordinate 156,038,390 of CM052539.1, forward strand.
CAAAAAGATGGCAACAGTGAATTTTAATTAACATATTCCCCAAAAGAATTTTTATAATTTATTTTTATTGTATCTTTTCCATTACCATTTGTCCCCCTTATATTCCCCCCATCACCACACTGTGGTCCATGCCCATGAGATGTTTTTCCTTTTTTTGCTCAATCCCACCACCCCCTAACCATTTGATTCAAGTGCTTATTTGATTCCTGTCCTTGTAAGTCACTTGTTTCCAATTCAAACACCAGACTTGTCCTTTTCAACATTAACCTGGATAGCCATGCCCCAGTAGCCACTCTCCTTAAGGCAACAGTAACCTAATCTTGCTTTTAAGGTGTGTTTCTTGGATTCAAATGGAATTAGAACCACTCAGAGGCCTGCTGAATGAACCATTCAGACGGGTGGGCCCGCTCCCAGAGGTCCTGATCCACTAGGTTTGCGTGGGGCCCAAGAATGTGCATTTCTAATAAATTCAGAGGTGATACTGATTCTGCTAGTCCAGGATCGCACTTGAACCAGGGCTTGAAGGGGCCAACCCTTCCCTTTCCAGCTCTCAAGCTAGGAAGGAAAATGTCTCCACCCTCAGGCTCCAGGCATGGGACCCGAGACTGGAAGACATGGACACACACCTGAGTCTCAGATTCTCAGGACCTTTGCTGAGGGGACAGGACTCTTACTGCTGGATTCGAACCTGGAGAGAGACAGCTACTGGAGGCACAGGCAGCCATCCCATGGTCATCAGGGAGAGCCTGTCTGAGACTGGAACCAACCCAGAGGAAGCAGAGCCAACAGGCACATTCAGATAAAAGGGTTTCAGTCCCAGACTCAAGGGCAAGCCTGAGTCAAGTCTGCCTGGGACTTTCCAGCTTTAATGATACAATACTTCCTTTCTGCCTAGCTAAGCATTACTCAGCACTCCTGCCACTTGCAACAGAATCCTGAAAACTGAGATTGTTGGTTTTATTTGGTTTCTTTGTTTGTCTGTCTTGTCTGTCTGTTTTGGCTTGCTAGTTTGCTCCTAAATACCAATTGCTCTTACATTTAATTTTTAAGTGGTTTTAGAGAGAGAGAGGAAGGGAGAAAGAGAGAGAAGGAAATATCAATTTGTTATTCCACTTATCTATGCATTCATCATTGGTTGATTCTTGTATGTGCCCTGACCAGGGATTGAACCCACAACCTGGGTGTATTGGGTCAATGCTATGACCACCTGAGCTAGCCAGACAGGAATCCCTTACCTTTAAATTGTCTTTAAATATAACCCACATTAAAATATCTCCACCAATTCACCAACCAACCAAAAAAAAAGGTAAACAATCTACCTACACAGAATATACATCTCCCCAAGTTAATCTATCAATTTAATGTAATTCTAGTCAAAGTCCCACAGAATGAACAATTATAAGATCAGGAACTTTCCAAAATTCAGCAATAACAATTCAGAAAATATAATGGGAAAATTTTTATTCATAAGTAACACAGAAAATGGAATTCTGAGAAGTAACTGAACCAGAAATGCATAGGACACTTATAAAGAAAACCATATAGCTTCGCAGGGGCTGGAGAAGGGAATCAGGAATCAAAGGAAAAGAATAACATGTTCCTGGTAAGAAAATATCAAATACTGTAAAGATGCCAATATTCCCAAACTAACAGCTAATACATGAAACTCTCTAACAAATCCATAAAAAGCAGCTGAAAACCCCAATAAAAATGGGAAATGGGCCAAAGAAAATGAAGAAGTGATTAACACAAGAAGAAAAACAACTAGGCGATAAAAATATTAAAAATTATGAATAGTGTTCAGCCCCAAAGGGAACAGGAGAAGTGCCAGGGTGTGTTTCTGAGGGTAAGGTAACAATCCTGTATTAACACAAAAAAAAAAATTGTGGTTTTAACTCAAAAACTTCACTTCCAGAAATTATTCTAAGGAAATAATAAAATGAGGGCTCAAGAATGTTCACTACAGTACTATTTTTAATAGGGAAGAAAGGAAAGAAACTTAAATGTGATCAAATGTTTATTACCTAGATAGTGATTCAAAGAGGCATTTGCTGTAGTTCTATCAACAGATTCATCCTTTAAGAGAATTTCAAAATATTACTACTGTCAGCTTCTGAATATACAAATAACCTCATCAGTTGAAACTCTTTCTGTAATCATCTTTTATTTAAATAATAACTAGTTGGTCTAAAATTAGGTATATAAATTATGGTGCATCTATACAATGAAATGTTATTAATACACGTTCTATGATCTAGACTTACATATATGGATGCCCAGAGTTAGGGAAAAAGCAGATTATAAAATACCATGTATAGAACAGAATTTATATTTTTATAAATATAAATATTTATATTCACTTTTATGTCTTTGCATAGAAAGGTCTAAAGAATAACACAAAACATTAAGTGTGGTTGGACTCTACAGGACACTTACTACATTAGGCCACATTACCAAGACAGAGTCAAAGCAGCTCTACCTAATACATAGAAACAAACACAGGGAGGCTGCCAAAATGAAGAGACAAAGAAACATGGCCCAAATCAAAGAATAGATCAAAACTCCAGAAAAAGAACTAAACAAAATGGAGATAAGCAATCTATCAGATGCAGAGTTCAAAACACTGGTTATAAAGATGCTCAAGGAATTTAATGAGGACCTCAACAGCATGAAAAAGATCCAGTCAGAAAGGAAGGATAGTCTAATTGAAATAAAGAACAATTTACGGAGACAACCAGTGAAGTCAATGAAGCTGAGAATCAGATCAATTACTTGGAACATAAGGAAGAAAAAAAAACAGAATAAGAAGAAAAAATAATCCGAAAAATTGAGGACAGTTTAAGTAGCTTCTGAAGTTGTCCCTGAGGATAGGACAACTTCAAGAGATCCAACATTCACATCATAGGGGTACCAGAAGGAGAAGAGAAAGAGCAAGAAATTGGAAAGCTATTTGAAAAATAATGAAAGAAAACTTCCCTAAGTTGGTAAAGGAAATAGACATACAAGTCCAGAAAGCATAGTCCCAAACAAGATGGATGCAAAAAGGTCCACTTCAAGAAACATAATAATTAAAATGCCAAAGGTAAAAGATAAAGAGAGAATCTTAAAAGCAGCAAGAGAAAACAAGTTAGTTACCTACAGGGGAGTTCCCATAAGACTGTGAGCTGATTTCTCAGAAGTAACTTTGCAGGCTAGAATGGATTGGCAAGAAATATTCAGAGTCATGGAAAGCAGAGACCTACAGCCAAGATTGCTCTTCCCAGCAAAGCTATCATTTAAAATCAAAGGGCAGATAAAGAGCTTCCCAGACAAGAAAAAAAATAAAGGAGTTCATCATCACCAAACCATTATTATATGAAATGTTAAAGGGACTTATTTAAGAAAAAGAAGAAGATTAAAACTATGAACAATAAAATTCTATCAACAATTGAATCTAAAAAACAAACTAAGCAAACAAAAACAGAGACAGAATCATGGATGCGGAGAGCATTTTGATGGTTGACAGATGAGAGAGGACTGTGGGGAAATGCAAGAAGAGCTGAGAGGATTAAGGATTACAAATTGGTAGTTACAGAATAGCTATGGGGATGTAAAGTACAGTATAGGAAATGGAGTAGCCAAAGAACTTAAACACGTGACCCATGGACATGAACAATGGTGGAGAGATTGCTTGAGGGAGTAAGGGGTGCTGGGCGGAGAGGGGCAAAGGGGGAAAAATCAGGATAACTGTAGTAGCATAATCAGTAAAATATAATTTAAAAAAACAGTAACAGCTGTTATGACTGAGTAGAAAGACTGTAGAGTCATTTTTAGTTTCCTCTTTTCAAATATCTGTACTTTTTGAAGTTGCTAAAATCATTATATATCCTTTTAATTATAAGAAAAAATAAATAATATAAATGATAAATTTTTTAAAGAAGAGAGAAGCCACTGACAAGAATTCAGGTGCTAATGCAACAAAGCACAAGAAAACATCTTTTTCCTTTCCTGTGATATATGCAAAGTAACACAAAATAGGACGCTGATTCCTCCTTGTGGTACTTGGTGGAGAAAGTAAAAAAAAAACCTACACCTGTGACCATTACCTCCTGGCATTCATTCAATTCTTCATTCAACCATTCATTTGCCGATCACCCCCCACGGGCCAGGCACAGAGCTAAAAAGGCTACTTTAATGTCTGTTCACAAACAAAATTCATTTGTGGAGTTAGGGTGGCTTATGCTTGTCTTTTTTTCATAATCAAAAATCTCACCTACTACTGCCCTTAGGTTCTGCACATCCCATATGTGACTTCTCATAGCCTATCACTGTCTCTTTCCCCACCACCACCCACCAGTGACCTGAATTTGGAGGCAATGAGGAATAAGGCCACAGAGTTTGACCCATAATGCCTTTAAATTAAAGGGTGCTTCAAAGTAGCGCATCCTATTTAAGGATGCAACTCAAAACTAGTAGTGCCAGGAACGTCTGCAGATCACTCTGAGTTCAGGAAGCCCAAGGAGAGGACGTGGCTGTTCATATCATTAATGACCATCTCTGAGAGAGCGGCTGGGTCCCTACAGGCGCCACGAGAAGATGGAAATCCCTAATGATCAGGTTCTCCCTCCTTCTGCAGCCAAATATCTTGGCAGCTTTACAGTGGCCCCATCTTGTGGTTTCTTTGTTTGGTGAGAAGGACTCACCAACACGTCCATTACAGAAAGTCAAGGAAGCAGTGAGCCAATGGACATGTAACACGTAATAAATCCTGCTTACGGGTTATCGGGTAACTTCTCTGTTCAGAGTTTAATATTTTAGGCAAAGCACTAGTTTCCAGAACGTAATACAAGATCCTTTAGATGACTGTGGAAGTTGGGAAAACTCTCTCTCATCCTTTTCTTACCTATTTTATATAAAAGACAAAGTTTCCCACCACCCTCTCTCTCTAGAGCTAGATCAATACGTACATGTTAGGTCTGGTAAGACCATGAAGAAGCAGAGCTACAGCTATGTGACAACAGGAACAAATGCTGCTAGTGTGAACTTAATTAAATCCACTTATGTTTTACTTGGTACTTTCTGTGTGCTAGACACCAGGAGCTTTATAAAAGTAAAATGGCCTCTGTGCTCCACAAGCTTCCAGTCAACTGGGAGACACAGAGATCGACAGAACTGACTTTACTCCAAGATGAATCTGACAGCTCTAATAACAGAGGAACAAACCCACGCTACGTTACAGAGGCTCTGGACATGGGCTCTGGAGGCAGACTGCCTGGGCTGGAATTCTGGCTCTACCCAGCACTGGCTACGTGACCTTGGCAACTAACCTTCTTTCCCTCGGTTTTTTCATCTGTAAAACCTACCGTATAGGATCATTGTGAGGATTCAAGGTGGCGCAATGGAGATATTGTCAATACTGGTATAATTATCATGAGCAAATGAGGTAAGGATGGACTGATTTTGACAAGGCCTGGGAAAGCCACCCAGAGAAACAGAATCTGTGGCCCAGTTTCAAATCATGGTTAAGGATTTTAGTGTGCGGTGATGGGAGAGAAGCGCATTTCACAACTAAGGATTCACCTGAGCGAACAGGGTCAATGACAGCTGAGGGGGTTGGTGCTGTGGCATGTGAGCTTGGGCAGGGGAGCAGAAGAAATGACACTGAGAGACAAGCAGGCTGACATCTGACTGGAGGAGGTGACAAATGCCAGGCTAAAGACAATGAACATTATTCTGTGGCAATGACAGTCTGAGAAGCAGGGTGATCACAATGCTAAAGAACATGGATTCTGGGTCTGAATCTTGGCTCCACCTCTTAAGAGCTGTGTAACCTCAGGCAAGGTACCTAATCTTTCTGTGCCTCTGTTTTCTCACCTGTAAAATGGGTGTGTTGAGGATTAAATGACTGTATATATGCACAGTGTTTAGAACAGCACCTGGCATACAGCGACACGCATTAAGTGTTTGCTCTTAAAAGATGGAGCACTGGCCAACGGCAACTCTTCCTGCCCCCCTGACAACCCTTCAGAAAATTATCAGCAGTTAATGTGGACAATGACAGGGTCACAGGTCTGAGACTGCTCTTTGCCTGCTCAAAAATACCACATGAAAACAGACGCTCTCTTTCAGACGAAAACTTCCATGCTACATGAAAACACTTCATCTCACAGGACAAAGTCAAAGTTGCCACTAAACTAAAGTACACACACGACTAGGTGACAGGACTCTGAGTTTGCCCAAGACGTTATCAGATCACCGTGGCCATGAAAAGCGGCAAAACGCACCGTTTAGGAGAAGACAAAATGTGTGCTCTCATGTTGGAATGATGGCAAAGGTTTCGACACAAGGAAGTGGTAGGAGAGAAAGTCCTGAGCTGAGGGCACAGTCACAGCTGCTCAGACCAGCCCTCAGGCAAGGAACTTACTTCCAGATCCATCCTTGACTCTAGGTCCTTCGGGCTTGGCCTCGGAAATGATGTTGGCATTGGCGTTATTCTCCATCTCGATCACAAAGTCACTGTCCTCTTCAAACTCAGGGTGGCTAAAGATCCAATCCAGTGCTCTTTCCAGGTTACTATTCTAATAAAATAAAACATGTTTACAATGTATGCAGTCACCAGGCCTCATTATATCCTGACCATTTGAACCAGGGAGTCAAGCAGCTAGGGCAGGAGGCCTGAATTCATTAGTCCTGAGTGTCTTCAGAGGAAGAAGCTCTGACTCTGCATATAAAATGCATTTGGCATTCTGCATGTCTCCCAGCAGAGGCCTGTAACTCAATTCACTGGAAAACAGTTCTGAGCAGTGGATCAGCATCCCAAAGCCCCTATCAGTCTTTGCTCAGCATTTCTGTAGGCTGATGCCGATAATGACGGGGTGCAGAATGCCAAAAAGTTTGGCATTCGTTTGAGTGCAGCCCTGTCTAAGGCCACAATAATTGCACACACTATATTCTCTACCAACTGTATTTCCTGCAGATACCATGCCAGGTAGAAGGGTGTCGATGTGAGTACTATATTAATGCCTCCACTCCCCAAATGTTGGCACAATTGTTGAACTGCAGCAAAGACAAAATGAATGCCTTGATTAATGATGACAACACTGGTTTGTTAAGCTAAATTGTTTTAAACTGACCTCCACGCAGTTCAAACCAACTGACCAGAAAAACATGTCCTTCTCCTCCGTTTTGGTATCACTGGAGGGGTAATGAGTTTATTTAGACATAGTGAGAATCCCCAATGAAAGAGTAAAGCAAGTAAAATAAGCAGTACCCCTTGACGTTAGCAAGCACCCCAAGCGAAACAAATGCAAGGTGAGATGTTTCAGCCGAGGACTGTGGCGACCTCAGCAATGCACCCCAGCAGGCAACCGGCCAGGACAGGCAAGGAATCGGCAGCAGACAACTCCTCAAAAATGGAACAGTGCGTGGCAAGGAAGGATGGGTTTAAAAAAACAAGTACTTCCCTAAATATTAGACAGCTATCTGCACTGCAAAAGGAAGACTTCTATCTATCCTCTAGCTTCATGGTGCCTTCTCTCCTGCCAGTATCACAAAGTTCAGGAATATCAGAAGAAACTTCTCTCATTTGCAGAGAGAAACAGAAGCAGAGAATTCCAAGGAGACATTCAGTCTTTGCCAGGAGGACTTTCGGGGACACTTCTCCAAGGTCATGGTATCAGAAAAGCATTATTTTTCCTAAAGAACTGCTTTATTGAACACAGAATCTCATGCACCCCTCTCTGCTCTAAGGCCACAAGCAAGCTCCAAGTCAAATCTCTGACCCCGTTAATAAATATTTAGATGATGTGGAGTTTCTTTGAGTTTGGTCATGTTGCCCCAGCTGTATTGCCTCCCTATTTTTAACTGTCTCCCTAGTTCTAAACTCTCTGTATGATACCCTCATTCATTTATTAAAGCTTTATATATACTATATGCAAATAAATCTCTGTGGGCCACCCATGGTGGGGTACAGAGTGAGACAAACATGACCCAAAGGACACTGGAAAGTCTCAACTGCTACTGATGAAATACAAACCACTCCAATAAGAGGAGGGGATCCACCACACAGTCTCCCGTGCTTACCGTGGCTCGGAGTGCCTGAATGGCCTGATTTCGATGGAATCCCATGGAGGTAATGATAGCTATAATCTCCTCCGGAGGCTGGTTATCCAACCCAGAAGCACCAAAAACAGAGGCTCCAGCAGAAGTTGCCCCTCCGTAACCAGGCATGGTCAATGGTTCAGCAAAATCTGGGGGAAATAATCACACTTAGGCCTTTTTTCATTTTTTGGTCTTAAAATAAACACTTCAAAGCCAAGAAGGAAAAAAATACCTATGAAGTTACAATAATCAAGACAGTCGGTACTAGTGTAAAGATAAACCTATAGAGCAATCGAACAGAATTGAGTGTCCAGAAATAGGCCCATATATGAGGTCTGCCTGGAAAAACTCCAGCCATTGTTAATATAACAAGAGCAGTTTGTGCAACATCGATATAACCTGGCAGCCAAGGAGAAGGGAATGGAACGCACATGCATGAACAATAACGATTTCACTGTACTAGTCAGTGGGGGCAGTAGACACCATTGAGTCTTTCTCCTATGACTGCATGTGTACTGTGTGGCTATCACATTCAAAATGACTGAGCGACCAGAGTCATGAATCTGCATCAAATTTTGTGTCAAGCTTGAACATTCATCCACGGAAACTACTTGGATGACTCAGAAGGCCACAGCTATGGCCAGTGGTGACTGGCAGCTTCATCACGACAACACACCTGTTCATGCATCACGTCTCATACAGAGTTTTTTGGGGAAACATCAAATCACCCAGGTGACTCAGCTCCCCTATAGTCCAGATTTGGTCTATTTGGTCAGCAACTTCTGGCTTTCCCCAAAGTAAAACAAGCTTTTAAAGGAAAGAGATACCAGACCATTGATGAGATTCAGGAAAGTATGACAGAGCAGCCAATGGCAATTGAGAACTGTGTGAGGTCCCAAGGTGCCTACTTTGAAGGGGACTGAGACATCACTGTCCTATATACAACGTCACTAGGGACTGCATCAGACTCCAAAGCTATTCCATTTCTCCACCACGTACCTGGCTCTTCCATGTGAACGATGATCCAGTTGAAGGCCACCTCAGCTCCCATATTTCCAGTGAAGTACACAGCCTTCCGACATGCTTCTAAAGGGAAACCCATCTCGGCCAGCTGCATCACCGATGACTCGTCGATGTCTGATGCTACAGAGCACACAGGGCATTCTGATGTAAAAACGTAAACCCTCTTCTTGTCTCGGCTTCCCTTCACCCCCTTATCCACATGCCATCCAAAGAAAGTGCTATTTTGTTTGGTGTACACGTGGTGGTTCAACTTTGTTTTGCTTTGCTTTAAGCCATCCAAATATTAACCTACTGGAGTTGAGCCGACCTAAATCTTTGCCCTCAGTAGGAACCATGATAATCACCTGGGCAACCCAAGCCCTGAAAAACAATTCTCTAACTTTGTGAGGGGAGATTGAGTGTATCCCCAGAACCATTTCAGCCTCTCATATCATACTCAAGACCTCTCAGCAGCCTCTCCTATGACTGAAATTTGAAGAGAAAAGCACTGTCCACAGCCCAGAAGGACTGTTCCTTAAATGTCACAGGAAGTCAGAGCGGGCCTTTAGGTATATCAGTAATCAAACGAAGTAATCAACTCTGGGAAACAGAGAGCCCAAATGTTAACACCAGTTTGTCGCCAGGAAGGCTTTGTAGACAAAAATACCCAGAGTATTTAAACACTCCCTCCTTCTCCTAATATCTAAGTGTTCACTCTAAATAGTTTATTTTTTAATATTCCTTTTAGAAAACCAAGAGGATTAAAGGAAATAAAAGACCACAAAATTAACACACAATCTAATGAAACTAATCACCTTGGGAGTGCTAATCAATACTACCATGTCCTGTCAGCTGTGTGTCTTCACTGCGTGTCAGCACTGGGAGTATAGGAAATGACCGGCCACTGTGCTCCCACTGCAGAAAAGGGCCTCCTCGTGTGGCTAGAGAGGAAAGCAATGGCGTCCCTACTCATTCATGAGGAAACTGAGGCACAGAAAAACTAAGTAAATTATTCTAAGTTTCACAGCCCTAAATGGCTCTCATGCTAATGGCCACTCTCCTGAGCTACAGGGCCACTTAGTCACCACGTCACTGGTTTATATTTGCTACCTCAACTTGCAGACAAAGAATCATTTCCACTGAGGAAAAGCTGCATATACACACTTACAGAAAAATGCCCCATTACTGAACCCCCACAGATAAGTGGACCAGACCAATAATAATTCTAGGACACTGGGAAAATGTTTACAATATACATACGGTCTATCAGTTGGTTCATCAGGCGATCTGGAAATTAAGGGAGAAAGCAAAAAATGAGACGGAACCATGGCAGACTGTTTTAAAGAACGAAAAAGAATCCATGCAGAACACTCCCTAACTCTGTTACCCCTCAAGACCCCACACTGGTGTCAGACCACCCAGCCTGCCCAACATAAAATCATTACCGTAAGGAGGAAAAATACCAGGTTTCCAGCCTTTAGAGCAGATAAAACATAATGTTCTCATTATCATCTTACTGAACTAAATCAGTTCTCTCCATGTATTTCTAAGAATTCTGTATAATTAAAAGCCAAGGATTCTATTATGAATCTCAGAGAAAGCAAGAGCAGTGCTAATAGGCCATCTTGTACTTCTGTGATATTCATACCGATCTTTCTTAAATTCCTTTAAAGAATGACTTGCACCCAGAGCCCAGAGTGTCCCAGGCGTGGGTCTCTTCATACTCTGTGCTCTAACATGTGACTCACTCAGCACTAGAGAATGATGGAACAGAGATGCCCATCTGGAATCCTGTCTTGGATTCGCCTCACCCTCCTTGTGCACTCAAACTGAGTCACCAATAATATTCACTGCTCGACTGGTGAAACACCTTTGGTAGAGGGGCCCAGAGTGCTCTATCCCTCTAAGTTAGTCACTTAAAATTAACTCTTCAGGAAGGTGAACAGTAAATGGGTGAGCAAACAAAGCCAGAATGAAAATGATTTCGTGAGAATAAGTGAACTAAGAGTGGAACCGAGCTTTTTCAGCACTGTCCTTGGAACCACAAAGGTGAGGCGACTATTTTTTGCATGTCCTTTTCCCTTCCAAAGTTAAGCATTATGAACAATGACCAATTCAGCAAAGTGAAAGAGAAACTCAAACCACTCCCTTGCTATGAAGCAGTCGGTGATGAAGCTAGGGAGATGACATGTGGGCAAGATGCTTAAAACCAACACACACTGTTGAATGTCCCCTTTGGTTGTCCAAAGGCACTCTAGAGATCGACACGGCTCCTGTAGACCAGGAGCCTCCTGAAAACACACTCCTTCTCCCCTACAAGTCCGTTTGGGAGAAGCAGAGAGGGGAAGAAGGCAAAGCCAGAGGCAACATAACCTATAACCTTTCTGGGGACTGGCTGCCCTCTGTTGCCAGTGGTTTCCACAGGTGCCTTCCAACTACTCATGATGGGTCTGGGCCATGTCTAGTTTAAGTTTACGGTCGCAGCCAGGCCTCACTTCTGTGTGTCTGTGGTGGGTTACAACAGAGGAAGGTGGTCAAAGGACCACAGAGTGGTTGGGGAAAAGTGACTACTTCAGCAGAAGAGGGTGGCGGGGAGGGAAACATCCTCCTGAAAGATGATACCTTTTGAGTCATCGGGAATGACTATGGGGGGGCTGATGTCCGGAAGCTCCTCCTCTCCTGGCTGTAACCCCCTGGCTCGGAGATGGCTGATATCAAGTAGGTCTGGCATGTCAATGGAAACATCTGCAAAATGAAAAAGACTACGTTGAAAGGATTCTGCAAAATCCCATAATAACCTCCTAAAATCAGCACCACTAAGTCTACATGCATATGTCCAGGCAGAGCTAAGGGGGGCTTTTCAGATCCCTGGAGTAATCACTGGACCAGGAGACTCATCAGGACTGATTAGGTTTTAATGGAGACCCAGGGGGAAGCACAGAGGGTGGCAGGATTTTACACTGAACAAAGACAAATGGGACAAGCCAGAGGTCGCCCACCAGCAGCCGACAGACCATTTGTAGCCCAGATACTTTGTGTGTTTTTAAAATGTTAGCCACAAATATCAAGCTTTAAATCAGAAGATTTTAATTTAGAAATCCAGATTTCTACCTCATTTTGGAAAACAAAGCAGATATCCTATGGGCGCCCTCTGCAACAGTCAGTCTGTCACAGGCCTCACTGCTCCTCATGACCCTGGGCATCATATTTCTGCTACTACGATTCTTTGAGTAGAAGAATGTTTTTCTAAGCCAAGTCTTTATCCAAAATGTGACACCCAAGAAAGACCAAGCTAGCTAGCTGTCTCGTATACCCAACCCATTTCTTAAATTTATCACCCTTATCACCCTGTCCTCATTGGGCATTTGAGTTTGGCACCCCTAGTGTGTGATGAGTAATAGGATTTAACTAAGGTTTAACCCTGTGATGAGTAATGTGACTTAACTAACTTGATAAATAAAGAATGAAGTTTTGAAGGTATTAGTTGAATCTGAAGTGTACTAGTATTTGAGTACATTGTTTTTAGCCTCTCATCTCAGTTGTTCTTGTGTTGACTTATCAAATACAAAATTTACCAGTCTAATATCTGGTTATATTCAGTATCACATATATTCAGATATAATAATAAATGGGTTCAAATGTCGGTGTAGGATGTGTCTGTTGGGCCAGCAAACAGAACCTGAAAATAGTATCTCCTAAACCAGTTAAGATACCTGGTATAACAGTCCTACTTTAAAACAACAACCAAAAGAAAAAGCTTAGTTAAAAAATTGTTTTAATCTCAAAAGCCATCATAAACAAATATGTCTGACCCACAAAATCAATACAATTGTTTCTCAACAGAAAAATTCACATTCATTACACTAAGCTTTGGGACTTTAAATTCAGCAAGTATATGAAATCTCATCTGAATTTTTCTTTATAGGAATACCAAGGACAAAGAAAAATAAGAGAACTGTTTCTGAAGCAGTTCAGAGCCTTCAGAAAAAGAAACTGTTTTCTCAGGTAATTCTCAGGTCCGCGGAGAACAGGCTAAGGCGATGAGCATCATGCCCTCTGCCCTCCTCCATGCCCTCAAAATCATTCCACTGGGAAGAGTAAAAATCTGCCAGAGAATCAGTCACAGCCCGGTAGAATGTCAAACAAGTGCTATGTAAACTGTTAGGGCTGGAGGATTCTGGGAAATCACTGCAGTCGATTTTCCATTCTTATTACCTATTCCCTTCAGATGAACAGATGAGTCCTTAATTAACCAGTGTAAAACCTGAGTAGTTGTTTTCTAAGTGCTCAAAACATAACTTTAAAAGACTGGCAAACAGCCTGAGGTACTTGCATGAGAAACCACAGAGCGTAAAACTGGACATCTTTCTGTGCCACTAAGGATAGCCTAAAAACACCCTTGGAATTAGATCATGATGGTAGAAAAATATGTTCTTATGCGTTGTCCTCTAACAATGGTCAAGAGCTTTTAAAAGTAGCAAGAAAAAAATCTAGTTAAGCCAAAATCATATCCCTTTTTAATGCAACTGACTATATTCATTTTATTATTAATAAGACTTGTATTATTTAAGAGACCGCCATTAGCTTGCTTAAGAAGCACAGGAACGGTGCTAAGAGAAGAATGCATTTTCAATTACGGTACTTGCACCTCCAAGTGTGGCCGTGGAGCAGCAGCACCAGCATCACCTGGGAGATTGTTAGAAATAAAGGACTCATGGACAAGGCCAAAGGGGGTAGGATCGAGGGTGGGAGGTGGGGATGGCTGGGGTGGGGGATCTGGTGGGGGGGAAATGGAGACAACTGTACTTGAACAACAATAAAAAAAGAAATAAAGAATCCCATGTTAAAGGGTCTTTTTTAAAAAGAAGGAAAAACGGAGGAATATAGTTAAAAGAATAAAATGGCAATAAATATGGACCCATCAATAATCACTTGAAATGTAAATGGCTTAAATAATCCAATCAAAAGACACAGAGTAGCTGAATGAGTAAGGAAACAAGACCCATATATATGCTGTCTACCAGAGACCCCCCCTCAGAATGAAAAACAAACTAAAAGTAAAGGGACGAACAAAGATATTTCATGCAAATGGAAATGATAAACCTGGGGTAGCAGTACTTATATCAGAAAAAATAGGCTTTAAAACAAAGGCTATATAGTAAGAGACAAAGGAGCATGCTACATAATGAAAAAAAGAGCAATCCAAGAAGAGCATATAACACTGGTAAACATTTACACATCCAGTACAGAAGCACCTAAATATATAAAGCAAATACTGGTGGACATAAAGAGAGAGCAACAGTAATAAAGGAATATGAGAGGATTCTGACATTAATAGATAAAACTTCCAGACAGAAAATCAACAAGGAAACGGTGGCCTTACATGGCATACTAGTTCAGATGGATTTAATTGATATTTTCAGATCATTTCACCCCAAAGCAGCAAAATACATATTCTTTTCTAGTACACATGGAGTATTTTCCAGTATAGAACACGTTAGGGCACAAAACCCGGCTCGATAAGTAAGCAGACTGACATCATATCGAGCATGTTCTCTGACCATAATGGTGAAACTAGACAACAATCACAAGAAAAAAACTAAACAACACACAAAGACATGGAGGCCAAATAACATGTTACTAAACAATGGATGGGTTAACAATGAGATCAAGGAAAAAATCAAAAGATACCTTGAAACAAATCAAAATGAGGACAAAACAACCCAAAACCTATGAGGACACGTGACAGCAGTCCTAAGAGGGAAATTCACAGCATTACCAGCCTACCTCAAGAAACAAGAAAAATCTCAAACAATCTAATTTTACACTTTAAAAAACTGGAAAAAGAACAATAAACAAAGCTCAAAGTAAGGAGAAGAAAGGAAATAATAAATATCAGAGAGGAAATAAAATAGAGTCTAAAAAGTTATATAAAAGATCAACTTATAAAAATAAATAAAAAGAATAATTATTTTCTGAAATATCACCTCAGGCAAGGGGAACAAAAGAAAAAACAAACAAATGGGACTACATCAAACTAAAATGTTTTTGCACAGCAAAGAAAACCATCAACAAAATGGAAAGGCAGCCCACTGAATGGGAGAACATATTTACCAATGATACATTTGATAAGGGGTTATTATCCAAAATTTATAAAGAACTTTAAAACTCAACACCACAAAAACAAACAATCCAATTAAAAAATGGGCAAAGGACCTGAACAGATACTTCTCCAAAGAGGACATACAGAAGGCCAACAGACATATGAAAAGATGCTCAATGTCACTAGTCATCAGAGAGATGCAAATTACAACCACAATGAGATTTCAGTTCACATCTGTCAGAATGGCCATCATCAACATATCAACAAACAAATGTTGGAGAGGATGTGGAGAAAAGGGAACCCTCATGCACTGTTGGTGGGGATGCAGACTGGTACAGCCACTGTGGAAAACACTATGGAATTTCCTCAAAAACTTCAAAATGGACCTGCCTTATGACCCAGTGATTTCATATCCGGGTATGTATCCAAAGGAACCTGAAACATTATTTTGACAGAATATATACACCCCTATGTTCATTGCAGCATTATTTTCAAGGCCCAAGATTTGGAAGCAGCCCAAGTGCCCACTAGTAGATAAGTGGATAAAAAAGCTGGGGGACATTTACATGATGGAATACTATTCAGCCATAAAAAAAAGGAAATTTTAACTTTTTCAACAGCATGAACGCACCTGGAGAGTACTATGCTAAGTGAAATAAGCCCATAAGAAAAAAACAAGTACCATATGATTTTATTTAAATGTGGAATATAATGAACTAAATAAACTAACAAACAAATCAGAAACAGACTCATAGATACAGAGAACAGACTGACAGCTGTCAGAGGAGGTGTTTAGGGAGCTGGATGAAAAAGGTGAAGGGATTGAGCAAAAAAAGATCTCAGAGACACAAAGAACAGTACGGTGATTATCAGAGGGAAAGGGGGGCACTAAGGAGAGGTAGAAGAAGGTAAAAGGGGGGAAATGGTGATAGAAGATTTGACTTGGGGTGGTGAACACGCAGTACAATATGCGATGATATATTATAGAACTGTACACCTGAAACCTGTAAAAATTTATTAACTAACATCACCCCCCATAAATTCAATAAGTAATAATACTAATTTTTAAAAATAAAATATTCAATGATAAAATAATAAAGAAATAAAGAATCCCGAGCCCTGTCCCAGACCTGCTGAATCAGCATCTGCACTTCACCAAGCTTCCCAGGCAATCCGTATGCACCTTAACATTCGGGAAGCATTGTTTATTGATAATGTGGGGGTCCTTTTTCACTCCCAGAATCCATGCATTTCAAACCCATGACTTTGGGGTGAGATAGCACATGATAATTTTATCATCAGTGTTTATCACATACTCTTTTTCAAAAGACACAGATGGAAATACCAGAAAAAGAATGAAATGGAACTCATTCTGATAGTCAATCACTCTTGGCTATTTCACATGCTGTATTTTTTAAATGGCTGATTTGACGTTTTAAGCAAAAGCATGCACAAGATACCTACCAAATTTTTTGGGAACCCAGTCGAGGCCAAAAGTGAACTTCTTTATCTGCACTACCAAGTATTCAGGAAATGAGGCAAAGCGAGACGTTCTGGGAAACACAAGGGGATTGATTACGTCAGTGAAACAAGGCCCTGGGCACTGTGAGCACGGCATCTCACGCTTCGTGTGAGGCGCACCTGCAGCTCCGATGGCGGGGCTGAGGCGGAGCCACCGCAGACAGACGTGGGCAGACACCCACTCACCCACTCCTGCTCCTTCACCCTGCGTTTGCGTTAAAAGACAATGCTTAAAGTAAAGCGGTCCTTTCAGAATGATTTTGGACCAACTGCCAAATTATTACTTTTACTGTGGCATTTTATATTTCTGGAAAGTGCTTTTCAACCAGACATCAGTTTTCTTTAAAACCCTTGGTGGAATTTAGTATATGTTATATATATTTGTAGGTGTGCGTAGACATGCATGCATTGTGTATTTTGTTTTTGGTTTTTACTGTCAATATTATTTTGCATTAGTTTCAGGTGTGCAGCATACTGGTTAGACAGTCACATACTTCACAGAGTGTCCCCGATACTTCCAGGACCCACCTGACACCATACATAGTCATCACAATATTACTGACTGTACTCCCTCGCTGTACTTTATAGTTTACCTCCCCACAACTGTTTTGTAACTACCAAGTTGTACTTTTTAACCCTTTTACCTTTGGCATTATGTGTTTGGATGTGGCGTTTGAAAAAGTTCCCCAAGCAATCCTGACACACTCCCACCTCTGCTCCCACTAAGAATCACTATCTTATAGCACAGAGTTGGCATAGGAGGGATCTCGGGAACTTCCAGGACCTCATTAAAATACTACTGCCCCTAAATCCATGGTCTCAGGGATCCCAGAGGTATAAATATTATGGGTAAGAAAGGCTGAGTTGCCTGGACTTGAGTTTGGCTGTTTTATACACAAACTATTCAACCTGTACACCTAATTCATGTCCCAGTTCCAGCTCATTCTCTCAATATTTGTCATCTTAGTTATAACAATCATTTCTATTTCAGTTTCAATGTGAATGTGGTAGGTATATGTAAAAAAATAAAATCAGCTGTATACATGTACTAGAACTATCTTCTAAAATAAAAATTTCTTCGATACTCTCCCCTCTAAACTCCACTTTCCAAATCTAAGTCAGTGCCTTGTACTTGGAATGCTTCCTCCCAGAATACAGAAAACAAATGCAAACCACTGCTGCCCCCTAGTGCTGAAGAGAAGTCACAGTACTGGGACAGAGCAAGATCCAAAAAGAGTAAGACATGAATTGTGGTGGGTCCTGGATATGCTACTTAATTCACTCCAAATCCGAGCAAATCACTGACTCTCCCTGACAAGGAACGACTCTCACAGAAAAGGAGCAATGGTTGAGGATCCTTCAGCCTACTGTGAATACTTACAGTAAAAAAAACAAAGTCCAATCAACATGTTGTACACCTTAAACTGACACAGCATTATATGTCAATTACATATCAATAAAGCGTGGGGGGGAATAATTACAGAAATTGTTTCTACCACTGATATTGTGTGCCCGAAGCTGCGATGAAGTGAATAGCGACATTTCACAAACCAGCTATCACCTGCAACCACACATGCACACACACGCACACATGCACACACGTACACGCATGTGCATGCACGCACATATACACAACCCGAGTGGCCCCAGGATGAAAACTTACCCTGTAATGGATAACTGATAACTGAATGAACTAATACTAATCCTCATTTGGATGTAAAGAACCCTTTTGTAAATTATTTTAAGAAAATAGGGTTTTAGCTTTTGAAATAAGTTCTTTGTGTTTCCCCATTTTTGACATATGAGGCCAATTGTCTAAGACAGAGGAATCCTGGGGGATGGCTGTGGCAGAGAACAGTGAGTTAGATTCGACTGCTGCTGGAGGTTGAGGGGAGAACAGCCAGCAAGAGTTCTTCCATCCCGCACTCCCCTTCCCATCAACTAGAGCTCAATCTTAGCCTAGAATAAAAACGGCAAAGCATATCTAAAAGTAGGAAAACTCCCAGAGTCAGACTTTCAGACCTCCCCTCGTTTTATGCCACTATATGTACTCATTTTCTAAACCTACAAAGTGTCGGCAAGGGCTGGACTGTATAAAATTCACTACGGTGTCAACTGAAGAAAAGAAACGCTTCGTGTACCGACAGTGAGGCCGACAATGTAGAAACAGGACACCTCCGGCCCGAGTGCCGAGCCGCTCTCCAGCCTCGCTGCCCACTGAGAGGCCCTGAGACCCCCGGCCTCCGGGTGGGAGCACAGTCAGCCAAGTTCTCGGCCAAATATTTAATTATGGAATTAAAATCTATCAGCGCAGAGTTTAAATAATGAAGACAGTCACAGGTATTTTTGTGACTTCTTCATTAATATCATTCCTACAGGGGGGCAGGGATGTTTAGCTACACCTTCTTGATTAAAAAAAAAAAAAAGGGCATTCCCTCCCTAGCACATAATGAGCTTGCTTCACTGGGAGGTCTCACCCAGGTGAAGGGTAGACAACTAAGGCTGTGTGAATCATAATCCTACCTCACCACACATGAGCAAGCATGCGCAGATTCCCACAACACTCTATCACCACGCCCCTACCCCAGCTCCCACCTCTCAAACCCCCTCCTTACCCCCTCCACCAAATACATACATAGATGGGCACATGTGCGTGTACACACACACACTTACTTCACACCCGCAGACTTTGCCTGTAGGGCACTGCTCCAGAAATCATCCACGTTTTCTGGTTCAGAAAAGGCCTGAAGGCAGGCACTAAACGGTATCTTGGCGCGAACCAACTCGGGAAGGGGTCTTCTGTTCGCTTCTGCTTCCCTTCTCGTTAATTCATAGGCGATCAGCTCATCTGAGTAAAAGAGCAAGCAATTGAATGTGTTTGCAATTGCTCTTATCTTCTTTTACAGACAGATTTATCTGCATATGCATATATAGAAATATTCTGGACAGAGGAGCGAGAGAGAGAGAAACATCATTTTTTTTTGCTGTTGTTGTTCCACTTATTTATGCATTCATTGGTTGATGCCTGTATGTGCCCTGACTGGGGATCAAACCCATAACCTTGGGTTATCAACACAACATTCTAACCAACTGAGCTAATCAGTCAGGGCCTCGCTCTTATCTTCTGGAAACGAAAAACATCTTCGGACAATCGTCCCTGAAGGTTCCTTCCCTGAAGGCTGGGGCAGAGCTGCTTACTTGCTGCCCTGCACAGATCCAGAAGAGCCCACACAAAGGCTGTTCTTGGGTGTCTTTAGAGAAGCACCAACAGGCTGCGTGAGCCATACATATTTTTTGCCGGTTCCCCTTTGAGACTGACAAAACAGAACTGTGAACCCTGGCCCAGGTGGGAGAGGTTCAGACCACGCATGTGATACAAGTGATGCACAAACTTGGTCTCTCATTTGTCCAGAGGTCAAGGCTGATTTACCCAAATGCCACCTTCCAATCACAAATTCGTCACACAGAGAATTTCACAGTGAAAGAAACTCGAGGGCTCACCTCTCCCCAGGCCCTTCTGGACGAATACAGGTCACGCAGGGTGTGGGCCAGGGAGCAAAGGGAACTGTAAGGACTGCAGTTCTCCACAGCGCAGCCTGGGGGACCGACACCGCCAGGACAACTTCCGGATGAGACCCCTCACCATCTCGAATGACAGGGCCACCAACCCAGAGGGCCTCCCAACACCACCCCTGCTCGCAGGACTGAACACCCAGGGACAGGAAGGGAGTGCACTGTGAACTTCCCAAGAGTCAGCAGATCTGCTCTTGGAAACCACCGGTGAGTCAAAATCTTATGCAGATTTTGAAGGGGCCTTTCTGGGAATTCCATTTGTATTCCAAAAAAGAAAAAAAATCAGTCCTGATTCAGTTTTTAGGCACACTTATGTACTTAGGCGTTTTCTTAAACCCCTCTGACTATGCTTTTAAAATTCGTCTCCCAGTCCACCATCGGTTGATAATATACTTATATCTAGGATTCTGGCATTCGGTGTTCCAGCAATCAATATCCAGAGGCTAACCAAATTATCAGTCTCCTTCCTCAACAAAATAGTTACCACTCATAAATTTTAACAGTGAGTCAAACAGGATCACAGAACTGAGCAGAACGTGTCCGAATCCCTGAGGTCTGCAGGAGAAGGTACATCTAGTTCTAAAAAGGAAACGAACCATACACCCTCACCCTCATTTCTACCCTGATAAAGGATAAGAATTTAAAAGCTGCAGGAGCTTATAGGAAATGGAAATCTTTTTACCTGAAATCACCATAATCATCACTTTCCAACTAGCATAATAAAGTTGGTTCCCCAAAAAAGAGGAAAAAGGGCACCCAGGAAGCTGCTGGAGTCTGCAGAAGTGACTCATTCATAGGACAGGAGCAACCTGGCAGGTGTTTTGACATTTTTTGCTTTTAAAATGTTAATTCTAAGACATAGAATTTTCTCTATTCTGCCTGGAAAGAACCAGATTAGACAGACTGAAGGAACCTTCCCCCAGACCCCAACCTGGCTGCAATATCTCTGCCTTCTTCCTGCTTCCAAAGTCCAGAGGCCCCTCTAAAGGGGCTCGAGGCGCCTGCAACACTTCACCATCTATAAGGGCAACGGAAATACTCGAATGCCAAAGCTGGGTTACGTCACGAGACCTCTGCTCGAGTGTTTCATATCAAAAAGTGCAGTTCTGGTCATTTGCCTCAGACTCCATAGCACAACTTATGATGACGCTGTTAAAAACTTTCCACATGACTAATTAGAAATATTATCCCCCAAACTAAGCTGACTCCAACCCAAACACTTGGTCACATTTACAGGCAGTGAAACCAGTTCCATCCACAATCCCTTCAAAAACTCTGTGATGTGTTTGATTCTTTTCAAAAGAAAGTCCCACGGGGACCGAGGGGAAGACGCATGGGGTTCGCCACATGGGCTGGGTGTCCTGGAGGAGCGGCGCAGGGGCTGCAGGGTGGGGTCTGCTTGCAGGGAGCTCACAGGTGAGGAAGCCCTTGGCCGACTCCCCAGGGCAGAAGCGTTACCCTTGTTGGTTGCCGCCTCCATGGCCACAGGTAACTGCATCAGGTAATCCACCCTCTCTGTGTAGCGCACTTTTCGGGTCTGACAGCACTGAATGCGTTCTTCCACCAAAAACCGGAAAACATCGCTTGGATTTTCTGAGCCAATTCGGTTCCTCTGCAGATGAGATTACAGCAGGTTGGTGGGTTTTTGAATACTAAGCCATGAATAAAAATTAGCATAAAACCAAATATGACTGACGTAAAGACCTGGGTGTTAGGAAACAATCCCTCGGGGCGTGCCATTTCACCAGAGAACTTTAACAGCAAAACACTGGTGTTTATCGAAAGTCCCCAAATGGGGACTGGCTTAATACATCATGATTCCTCTTGGGAATGAATATTATGCAGCCATTAAAAGTCACAGGAGGAGGACTGCCCTGGACAGAGTGAGAAGAAAGGAGATGAGGAAGCCACACTAAAGGGAACGGAAAAAAGTAAAGGCCAGCCTGGGAAAATGAGGCCATGTGTGTGATTACACAAATGCACGCGTGTAAATTATATGCAAGTGAAAAGAAGCCACACTAAATTCAAATATGGCAAAACATGTGACAACATGGCAAAACGTTCACAGCAGGGGAAGTGGAAACATTGCTTAGAATTAATAAGTGCACCTGGAAAATGTCTGGGGGCCAGACACCAGAATGTTAACACTGGTTGTTTGTAGGGCCTGGTATTACAGTTGATTTTGATATTTCTCCCTTGTATCTTTCTATATTTTCCACAAAAAACACATATGTAATCAGGAAAAAATAGTTGTTTTTAAGAGGGGGAAAAATCTTTAATCATAAATTCTTGGTGGCTTTTGAAAACCACAGCATTTATTGTGACTCAACTCTGCTGTGAGCAAAGTGTGGCCACCTCTGAGTGGTGGCAGGAGGACTCCAAATACCATGTGAGACCCTCAAGAAGCTTTGTCACCAAAAAACAAAGGAAAAGGAAAAAGGATGGTGAGTGAAATAACTGATAAACACTCCTGTAACACGTACAAATAAACAGAGAGCAAGGAGATCTACAAGTGCCTGGAAAACAGGACACAAGGAGCCGTCACATCAAGTGGGCTGAGCAGAGACACCTCAAAGCAGTCGATTCTGATGGAGCTCAGGCAGTGAGAGGTTTAGGTAAGGGGGTGTGGGGGCACTCTGGCCAAGCCATAGCAGGCTGCACTTAGGAGCAGCCTCACAACCCTTGTGAGACAACACATCTCACAACCCTTTGAGCACTTTTGACTCACCTCTACTAGATTAACCAGGTGCAAGAAGAATTCCTGGGCATCTTGCTGTCTGTTAGAGGAGAATTCCGGGTGACTCTTGCTTACAAAGGCCTTAAACATGCGTGGAGAGATCCCATTCTGTTGAGGCTAAAATAGAAAAATAGAATCGACTTACAAATGTGGACTTCCCTACACATTAACAGCATTAAGTGGCAAGAAGAGTGGGGATTACCATAAACCCTAATTTTCAGATGAGAAAACTGAAGCCCAGAGAAGCTAAATGAGAACACCAACGTGCACTGGATATTTAGTACACTCCTGGCCCTGCACGCTGAACTTGATCTGAGAACAGGGTGAGACTCTTTCTGTTAAGTCACAACTAAAGACATGATCAATATCGCACTTTCTAAGAGAGACACTCGGCCCCTGCAGCCTCACGGGACTTGCTACCCGGTGGCCAAACTGTCCATTACAGCCCACCGCAGAGCAGGCCAGAAATGCCTTAGGCAGGAACAGGAGAGAACCCCTGGCAGAGATGGGAAATGGCACTGCATGCCCCAGTAACTTCTGCAGAGCTGCTCCAGGCTCCAAAGCACAGGGAGTGGCCAGGAGCGTGCCCCTCACCTGGAGAAACAGGAAAAGGCTGGCTGCAGATGCCAGGATGGCAGAGCGGGAAGACAGAGTGGCAGGGACAACTCCGGCAGACAAGAACGTGCAAATGTCCCACGTCCTTCCCAAAGGATAGCACAGGAGGTAGCAGGCCCCTCCAGAAGGGACACTGCGTAACATGATGGGAGGTCAGCTGGCCGAGGAGTCTCGGGGCAGGAGCCAGAGTGGGGGTAACAGGGCCAGCTGGACAGGGCACCAGGAAAGGTCCTCAGGGGGTCCCTTAGGGGACAAGCGGGGGTCTTCTCTAAAGAACTACCAATGTGCCCCAGCTTGACTATGGAGGGGCCAGAGGTGATGGCAGGAAGCACAAAGGTGGAGCAAGGAAAAAAATGCCAGAGGATGCTGACCCTGACCCTGCTGCACTGCTGGTTTCTGAGACTCCTGAGCTTGGTAGGGGGGAGACACTGTAAACTGACTTCGATGTGAGCTGGACTTTTTAATGCTGGTAACGTGAAGGAAACCTAGGAAACGAGTGGGAAGATTCCACATCACCTTGACGACAGAGGTGGGCTCATGATAACCCGTTTCCTGCATCCCCTCCCAGTTCACCCCATCTAATAATGGGGCACCCAATACAAGAACCCTACAAAGAAGGTATGAGCGTTACCCCCATTGTACAGCTAGGGAAACTGAGACTGTGGAGAAATGCCAGATAGGTCTCTCCACTGAAAGTGGTCTTACAACCAGATTATCATACAGCTCACAAAGAGCAGAACCAGAATGAACGCCCAGTTCTGATGCAGGTCCTGGCTCTCTGTAGCAAAAACAGAGTGGTAGCACATAGTAGGTCTCAGTGACACAAGCCTCACCTGGCCAATCAAGCTAAAGAAGAAATTCATGAGCTCTCTGCATATGTGTGGTTGCTGTCGACCCATGTCTCAAACCACCACATGCTCAGCTTCCACACCTTGTCCCCTCCTCTGACGTCCAGAGAACTTAGTCTGTGGGCCAACAAGTGCCCCGACCTCCTCTCACATTCAGCCCGCCCTGGCCCGTCTCCTCAGCCTGACTGCAGTCTGGCTGACGGAGGCCACGTCTCACACTTCTTCGAGATCTCCCGGGCATCCTGGTCAATGCCTAGGGACGGGACACCACAACAGGTATGCACAAAATCACACAGTCAGATGCAGCAGGTGATGGGAAAGCTCCCATAGCCATCGGCCAAGGGGCAGTTCTACATACACAACCTCTCCAACGTGCATGTACTAAACACTGTTTCTAATAAAGCCCAGGTGAATTTCCCGTCTCACTGAAAATGTACCTAATCTAGCCATCCCGCATTTCCTTACCACCTACTTCCTGCAGAGCACCACTGGGGCCTGGGCCCTCTGAGAGCTGACAGACACACACGATCTGTAACAAACGGGAGGGAGCGCTGCAGGGGCCCCGAAACGGTGGCCCTCAGAGAATTCTGAGGGCGTGGGACCTGGACACAAGTGACCGGCTTGCACACACATGGCTTCAATGTGCTTCCAATGATAATGTGAAGACCATTTACCGGATTTTACCATGTATAATGCACACTCTTTTGCCCAAATTTTTGAGGGAAAAATACAAATGTGCATTATACATGGGTAGTGCCTGAAATACTTTGTATCTGTTCTTGTGTTTCATAATTATTTGTTACATAAAATTTCTTGTACCATAATATGTTCAAAAATAAATGCTAAAATTCCTTTATAATACAAAAAAACAAGTATCTAAATATAAATAAATAAATAATTGAATTAAAAAATCAAAACGAAAGATTTTTTCCCCTGAAAGTTTGGGCCAAAAATATGGATATGCACATATGTGGCAAAATACAGTAAACTAGGTAACTCTTCTTACTACCTGTATATGCAGCTCCTGAAAACTATGTGAAAGTTGTAGCTTTCTTCACTCACAATGCTGATGCACATCTCCACAGTATCAGCCAACAGCGTGCAAAAATAGTCCTTATCTTTGTGCATAATGGGTGACATTCATTCACTCAACAGAAGTTACTGAGTGCTATAAAATGTCAGACACTATTCTAGGTACTTGGGTGAATATTTACTAGGTGCAGGTATAGTTCTGAGCACTTTGTATGTGTATCCTGCTTATCTCACACAACCTCATGAGGTGATTAATATTATTATTATTTACTCCACTTCACAGATGAGAAAACTGGCCCAGGATCACAGCTAGAAAAGTCAGTCTTTCTCTGTCCCTGTCTTTTGTCTCTCTCTCAGGTCTTAAAACTGCTTCTTGCACATAAGTGACGAGTTCTCATCTCTGGTGACCCTGAGTCCATCTTACCAACACCGTATGCCCTGGACTCTGGGTAAGCCCTCTTCAAACCCGCCGCTGGGCACCGCTGGGGCCAACACCACAGGCCGGGCCAGCAAGCATTCCCCTCTATCGGCAGCGTGGAGGCCCTACTTGGAAGAAATGCTTTAGCACTGTGCGTGTTCCTGTGTCGGCATTCACACGAGCACACACTCACTGCCTATTCCGGATGGTGTCCTTTCTCCCTCTTCACAGGCCATGCTTCCAGCTTGGTGTGGCCTGCCAGTCCACACCAAAGCAGTTCCTTTGGAAAGTTCAACAGGTCACTAAACTCTGAAAGGCTGCGTGCTGCTCTGTGCCACCCTGTGGTCACACAACTGGGAGGAGACATTTCAACAAAGACCCTGGGGAAAAGCCCAGGAAACTCCAGACACTCAGCATGAACTGTGCCCAGCCTCATTCATTCCCCTTCCGTGCCTCTTCTCTTTCTGTGCCCATTTTCTTTCCTTCAACAGACCTTTCTTAATCCTTTGTTCAACGGTTCACCTAGAGCTTGAGAATTGTTGGTGCCTGAGAAGTTATTTGAAAAAGATTCCTCACCAGGGAGATGGTACCTCTCCCTCTGCACTCCACGCTGCAGACCAGCTCCTGGCTCTCACAGCCAGATTTCAGCTTTGCAGCTCACGCTCAGCTACTCTGCACCCAAGGCCTGATCGTTATCCAGTCCTGTGCACCTGCACCCACGCCCCACCCCGGTGCTATATCTGATTTCAGAAGGGAGGTCTTACAAATTCCCATGCTCACCTATTACCGTGTTCACTTCATATCTTATATATCAGAAAATCAATAAAAAAGTTGAGCCTGCATCTAATTAAGCTTCCAGATCTAACTTCCAACTTGTAAGAAACACAGGCTAATCAACAGCCAGAGGAAGCAATCGTTAGAGGAACCCTGGGCAAAGGATCCAGCTCCTGCAACAAATCAATACTGTGCAAAAAAAAAAAGGGGACTTGAAAAAGACGTGCTTGACTCCGCAGGGACAGATCGAGATACGGACTGGGCATTAGACTCACTGAGGGACGGCTGATCCTTCTGTTGTTGTGCTTCTAACACTTCAAATTGTAACATATTCATTTTTTAAAAAAAAGTATTCTAGTTATAGATGCATGCTGAGTGTTTACAGGTGAAAAGGAAGATGCTTGGATTTTGGGTGAAAATACTTCAGGGAAAGGAGAGGAAGGACTGGAAGGAGTCCAGTTTGGGGGACAGAGGAAACCAGGCTGGCAGAATGGTGATGGCTGAAGTAACCTAGTGGCACATGGAGGAGACACAGTACACTTTGCTCTCTACTTCCGTGTATGTTTGCAAATTTAAATAACTTTAAAAAAAAAAAAAAAGGCGGGGGGAGCCAGGCTCTGGATAAGGCAGTTTCTTACTTACAAGAAACTGAAAGCCCAAATAAGAACCAAAGAACTTAGTCAAAGAAACTAGGTTTCCTCGTTGGCAGTGGGTTGATAACATCACCTGAGTGTCCCCCTATGGACCTATCACTGCACAAGACGAGAGGGAGAGACCAAAAGTGACCAAGAGTCAGACCTGCCTTCAGAACGCTCACACCCCACTGTGCGCCAGCCCTCGGACACCTAAAGCAATGGCTCATCCTGACAAGTGACTTTGTGAGACAGAGCCCCAGACAGTCTCCAAAATAGCAGCCACCTCAGGAACCAGTTGTATTTATAGGATACTGTACTTACTTTCTCCATCAGCAACTGCAAAACAGATGAGCTAACATTAGGGAGAGGACCAGGGTGTTCAGAACCTTTCCCACATGCTTACACGGACTTTCTGTTGACTGCTGAACCAAGAAGGCAGCCAGACACCGTCCATTCCTGGTCCCTTGAGCCTAATGCTTTAATTAATACACCAGGAGCACGACCGAGGTTTGTATCACATTAGAGCAACTCTTGTACAGATATGCACATTGTAAGGCTACAGGAATGAAAATAAATCCGTCTCAGCAGGATATATACATTGTAACACCACAGGAATGGAAACAGAGCCATCTCAGCCCGTTCCCAGTACACAAGTGTCTTGTCATCTACTAATTCAACCTTTTCATCGTAAACCCTGGACCGGAAGTTCCTAACCCAGATCCAAATCCCAAACTGCCGAAGCTAAAGGAAGAGAGGGCATTCCCCAAGCTATTTTTCATGTTTCAGAAGGTGAGTTAAAAATGTTACAACTGCCTAACCCAAGAAGATGGAGGTTGGTGAAAACAAAGTTCTTAGTTTGGGGCTAAAATTACATCACCTCCAAGTAGAACATTTTTATCAAAAACTGAGTCTACTAACTATGTATCAAGGATTATTTAGATAGGACATCAAATGAATTCCTACTTAAGAAACAGTCTGTTCAGAATACAGGATTGTTTAAAACATGTTATCTTCAAAAGGAAAAACAAATTATAGAGTACTCAGTATTAAAATCTGTGAAAGCACTGTCTTAGAATGCATAAAAACCGGAATATATTTTTTGAAGAAGAAATTGTATTCTTTTATACTGAGGTTTTATCTACCACAAACACAATTTTTTTTAAATCAATTCAAAAATGTATGTAGAAATGGCAGTGCCTCCCCCAAACACTGCAGATCCTTTTACAGATGAAAAAGTCCATCAAGTATGCATATATAAAAACTAGATTTCACCTTGGTCTGCAGCAGGCCATTTTAGTGCCAGGAATATATCCTAGAAATGATCCAAAATGCCAGACTGAGGTGAGAATCCCAGAGGTCAGAGGTTACTGGTCTACCTGGCCTTTCTGCAAACTCTGAGCACCCCGTTCTGCCATCTACCCACCATCAGCCACACACAGAGGCACCGGGAGCCTGAAACAAGTGTTGGAACAACTGCAAGGGAAGCAGGACGGTGCCGCGGTCAAACGCACAGACCCAGGACCAGACTGCCTGGTGGAAAGCCCTGCCCTCCCACTCACTGGCTCTGGAACCTGAGGCAAGGTTTCTGAGCATCGGGAACACACAGGAGAGCCTGGCCTTTCATCAGAACTGGGCAGTGTCAGTATTCGCAGCCATGGTGGTGGCCCTGCAAAAAGGCATGCATGCCCGCCACACGGCTCGGACCCGTCTCTGCTCTCCCCTCCACCACACATTCCTCCTGTAACCCATCCTCTTGCCGGCTTCAGTACACCTTCTTTCCTCTCTTGGGGCATACCAGGCTCATCTACAAGTCACAAACACCAGAGACCTGGGACAAGACCAAAGGGCCCCCGATACCTGAGAGAGGAAAGATTCTCACAATCTGGTTTCTCTGAAACCAATTGCCAGTGAAGCTTCTGCTGCCCCAGAAGGTAAACCCCTCCACTGTGAAGGGAAGTAGAGATTTTACTATGTATTACTTGCCTGTTTAAAGTTGAAACTAACACCTTTGGGACCACACAGAATGATCAACTCAAGCTCATTTTGAATGATCAAGGGACCCTATTGATTGTGGTGCCTCAGAGCCAAGAAAGGTTTTTACAAATCATCTTGATCAAGGGTTGCACACCCAAATGCACAGCCTATCAGCCAGGTCATGAATCAGCAAAGGACGGGAGCCAGCTGGGGGCTGTGTGAAGGAGGACTGCTACCCAGCTCCAGCCAACTGCTGCCAGGCCTGGAACTGCCAGGGGTTCTGAGTGCTCAAGAGAAGCTGGAAATTCAGACATTTGTGCAGAAGCCAAGCAATACACACCCGCAAGACATAAATGGCCTAGATGCTGCCAGGTGGCACCCCTTGAGCCAGACAGAGCAGGGGTCCACACCTGCAACCCTCAGACCCCTAGAGATCACAGAGCTCCTGCACAATAGTAATGAAATCCAACGGCAGGGAGGGGGCCGGGGCCCCAACCACTGTTGGCAGACTGCATTAATAATGGAGCTTATTCATATAAGAACTATTTTTTCCTTCATGTAAAAGGACTCTGTGATAGTAACAAAAATAAATTTTACTTCCAAGCATTGCTACATTGATGAATTTTCACTTCACATTTTCTCAAATGAAGAGACAGCCTAACAACAGTCATGTATGTTCACAGACTTTATTTGTGCTAGAGAGGGTACCCTCGCACTTGCGATACTCACGACCACCGCCCAGAGACCATTTCTGCCACTTGACTGCTGAGACCAACAGCTCACGTGGCTTGCCACAGTCCGACAGCCCCTTGCAGGCCGGGAGAAGGAGCCAGGCTCCCACATCCCAGTCAAATCTCCTCCTCCCAGGGAGGGTGGACTCTGCCCCTAGGAGTGGCCCAAGAAGTACCTGCCTGGATAAAAACCCAGGATAAATGTGATCAAAAACAACATTTTGAACCAAGTTTTTTTCACCACTACCTCTTCAAAGTTTCACAAAGGCTTAGAGGTAGATGGATAAGCTGAAGAAGCCGCAGCCCTGCACTAAAACCACCTCCTCAATTACGTCCCAGGTGAAAGTCTTCCTGTCTTGGCTGGATAAGAAACTCATTATCTTGCAAGGCTGGATAACAATGCAACTAACTAGAGAACGTGTCTTCCTGCCCCCACAACACTCCGATGCCCTGGCCTAGCCACTCTGAATGTTCGCACCCCTCTCTACCCTCTCCACGACCAACTTCCTTCTCCCCACCCCCAAACACGGCCTCTGCATGTTCATGATCTCCCTTCTCCACTGGCTCCATTTCTCCTACTAACTGGCTTCATTACAAAGAAGAGTTTATTCTCTTTCGGTTCTTACTTGCAGTCTGCAGGCATTAGTTAAGGATGACTGACGTAAGACGAGAGCACAGAGGTCAAACACTCGAGAAACAGAAGTGAAAGAACTCGCCCACGAAGTCAAAACAGGGCACTCTGAAGGCAGAGCAGGTGTGGGGGAAGTGGGGCACGCATTCCGCCCAGGACGTCTGCAGCGATATGGGCCAAGGCCGCCAGATACAGCCGCGTGAGCTGTGCGGTGCGGAATTCCAAGGGCACCGCTCAAACAGACCGGGTTGCGAGGAGCGCCCTCTGGAGTTGTGTACCACAGCAGCCCAGAGGGGTGTCCGCGGTCCATCCTGCAGGTGCGTGGAAATGCAAGTCTGCCTATTGGGCGATGCACATCTTTCAATCACTCTATCGATTAATAATGACTAAATGGCCAACTGGGTTCTCAGACTTGAGTGCGCTTACAAACCCCCTGGCAGCTTACCAAAAATGAGGACTGCCCAGCCCTCTCCAGAAATTCAGTACCCTCAGCTCGGGGGTGGGGAGGGATCACTTGGAAAGTGTGTGTTGTTTTCTAGCCTCTTGAGAAACCCTAGCAAACAAAGCTGAGGCTTAGGGGAAGAAAGCACTATAAGGGCCAAGGCTGCATTACCAAGGGGAAATGTTTGTATTTTATAAAGTTTCCTCCTTCCATCTCAGCTCTATCTCACGAAGAATTTTGTTTCTGAAATCCCTTGATGATGGCACACACAGCACCTGTCACCAGAAACCCCACCCCGGCTGACCCTTTTGTAAGAGCATGTAGACAGACGCCCTACACTCTGAAATGAAACAGCTGTCCTGACGGAACGTTAAATTTACAACCACCATTTGCCAAATCATAGGAAACCCACATTCTCGCTGGTGAAGTCCCTCTGCCCTACATACCGAACGCCAGCCACTCAGACACATACCTTATGTTCCTCTTTCATCACCTGTTCGATGAGTTCGGATTTCAGGGGAGGCTTCGAATACTGGCCTGAGAGAAGGCCATGTCCTAACTTAGTCCTGGGCAGGAGGGAGAAACAAAAACAAAAAGGTCATTGTTGTTTCCCCTTAGAGATATTAAAATTATCTGCGAATTTCATTAAGTGTGGCTGCTTTCAGGCGAGCCTCTTTGTCTCAACTACTCGCAAACTATTTAGTTGATTCTACTTGATACTGATTCCATTTCAAATTTTCCTCAGTACTTTACAGATAATTTTATTAATTTCTTTATTCTTATAAAAGTAACACATGGGCCCTGGACAGGTAGTCCAGTGGTTAGAGTGCCGGCCTCCTTATACCATGGTTGCGGGTTCAATCCCCGGTCAGGGCACATACATGCAAGACTCAACCAATGAAACCATAAATAAGTGGGACAATAAATTAATGTCTCTCTCTCTCCCCCCGCCAACTTCCTCTCTCTCTAAAGTAAAAAATAATTTTTAAGTAACATATGTTCATTTTAGAACACTTTTAAAAATACATAAAATAAAGAATAAAATAACTAAGTTTAATTCTGCAACCCAGAAAGAAGCACTAGGGATACTTTACTGGAGACTTTTCTCAAAAACTAAATTGGGCACTTACATCTGTGTGTTGAAATCCTGTGTTGGATCTAAAGGAGAGTAGTCAAATATTCTTGGAAGATTTCCTACATACCTAGAAAATGGGAAGTGATGGTCAAAACAGAAACTGAGAGAACAGAACCAAAATAAGACATCGTCCTAATTAAGACTTCCTTACCTTTCAGTCCAAGTTAAATCGTCCCCCTGAAGGAATGTTTTTCCTGAGCTCCCACCTCCGCAGACATATTCAGGGACCGCCCTAAAATGCTTGTGTTTCTATCAGTGGATCTCACCCCTGGCTGTGAGTTAGAATCCCCTAAAGAGTTTCTTGAAAAAAATGCAAAAGCCAGAGCCACTAGCTTCCCCACCCCCCTCCCATGTTCTGATTTCACTGCCTAGGACTGAGGCCTGGGATTTGGACACTTTCGCAGGTTTCCCAGGTGATTCCAACATGCAGCCAGAGTCAGGGACCATCGCAATGGCTCAGGCCATCACATCTGCCGTCTCAAAAACCAATGATAAGGTTGGGAATCGTTCCAATCACGTCCAAATGAATAATGATGATAACAGCAGAGACAACTCTCGTTTCCTGAGGGTTACCTATGTTACCTGGTTGAGTCTTCATTACAACCACATGAGGAAGTGATTCGTATCATTGCTCCATTTGACAGATACAAGTAATCGGGGTGCAATGGCATTAGGTAGCTTTCAAAGCCACCCAGGGAGGGAGTGATGAAGCCCAGAGTGGACCCAGGCAGCCTGCCTGCAAAGCTGTGCTCTGAACCACCCTGCGGCACCTGCCCATCCTCAGACCCTTGGGCAGTCCACAGCCCTCCTTCTGACCAGTCCATCCTGACGGCAGTGCTAACACGAACCACCCATCTCTAACCTCACCGTGCAATCATTCATTTCGCGTCCTAAATTCACTGCCTATTTCACACCCTCTGCTTTGTGTTGTCCACCTTTCCCTCTTTAGACTTTGACTCTGAGCCTGAAAGAATTCAGAAGCAGATCCCTTTCCCTGACCCTACATGCTCCTTGCTCTGCACACTTCTGTGACCTCATTCCCACCCCTCTCCCCAGCCCACAATGCCTCCACCACCTGCCCTTCCTGCTGCCCCAAGGGCACGCCAAGCTCACTTATGCTTCAGGGTCAGGCCATCTGCTGTCTCTTCCCTAGAACACGCCCTCCACAGATCCTTCTCCGGCCTGATTAAAAGTCACCTCCCACCCTTCCTAATTCCTTATCACCTGACCCTGGCTTCCTTTCTTCTTAGCATGCATCAGTATTTGCAACTATATCATTTACTTATGCTTTTGTTTATTATCTGTCTGGCTAGAAATTACATACCAGAATAATCTCCACAAAGGCAGAGACTCTACCTAAATCATTGCCTCTCTAGCACGAGAACAGCATCTGACATGTAAAAGACACTCAAAAAATATATGCTTGAATGAATACATTCAAAACGTGTAACCACATAAACCACTTCCATAATTGACTACCCACAACCCTACAGAAAAATCATGACTGCAACAAAGCCTCAGCAAAGAACCATGAAACCCAGTAGTTAGCAATGACTTCTAACTGGATCCCTCAACTACTAGAAACCTCAACTAGTGACACTTGGTATCTACAGACTCAGAATTTGTGTCCCAAATTACGTACCTACATCAAAATGAACACAGCACACTTCTTGGGGACAGTCCACTGAAATGGCTTTTGGATGTGTCCCTAGGGCCACAATTCCAACCAGAAATTTTTCAACAGACCAAGAGCCAATTAACAGATAAAGCAAACTTGGGAACTGAACCATTTAGAGCCAGAGGCCATACTGATGAATTCTTAGTGATATACAACATGATTCACTCAATACAATCTGGTCTTTTCATACCTCGAAACTTGACAAGACAAAACAAATTCACTGGGAAGATGAACATTTGTGAAAAGGATTGTTTTCAGGCAAGACTGGTGGAGAGGAATAAAGTTAAGCACTAAATTTTTGATGTCAAAAAATCCACTTTGCTAGTAATTTATATTCCTTTTCTAATCAACGAGGAATATCATCCATTATAACAAAATTAACTTAAAATACTGAAGGAACACTAGGTAATTTTTTAAACACACATTATATCTTCAGTTTGTAATCTAGTGGTTGTCAAAGACAAAACAGAGTTTTGCTATGTGAGAATCCATATTAGCTGTCATTCAATTTGCACACCAGCTTATTTAGATTTGATCCTCATCAGAATTATTTTGAGATGTAAACGGGGTCCAAACGCCAGACAGGGTATCCAAGAGTCACGCTGACGTTCTCAAATTATACCGTGATTTGCGCAGGCCATGTAATCCCTCTGTGAGTCACTCTCTCTACTTACAAACGGAGGCCCTGCTCCTGGACCTGACTCCGTGGAGTCAGTCTTGCTGGGGGAAAACGTGTGTGAAGAGACAGTATTTCAGTCCAGTGATATTTGGTAGAAAAATAAAAAAAGAAAGGAAGAGTATGAATAATAAGTTGCTTGTGTTCTAGTATCTGCAGTAAATGTTCAGAACCCAGAATATAAAATATTAGATAATATAAAATTCTAAAACCCTTGAAACAAGACTGAGGTGAGAGATCTGAATCACAGGCATAAAGTACATTTTTTTATTGAAGAAAAAATTCAGAAAGGCAATGTTCATCAAACTCTGGAGTATGGAAAGAATTTTCAAAAACTACAGGTTGTGTTATAAGGGGACTAAATGCTACTGAAAAAATAAAGATTAAATTTTTAAAAAATCAAAAAAAAACTATGGATTGTAAATCACTAAAAGTGCTGTTGGGCTTTGTAACAAAAGAACACAAGTTTCTCCACTCTGGTTTAACAAAAATAATAACTATACAACACCTACCATGAGGACATTCCTTCAATGTTTTAAAAAATTCTTGGAACATGAGACATATGAGATGACGCTACATTGTTGCCCAATGAAATGGTAATA
Organism: Trachops cirrhosus; assembly: GCA_028533065.1. Classification (NCBI taxonomy): domain Eukaryota; kingdom Metazoa; phylum Chordata; class Mammalia; order Chiroptera; family Phyllostomidae; genus Trachops; species Trachops cirrhosus. The sequence continues at coordinate 156,073,596 of CM052539.1, forward strand.
CAAGTATGAGATTTGAGTAATATCTCAGGATCTCAAATATTTGCACAATGCAGACCTTTGAACAGGCTTTCCCATCTCGGTTTCAGATTTGCCCTTCCTTCTGTCCAACACCCTGTCCCCACTCCCCCTAAACATCCATTGAAGTCTATGCCCCTTGGCGTGTCCTTTCTTCAAAGATCCTCCGGACCACCTCCTTGCCTTCTCCTTCATGGAACTTATCGTGTCTATAACCATGCAGCTGTCTGATGGCTATTTATTTACTGTCTGTTTCCCCAAGTGGGATCAGGGACCGTGTCCCTTTGTGTGTCACTGAACTCCCCACACCTGGCACACTGCTGAGCAGAACAGAACTCACTCTTTATCAGCTGGAAGAAAAAAAATGAAACCCAGGCATGCAAAACTGGCCATAAGTTTCTAAAACCAGAAAACGGTAAGAGGTAAGTCTTCAAATACCAAGAGAGGAAAGAAAAGGATATCTGCTATACTTTTTTAGTAACCACGATTGAAGTCATTAGCACTTCCACTCTGGTGGGTAAAAAATTGCCCTGTGCTATTATTGCTCACGTGCCGTCTGCCCGTCCGTCTCAGCACGCACGTGCTCGCTCCCATTCTGGAACCGAGGGGGAAACCTGCCCACTCTGCGAAACACCGGAGACTGTGTTCCAAACTTGGGCAGTGGCTGCCCAGGAGGGCCCCACCGCAGGTCCCGTCTCGGCGGCCCCCTGTCCCCAGCACGGCTAAGGAAGAACGTGCCACAGATGGCTGCCCTGCCCCTCGGTGCGGGTGCGGAAGGAGGAGGCAGCCTGCACGTGCACCGGGAGGAAGTGCCCTGAGTCAGCGCCTCCCAAATTATTTTCAGTGAAGGACCGGCTTTTTCATTATTTCAACTCATGTAGATGGCACATTTAAAAAATACGATAAAAACAAATCGTTAGAAAAATAAAATGCTATTTATAAAACATGGCCATGTATACTGCTATAAAAATGGCTGCATGCTCACTCTCATCTCGTTGCAGAGCCATACCCAGCAGTGCAAAGACAAGGACCAGTCTGTGAATCACATTTTGAGTGGCCAAAAAAAAAAAAACACCAAAAAGCCTAAATCTTCCAAACAGATCACTGAATCTCTCCTAGCGCATCTGTAGGAAGGGACTGGGCAGGCTTGCTGTGAAGATTAATGATTAACGTTTTCTTGGCACAGAGGGTGATGGTCTAATAATGAAAGCCATTATTAGTATGACAAATCCCTGTGGGAGGTTATTCAGTCTGCAAAGTTCTCATCTCACCTGATTTCCTTAACACTTGACAAGGGTTCTCACCCAGCGTCAGGGCAAGAAGGCCCCCCACCACAAGTGAGGTGGTGAAACGCCCTGCAGCCCGTGAAGGTGGGCTTCCCCAGCACACACTAGGGGACGAGGGTGGCACTGTGCACCTGTCGGCAGGGGACACTCACGCTCTCTGGAATTCCGGGATGCTGAAGATGGCCTGCATGACGGAGCTGAGGTAGCAGCTGTTGCCCAGGTTCTTGAGGCCTGTGTACCCGGGGCCGTACATGGGCTTCAGCTTCGTCCCCGTCTCCTGGATCACTTCCCACTCACTGACCCGGGGCTTGATGTCATTGTCCCGGAGCCCGTTCTCTGTCTGGGGCAAATTCGTTGAAGAAAAACAACTTTAGCTGTGATCATCGTTTGCAGAGCTTTAGGTGAGATCATCGTTTAACTGTTAGAATTACTTCTAACAGCAATGGATGTTTCTGCCCTTTTTTCCACAACTAAACAGAAAAATGAACAACCTAATTAAAAGAGACTGAGGGGGTGGACAGTTGCACAATGTAAATGTACTTAATGCCACAGAACTGTACACAATTAAAAAAAGCCACATTTAAAAGATTTAAAAGAGAGCCACATTTAAAAGACAGACTGAAAAGAAAGGAGATAGGAGGAGGAAAAAAGAAAAATAAGAATCGAAAGAAAGAAGCAAGTGGAATAATTTCAAGAGGATAAAACACAACACAGCAAACAAAAAGGCAAGTTGGAGAAGAAGTACGATAAAATTGTGGGGCTTTGGAGGGCCTCGAAAGAGGAGGGAGGCTGATGGAGGAGCAGAGAAAAAAGAATGAACAAGTGACATGAGTGAGAAAGAGGAGACAGGAGAATGTGAGGAGAGGGAGGTGGCCCGGGCTGGGCGAACCCAAAACACGCCCACTGAAGTAGCTCCTTGTGGGTACAGATGCCACAGTCATGAGAGCATCTCGAAAACACAACAGTAAATGAAGCAAAGCTCTTCCATCAATAATAATATGTTGGCTTATTCTTTCCACCCCCCGGGAGCTCTGCTTCCCTTCCTGAAATTAATTAAAGTAATGCTGGTCACAGGTCATTGTAAGGGTCATCTCCCGTACCTTCTCCCTTTAGTGAACCAAGGGTGACTCATGCACCTCTCCATCAATGGAGATTTTGCAAGTAAACTCCAACTAAACAAACCTTGACAAGGTGCCATTTTTATTATACCATAAAAAGGTCCAAGCTGGTGACCAAAAGAAAATGCCAATTATTGCATTCAAGAAGTAAATGTAACCGTTAAAACCTAAAACCTCAAAAATGAAGATGCATATTGGAGAAGTTGTATGTTAAAAAAACAGACAGTCCTCTCCCCACGAGGTGGAAACAGACGAAAGTGCAGACATGCTCACCCCGTGCATGTGAAGCATGTCGATTCCAAAATGCGCCAAGTGCTTGGCCAAATGCGGGTCCAAAACAGGTTCCTCTTCTTGAAAAGAATAAACGTCTAGAGAGTGAGGAGAAAATGAGCTGTAATCAAGTCATTCAATATTCAGCATTTATTCACTGAGCTCCCACTGTGCACCCAGATTGGGATACATCAATGAGTAAAACAAAAACTTCTCATGAGTCACATTCGACTGGGGAAAGACAGATGATGAACAAACATAATAAATAGGGGTTTTTTGTAAATGTACCCATATATCGATTCTTGTGACATTTCAGGAAGTTCATTTTCAAAAAAAGATTTTCTGAAACTAGAAAAGAGCAATGTCTAAAGTTAAAATAATTTAAAACCAGACAAACAAAAATGGCTGACATTTGAGTTTTCTAACCGAAACCACAGTGGCACAACTATACGTTCAGGAGGAGAGAGGCTGAGGGAGGAGAGGGGTGACCCCGTGTGCCCATGGCAAGGAGGACCTCGGCGGCGGTGAATGACTGGACTGGGGTGTTGGGTCCAGGACAGGACACACTGCTGCTCGTGGAACCCGCTATAGCCTCAGACCTAACAGCCTGCCCCCTTCCCTTCTTTCCCACTTTGGTGCCCACACCTCGCAAAGCTGGGGAGGCATGTGTGAGGGCTGTGCGGTGCTTCCCAAACGTGCCCACCTCGGAGCACACACTGAAGATGACGATGCGTTTGACACAGCAGGGTGACTGAGGGGGCCCCGGCTGCCCCAGGCCCTGAGGGACGGTGCACTAACGCTGGGCTGCTCTGTGCTGAGGTGGAGCTTCTCTCCTCGGGATCCTAATACTTGACCTGGCAAGAGAATGCTTCAGATGGAACCTGGCTTCTCAAAGTGTATAGACTCCAGGCTCCACATAGACCTACTGAATGAGAATCTGCATTTTAATAGTAAGATCCCCAAAGGCTAACGGAACCACTGCCTTATCTGTCCTCACCCAGAAGTGCGATGTGGGAGAGGGAACAGTGTAGGCCCATTTTGCAGATGAGGAAAAGAGACTCAGAAAAGTGACATCGTTTGCCTCAAGCCCCACAGGTGGCCCAGAACCCAGGTATTCTGACCCCTGGCCCCGTCCTTTCTCCCTCACACCAGACCACTTCCTCAAATCTCTTGGGAGACCAACAGACTTGGTGAAGCACCGGCCTAGACCTTTAACAGGCATGCAGGGTCAAAACCACGATGTCTTCAATCCTAAATTTGAAAAACAAAATTTATTACAAAGGAAACAGACATAAAAGATATCATTCTTTAGGACAGTAAAGACAGACTATCCAAACAGTTTCCTGCTCTTTGGAACATCACCACGAGGGGAAAAAGTTATATACAGAAACTATGTTGACCCTCTGACCCAAACCTAGATTCATGGAGATTCACTGTTACCAGAGAAAGACAGTCTTTCTATTATTAATAGATTAAATGCTGTACAGCTTTTTCCTCTATCCCTCTTTCCTAAAGACCCATTTTAATTTGTGGGTAGTAGCCCTCATTTATATTCTTTTTAAAAATATACTTCAGTGTTTCAAAAGCAAAAACAAAAGGCAAAATCTCCAACCCAATAAAGAAAAAATTTCCAAGAAGTTTAAATACTAAAAACACCAACAAAATATTTAAACTCATGACTTGAAACAAATACATTGACAATACTTTTTATCTATGACAAGTGACAGAAAAATACCACTCAAATACTGGCTGGAAGTTAAAAATGACATTCCCTGGGCATTTTAACATTGGTTATTATTAACTAATGAGGTCGTCTTGAAGTCTTTAGACTTTAAGCCTCTAATTATCAGAGTTCTATTTGAAAATAATAAAATTGCCAGAACTGCACTCTTAGTATGGGTCTAGAATTCTGAAATAAGTGAAAATCACAGAGCGATCTGTGGATCTTAACCCACTGGACTCACAACACATGGAGAAATTACCATTTCCTACCTCCAGTCATTAATTGCTCCAAAGATACAGTATTATTTGGGCAGACACTCTAGTTACGCCTTACTCCAACGACAAAAGCAGTGTAGTGAGTAACAAGTAATCTAAAAATGAATGATGATCTTTTCTTGAAGAATTTATAAATGACATGCAGTCACAGAAAAAAAACTCTGAAGTGAATTTGGAAGCTGAAAGCCCTGGCTTCTACATTTTTCATTGGGAAATTTGCTTTATCTTTAACTTCAGCTTACCAGAGTCAAGTCTTAGCTCAGAAACTGTTGAAACAAATAAGTATTGCCTGATAAGTATGACTCTCGCCCACCCCTAACTTGACTTCAAAGCTTGGAGCTGAGAGGCACAGTCAGGAAGTCAGAGAGGGATCCTCCCAGGAATAGCCCAAGCAACGCTTCACAAGTAACCACCTTCACTTTACAAGGAAACAACCACTGTTTTGTTTCCAGTTAAATGACATCCTAAACCAGGAAGAGCGTACAGAGATCCACACAAGGAAAAAGATTTTTAAAAGTTTTAGAGCCTGAATAACCCATTGATGCGACAGTGAGAAAATAGTACATGCAGTAAGTTCCAAGATCAACTGAGGAAAAAGAGAACAGAAATGGAAACTGAGACCAAGACTAAGAGTCTGTAAGGAATTATATCAAAATGGTAATAATCTGTTATCGCTAAATGAGATTTTTTTGTGGTTGTTGGTTTTGCCTTTTTAATATTTTTTAAACTTATTATAATATCTTGACTGAAAAGAATTTCTCATAAGTGGTTCCCAGAGATTAAAATGATTCTGTTGGGTGGCATGGCGCTTAGTGCACCACCGGCCACCCCTGCTCATCCACACGGGCTGATGCACTTATGCACTCTCTTGTCCGCCGTGCTCCGTGTTTACTGAACACCGGATACATGGATACTGAGAACATGTTGTTAGGTCAGTCAAGCAGGGCCCCTGCCCTCATGAGTTTAAACTTTTACTATTTCAAATCATCTCAGAAGAAATGCTGGTTTGGTGTCCAGGACCTTGACAGACATCATCTCGGGTGTGGGTTAGTCCTGCAACTTTGGGATCTCTTCCTAAGCTCCAGAAAAGAGCAAAAGTCCAAATCCTGCCCTCAGATACCCACACTGCAAAGCAGAAGGGGGAGAGCTAAAGATGTACCTCAACACGCTCTTGTGTTTAGAAAGAGATAACCTGGGAAGCCGGCTTCACTGCCCTTTTCTCGCAGGTCAAGTGGAGAGAAAAACAGAACTCTTGGTCGAACACCCAATTCTGAGAGGAAAGGATGAGGAAAGGTTCCCTTCAGAGTAAGTGCTGACCCATCCACCCACACTGCGTGTCTCCACCCTGAGCTTCTACTGGTGTCGTCGAGAGGCCCTCTGCCACAGACCAGAAGAGAAACCAGAGAAGGCTCCAATATTACTAGAGAAATACAACAAAGGAACGAGGTCAGAGGTAGGCACCATCACCTTAGACGGTATCACTTCCATGCCAGACAAAACTTAGACTACAGTCAGGAAAGGAATATAAGAAAAAAGACATCAACAAAATAGGGGGAAAAAAGACAGACAGAAAAAGGTGAATCAGAGGAGCTAATTTTATTGATGTGTCTTCCTTCATCTATTTACTCCACAAATACAGACTGCGCACCTACCAGGTGCGAGAGGCGATGTCAGACTAGAGGTACATGGTGCAGAGCAAACACAGCGCTTGGGCACTGCTGTCCAGGTGCCGTCATTAAACACAGTTACAGGATCTTGTGGGGAAATGCTACGATGGAGAAGCGCAAGGTGCTACAGAGACACACAGGAGGGGCACAAGCAGGTCAAAACTAAAATGGGGTCATCAATGCTGTGATTCCAAACCCGCGGGATGCAAGTAACTCAAGGGCGCACATGCCCAGCCAAGAGTGGAGATGACCAAAGAAGAAAGACCGCCTTGAGAATCTATGGAGCTGGTGCACAGGCCAGCGGGCGAGGCGACTTTATAGCTGCCCTGGGCATCTCAGGAAGACCCTCCTCCAATCACGCAAGGCACTGAGGCGTGTTCTCAGGCGAACCAGTGTCCGTACTGGAAGAAGAAAACACCCTCTCCTTCCTCCATGCCTCCTCACTCCCTTCCCACCAAGAACCTCACCCTTGCTTTTGCCAAACCAACATCTCCTCCCACAGAGGAAAGCTTTTTGTTTGTTTGCACGGCGATCTGTTTCCGGGCTTGTTTGTTGTTGTACCCATGGGGACCCAGAGTGGAATTTGATATGGGGCCCATTTTTGTTACCCACGCCACCACAATGGCTCGCCTGGGGGATCAGGGCTTCTTGGAAGAACTAATTCTAAGTTGAGAGCTCAAGATGAGTAGGAGTTTCTCACTGAACAGGTATATCCTTATAGGGGAGAAGGAGACCAGGATAATCAGATCACTACCATTAAATATTTGAGTCCACGACCTGCTTGGATTCCATGTTTACTAAACAATATTCTAAATATAATTCAGCTTCCCACAGGGAAGGAATGTCCTGGTCGAGCCGGCAGTTGTGGTTCTCGTTATAAACTAAAAAATAAACACCCTGAATTTGAGACTTTGTCTTTTGTGAGTTGAATCAGCCTCCATTAGCCTAGTAAGTGCGGATGATGCGACCCTCAGCTGTGGTACCTTCCCCAGGAGGTGGCCGCCCCGCCCCCAAACGGCACCCTGCCCTTCTGGGCCTCAGCATACACAAGGTTCATCACAGGATATTTCAGGAAACTTTATGCATGTTTTCATGAACTTATTTGGCTTTTAAATGAACAATAAGCTATAGTTAGCAGTCAATTAAACACAGATTTAAAAGAAACTAAAATAGAATTGATGCATCACATAAACATTTATGAAAAAGTAATTAAATTGAAAATAATCACTTGTGTTAAAACCAACTCTGCACAAAAAAAGCAGGAATCAAATCCTGATCCTTTTTCAGAAAGTGAGCATCATTTCAGCCAAATGAATGCCAGAACCCTCCCCACAGGTGTGCGATCCACACTGCTACTGCCAGCGTTTCATTTATCTGTGATTCAAACACCGTCAATTATATCATAAAGAAATCCTTAAAGGTTCTCCTTCCTCTAAAAAGAGCTTAACTTAAATATGGCAGATACTGGGTTAATATTCTTAATAGCTAAAGTTTTTTTAAACCAATAAGAAAACACCTACACATAAACTGACTAGAAAATCAGCCTCAGAAATTCACAAAAATAACTATGAATGGCCAAGAACACTATAAAAATGTTCAGCCTCACTAGTGAAGCAAATTAAAATAAGATACCAGATTAACAAAGGTTTTTAAATTTTTTGAGTACCCAATGTTGTCCAAGATTTGGTGAAACGGGTCTTCTCATACCCGCTGGTGGGAATGTAAGTTACCACAACTGTTTAAAAAAGAAACTCAGCAACTGAAAATTTTAAAGGATCAGCCCTTTGTTCCTTAAGAATTTATCCTAAAAAAAAAGAATTAGAAAAACACCCAAAGATTTGTATATGTATAAGGATGTCCATCAGAATGGCAAAAACATCACGACAACACACAGGGGACCGGTGAAATGATTTACGGAGCTACCACGGGGCACTGATGAACACTTAATGGCAGGAAAGACCATTTAAAGTTAAATAGGGAGAAATAAGGTATTTTTATACAACGCAATTCAAGTTTGGTAAAAATATGGGGGGGTGTATAAGAACTAATCAAGGCCTTAAAGAGGAAAAAGGAATGAAAGAAGATATGCTAATTGTTAGAAGTAATTCGTCTGGCAAGCGGTATTGCTAGTGATTTTTATTTACCTCTCTACACTTTTCTCTGTTTTCTAAATATGTTACACCGAACATCTGCTTCTTGGATAATTAAGAAGCAAATATAAACTTCCCTTCCTCAAGCTGAAAAAAAGAAATCTTCAGATGTACTCTAAATTGCAGTTTAAAAATAAGTTTCACACTAGCAAAAAGCCTTCTGGAAAATTAAATCTTTGCCTTTATTACTAGCATACATTTAAATAAAATCTAATTATTTAAATACTAATATTTTGGTTCGTTTAACAAAAGGATGCATGCCTACTATGTACAAGATTCTGCACGGAACCCAAAGGTAAGTAAGAGATAGCCCAGTCTTCCAACAACTAAAATTTTAAAACTAAGTCACGTATACAAACACTTGCAGTTTTGGACAGGTTTCTTTTAAGAGCTGGACTTGTAATAACTATCCTATCAAAGCATGTCGCAAGACAGCACACGGAGGAGAAACATTCGAGTTAGTCTCCCCTTATCATTATATCCAACAGAATTCCTACATTTCCAACCCTTCTCTCTGTGGTGCCATAAAAACACAATGACGGTTGCCTTATCGAGGAGTCATTCAGCAAAGCGATGACCTGCAAATACTTTGCTGGGGCCCGGATCCAACTGCATACCCTGAATTTCCTCTCCAGATCCTGGAAGTCTTAGGATTCAGCCAGGCTTATGTAGAGTTTTATTCACTTGGGAGAGGGGAGATGTTTGGCACTAGCACCTGGGCCTCTTGTAGCTACTTTTCCCTAATGAGTTTTTAAAAAAGCCCCCTAACTTTAGAAACAGGAAAATTATCCAAAATGTGAATCAAAAGAATCTCAACAGGACCTAACTGCCAGCCCTGAGTTAGAAAACAAGTGGGGAAGAAAACCAGTTGGATGGAAAAGGCAGCTGACAAGTAATGCCTTTCACCATGTTTGGTGAAAACATCCTAGCCAGTCAACTCTGAGGCAGGCTACTCAGTCACAGAAACAAAACAGAGAAAAGAAAAGGATCTTCATATTTCTCCTAAAAACTCATCTCCCCTTAAAATAAAGAAGAAAGAGATTCCAAAGCCTGGGGAAATGGAGAGGATGGACCTAGGTGCTGAGCCAGACCCAGGATCAATCAGTGTTTTCAGTGATGCTCAGAGGGTGGGTTCTGATGGCCACAGCTCAATACTTGAGTCTCTCCTGCTGACTATGGTATTATTTCTTCTTTACTCACAAAATGGTAGAAGGAATTAACTGTATAAACATGGCCAGAGCTATGGTTTCAAAACATATGGTGTGAGATCATAAAGAAAAGAAAACAGTTCTGAAGCTGACAGTCCAAACAGGAACCAGTTCCGACCCCTCGCACACGGGAGCACCAGCGCTGCCAGCAGACGGCGGGGACTCTGGACGCACATTGTCTTTCCTGCGAAACCCACCTTCTCCAGAATGAACTGTCTGTTCCTGAAATAACACTAAGCCCCATAATGAAGTCTAGGGCTCCCCCACTGTTCTAATGCTGGGTCTGCCTGTGCACATTCGCTTCCCAAGGCCTGGTCCCTGCTTCTGCCCTCTTAGCCAAGAGATACACAGAAAGATAATAACAAAAGCAGCTAACTTGTATTAAGACCTTCCTGTGTGCACTGGGCTCAAAGCCCATGATCAGCCTCAAGATGAGGAACCTGACACTTAGAAGGATTTGAAAACTCACCTGAGACCTTACAGCTAGTAAGAGGCACAATCAGGATTCAAACCTGAGATGTCAGAATCCAGAGCCTACACCCTCCAACCCTCAGGTAAAGACATGGCTTAAAGGTAGGAGGGAGCCTCCGCCAGGTCTCTGAGTCGGTACAGGCACACTCACCCGCCCCGTCAGGAGTGATGGTTCCCAGCTTCACCGCGAGAGGGTAGCCCATGTCTCTGTAATGCTCCAGCGCATGCCCGTTGCCCCCGGAGCTGTCAAAGAACCACTTCCCGCACAGCACGGAGCCGTCAGTCAGATTCAACCAGAGGTTTTCCCGCAGGTCACACCTGGCACACTTCCAACCGCTGGAAAGTCATTGCAGAGCGGTTAGTACAGCTGGAGTGCACAGCAGAATCAGAAAATTAACAAGGAAGAAACGGAGCACCTCCAGCTGGGGCCACAGAAAACAATCAATGGGATAACCTGAGACCCCTCCCGGAGGGGCAGGACCACTCAGTACCCTGCCTGCCACCCCGGGGGGACCAGCTCCTCCCATCCCCTCTGCAAGGGCCTTTTTGCTTCAGAAAACTAACACAGAACCTGAGGGAAGAAAGGGAGGCCATTTCCTTGGGACGGTGGAGCTTGAGTAAGTTTAAAACATTAAGGATATGTATATTAACATCTAAAGTTCAAAAGCATTAACCACACCTAAGAACACTAGTTTAAACAAAACGCTACTAGATTGCAAAAAATTAAGTAGAAAGGAAATCAACTTAACTAAAGGTTAAGTGTCGGGTATGCACCAGGCACCCTACCATTTAGTTCTAATAGTCACCCCTCAGCATCAGTACCGCCATCCTCGCTGTGAAGAGGAGAAACTGAGGTGCCTCCACGAAGAATATACAGAACAGTTAGGGTTCAGCAAGACTGGACACATTTCTAACCCACCTGCTCTTTCCTTCTGGCATCTGCCTCTGGACACACCAGCACCTAACAGGGGTGCTAATGTGGCCCAGAGAGCACTCCAGCCGAAAACGTGACAACCAAAGACGGTTGTGAGCTGGGTTCCCCGAGAAGCAGACTCTGAGACAAAAATGTGAATGCGAATGGCTTATTTGGGAGGTGATCCCAGGAAGCACCACAGGGAAGTGAGACTGCAAAGCACAGGAGGCCACCCTGGGCAGCTGGGATACAGTCCAGCGGGGGAACTCCAGGAGGCCGTTGCCCCACCTGAGTGGTGGGGATCTGGGCTATTTCCCCAGCCACTCCACAGTCTCTGGGTGGCGAGGGCTGTCCCAGGAGGACCGGAGGGAGCATGAACTCCTTAGCACTTCGGACCACCCCAGGCACAGGCCTGCATGGCTTCTGCAGGCAGAGAAAGCCCAGCAGCAGAGCTGCGGATGGGGACGGGCTCAGGGGTGTGGCCTGGCCATGTTCAGCATCTACTACAAAGGTACAGATGGTTTTACAGAAAAATTTTTAGTTCATTTTTAATAAAAGGCACCTGATAAGAAAATGATATGAACTGCTAATTCGGAGAAGATGTACAAAGTAGGTCTTCTTTTGGCTGGTTTTGGGGGGTAACGTTCCATTTTCCTTTCTGACGCTCACCTTGGAGGAATCCTGACTCCATTGTCCAGCTGGGTGAGGTTACTGGCGTACTTGGATACTGGCAATTCATTTTCCCACGTGTCTGGGTCCTGCTTTCTGTATGGAGATTTTGAGCTAAGAACTGCATCACAAGCAATTGTTACCTGGAAGACACACCCAAATGTAATATATTTAAACATTTAGAGTGAATAGGAATTTCTATAAAATGAATTTAAAAGTTTATTAATAAATACCGCCTATCTAAGAAAATTCAAATGGTTACAGTTACCACAAAACCAAGATCCTAGCTTCCTGACCCCAGCACCTCCCGCCTGGACCCAGCTGGGGTTGGCCACTGGCCTACAGTGCACAGCACGGACAGTGGCACGGGACAGCAAGGAACCCAACCCGGTTAGCAAGCCCAGTGTGGGAGTCAGGTGTAACGAATCCTACCTCTTAGCAAGCAGAGTGAAAAGTCTAAAGTGGACAATCTCCAAGGGCGAAATTAGCTATGGGAGTGCCTCGGCTACCCCGCAGCGGGGTATTTTTCCCCCTAATGAATACACACCCAGACACCCCATGTACTCAACTCATCACACAATGGCGCGTGGTCTAGGGCACCAAGTGGAATGCAGCAGCATGGCTCCATTACTTAGTCAGGTGCAAATGTGGACAGGGACACGCCTGGGTGTCTCTGCGCCAGGTCAGTCCACGCTGTGAGCAAAGCTGTGATGTCCAGCTTGGCACCAACTGGCCGTGGGGAGGGAGAGGGCAGAGTCTCTGCTTTCTCCCAAACCCAACTGATCCTGGACATGTGCCTATCATCACATTTGCTGTTTGCTAAATGATATGTTCTTTCTGGCTGTCTTTGAAAACATATTCTGGTAGGAGTGTCAAATGGTGCGGCCACTTTGGAAAACAGTTTTGTGGGTCCTCAAGCAGTTTAACAGAGTTACCATAGGACCCAGGAACTCCACTCCCAGGTATATACCCAAGATCAATGAAAACACCTGTTCACACAAAAACTAATACACAAATGTTCATAGAAGCATTATTTATAATGGCCAAAAAGTAGAAACAACCCAAACGTCCATTAATGATAAATGAGTAAATAAAATGTCTTATGTGCATACAGCAGAATGTTACTTAGCAATAAGAAGAAATGGTGTACTGATACATGCTACAACATGGGTAAATCTTGAAAATATATGCTAAGTGAAAAAGTGCCAGCCACAAAGAGCCATGTGTTAGATGATGCCATTTATATGAAATGTCCAGCCTGAGCAATCTGCAGAGACAGAAAGTAGATTAGTGATCGCCAGAGGCTGGAGTGGGAGGGGAGGAGGGATGACAGGTTGAGAGGTGATGGCTGTAGGGTAATAAAAGTATTCTGGAATGAGATAGTGGTGATGGGTGCCCAACTCTGAATATAATAAAAGCCACTGAACCGTTAAAATATAATCTTTAACCAAAAATTTACATTCCGCATCACTAACATCCTGCACAATTATTAACTGAACTCCATGCAGAGTATTTCCCCTGGGGAGCACTGACTGGTCCTAGAGTTCATTAAGAGACGATGGAGGAAGTGCCCTCCGCTGCCATCCCACCCCCACCTGGCCCACAGGCAATTCCTCTCAGTCCCACATCCAAAACCTATTTGGAACCCACCTCTTCCCATTTTCGACACACCTGTCTCAATTCCAACCACCCTCACAGATCACCCTGATGGCCACACAGCAGCTCCCGACAGTCTCCTTCCTCCAACAGCGCAAGTGATCTGCTGTGAATATTAGATCCTCTCCTTCCCCAGCTTTGAACCCCCCAAGGTTATACTGAGCATGACCAACTGACAACACGGGCGAGGCACAGTCAGGAATGAGGGCAACACCCCTGCCCTCAAAGAGCTTTTCCTCCATTACAGAGCAGACATCCAAATACATAATGTAAAACCTTCTGTAAAAGGCTCCCCCACTCATCTCTCACCACAGGTGCTGCCATATAGTTGCCCTTTCCTTCCGATAACCAACACTCACCTCTTACCCCCTTCCAGGGCTGGCCCCTAGAAAACGGGGCTGAGTTTGCTGCCAGCAGCCCCTTCCTGATTTTAGGAGATTTTTTTTAAGCTGCCCTCCCACTTTGGCTACACATCCTAATCTTTTTAGTCTGGTCTGTAATTTTAACCCCCTTCTTGGTTCACCGTCCACCTCAAGCCCTTCCCAGTCCTCCTCTGAATTTTCTCCACCCCACCAGATACTTGTTACATGTTCTGGTTTGCAGTGCACAGTGTTTTTGATTAAGATTTGGATATAATGTCTTTTCTTTGAATATCCTTCCTTGTGACACTCGACAAAATTTCCAATTCCAGGCCACTAAAAAACACTGATCTAGTGTTTTGAGAATATCACCTAAAATCACTTAGAGGCCCCTGTGTGGATCCGAGCAGAAGGTCAGGACACATCACCCTGTAATTACACTGTGAATTATCTTTCCCTGGATTTGCTGTCTGAGTGAAGTGAGAGACCTTGTTACTAGTAATGAATGTGCTGGCTCCATCCCAAGTCTCCAGAGGCCTCAAGTTCAGTGGGGTCCCGGAGCTGGTTCAAACAGGCTCACAGACTCAATTGTTAAATAGTTAGAAATTCTGTATAATGGTTATTAAACACAGCCATTACTAAAAGTTAAATTATATAAACTCATCATTAAATAAAAGTTATTTTTAAAGGTAAAAAATATTCAAAACACTTTGTAAGGGTCTTATTATATCTGACTATTACCTATGGTCCCTTGAGGTTTTTCACATCTGTGCTATGTGAACGGCAGAAATTATTTATAACGGCATGCTGCTGTGTATCTCTTCCCAACACAGCACTCAGTGACACCATGTCATCAGCCTGAAATCAGCCGCGGTGGCAACATTCACACCACAGAATCAGCAAGCACTACAAAGCAGGACTCTTCCCCAGGGAGCGGGTTGCTGACCATTTGCGAGCACACCCCTGCTCGAGTGTCTGATGCCTACAACAAGGTACTGGATGCCGGACTGCACAACCCTTACTGGGCCGCAAACGCTATGCCTCCGTGAACCCTGCGTTACTGACAGGTGATTTAACGTCTTGGTAGAATCCACAGAGTAACTTTCTGAAACTGACTTTTTCTACTTCTGAGAAGCTCAAGAGATGAAGGAAGAGGGTAACCCAGTTGGGTGATTTTGAGCTAGACAACTTTTGTTATTTAAAAGCTTGAAAAGAAAAATTTTCAAACAACAAAATGTAGCAAAACCATGAAAAGAAAATGTAGTGTAAATTCTACCAGATAAATCTAGGCTTTTCCTTCCATCTCCCCTTCCAGATAATTCTTTTTTGTTTTTTAGTTCTTAAAATATTTCTTCATTCTAAAAGACTGTATTAAAAATTATGATAAATATATACATATATATAGCTGAATTCAAATCTCTGTCACTGTACTTTTAAATAAAAGTATTCATATTATGAATATGAATAATTCAAATTATGCTCTGAATATAGGAATAATCTAAAGTATTTAAACACTTTTTATTAGCTTCTCCACATAAAGAATTTTCTCTCACAAGTGAATAGGAGAAAAATCATTTCTCATGACATTTATCCACAATGTGCTTCTTCTTCGCTTCTTCTCTGACAACAGACACAGAGCTACATCAGAGAACAGTGACCACGACTCTCAGTGAGCACCGCAAAGACGTAAGTGTCCATGCATGACGTCAGGTGGTGGGACGCGGCAAGACTGCTGCGTCCACGCACACGTTTCATCCTTGGTAACAACCACGTGAGTCAACACAGGGAATCGGAAAAGCAGAGGTCAGTTAATTCTGTGTGCCTTGCTAAAGGTGTGTACTCAGTACTAAAAAGGACGTTGCATCTGATAATTAGAGGAAACAGACACAATATCTACTTACAGAGAATTTTCGTTTCTATGGTCACATATTTAGGCATAAAGTAAGTCAGGGGCAAAAGAGGTTGAATGGTGGAAACCTGGCCCCTAGTGACATGGGAACCTCAAGCACAAAAGTCCCCTCTTGGCAGGGGCAAGTGAGCAGGTGGCTGTGGATAGGGTCACACAAAGTCCTGAAGACTCGGAGACCTGAAGTCCCGGCTCTGCTTCTGGCGGAGTTTGAGAAGGGGAAAAATAAACTGGCACATCCACACTCAAATGGACACTGACCCCTGGCCCGCAGCTACCTGAGAACTCAGGGGTACACAAAGTGGGAAAGAGGAAAAGAAAGAAAACAAAAGCAAGAAGGATGCAGTGGCAGAGACGATACGGGAAATGAGAAAAGAACAGGAAAATGGTTAGGGTCCCCACAGGAACTCTGTGCCCACTTCCAGGATTCAAAAATCAAAGTAAAACAGAAGCTGGCTGCCTCCCACCCCCACCCCCACCCCCAGCTTTAAGTTCAGGAGGATGAAAGTAATGCCACAGAAAAAACGGGAAGGAAAGAGAAAAAAACTCAGCACTAAATCTAAAGTCTAATACCTAGAAAGTAGTCTTTGTCCTTGTGAGGAACCTACTGAAAAGTAGGTTCACGTTACCGCAGAGCTTCTGCAGAGCCGTGACATGTCAATATTGGGTTCTTTTTATCACTGTACTGCTGTTGTTTCCAGTGGATCTCTTTTATTTCAATTCTAACAAAATCTTACATGGAAGGCCAAGATGTAGATGACATAAAAATACAGTCATTGCTCTGATCAGAAGACAGACCCTCTGCAGCAGCCCTGCACATCTTGGGGGCATGGTTTGAAAAATCTAAGCAACAGACTGTGAGTCACAGGCAGCAAGAAGCCAGCCCACCTGGAGGCGGCCAGCCAAAGGAGCCCAAAGCCCAAACAGCAGGGGACGTAACAAGCAGCAGAGGGTATTTGGCCCAAAGCTCCTGAAATGGAACCCTGATCGCCTTTTTATGCTTCTGCTCATGCTCATTCTTCTCTCATTCAACCCGCCTTTCCCACCCCCAAGTGCACACACACCGCACACGCACACACCTGACACAGAGAGTCACACGCATCTATCTAGCAGCCGTGCACACTCACTGACCAGGGCAGGTAACTCCTCAATATTTGGTAGTGCTATTTCATAGTGGTCTGGGAATATAACAAGTTTGGCTTCATCTTCATATTCATAATCGTCGCTATTTAAATCGTCATCAGTATCTAGATCTGAGGAGAAAACAAAAACAAAGAACAAGACATGAAGAAAGAACATTCCACACTGAGGCAGCACTCACTGGGAAAGCCAGAAATCCACGGGGAAGACAGACCAAGGGCATGACATTGACAACTCCCTCCTCCAATGGGACCAACCACCTGCCCCGAAGCAGGAGTGAAAGGCCTTTCCATGGGTCCTAAGTCATGAACACTTACGTATAAGTGACAGAGTAGTATAAAGAAGACTAATCATATCAGACAGTCTTACAGTGAAACACGAGTAGATATTCAATTCTTAAAAGATGTTTAAAGGCATATTGACTGTTCGTTATGATTTGTCGGGTGCCTGGCTCCTGACTTCATGAGAATGGGTTGGAGTGTTCTTCCCAACACTGTAACATGGACGAAAGTACATGGGTTTCAGGGTAGAGAAACCTACGTTCAATTCTGGCTCCAAATATTAATATGACTTTGAGCAAGTCACAAACTCTCTAAGCCTTCAGTTCCCTCATTTGCAGAGTGGAGATCATAACACTTATCTCATACACTTTATATGGGGAATAAATAAGAAACTGTAGACAAGAGACCTGGCACAGAACAGGTCATCAATAATAGTAGCTACTATTGAAAAATAAAATCTCAACTTCCGTCTTTCCCTCGCTGCCTCTCACTCCTTCCCCCGCTGAGAGTTGCTGAGATACTGCATGGTGCATCGGAGGGGGAACCTCCATAATATAAATTGTCCTGCTGCCCAGGGCTGAGAAGAATTTTCGGCAAGAAAGATGAGGTCCTCTAGACTATAGTACCAAGTCATCGCCTCTGTGCTTGGCTGACCTCTGGTAAAGGTTAGGTGAAGGCTCAAGGAAATGTCTCGTCACGATATTTACATGGACATTTCAGCCTCCTGTTCACATGATTCCAGCACCCCAGATCATGTTTGTATATTTAGATGTTTGGAACTATGGTGACAAAGAGCTACCGAGCCACATTCCACTCACACACACACACCCCCACACATAAACAGGTACACAAACACGGGCTCTGTAGATACGAGAAAGTTACTTCACTAGACCAAGCAGCCAGCTGAATACCAAAGGACCCAGATTCTGTCATTACTTTGTTGTTTGCCTCCAACCAAAAACCTAGTATCTTTTTGTGTACAGCCCTGCTCTTGAATTCTCCAAAGGAAGAGCAGTTTTAAGTAGAAAATGAAATACACTAAAAGAGTCTAAACAGTTTAATGAAAGATCCTAAATGAAAGATGCAGAAATGCAGGAAATAGAGAAACAAAAATGCTGTCAGCCATAAGAGCTTTGTTTCCCAAAAAACAATGTTAAAGAAGATTCTAAGACTTTAAGAAATAAGGGCATTTTGTTCAAGGAAATGATTCAAAGATAGTCATTCTATGTTATAAAAATTTGAATGCCCCAATATCTATGGGATGGTGTTCAACCCAATAGACTATTATTCAAATGATATTTATTTAGAGTAGGTAGAAACATGAAAATGTTTATGCTATAGTAATGCTAAAAATATAAAATCATTTTCACTGTAAAGACAACTTTGTGGAAGTTATGCTCACAGACAAGAACTGGAAAGAAACCTAAGAAAATGAAAATACTAAGTGGGTGAACTTTTCTCGATTCTTACATTTTTCTTTATTGTATTGTTTATAATAATTTTAAGTAACCGAAGTACAAATCTCTTGTTATATATAGATTCAACTTATATAACATATTATGTAGGTGTCTCTTTATCATACAAAACATGTTCACTTAATGCTGATTCAAATCTTACTTGGGCAAAAACAATGATAAACTAAGTCCAAGAAAATCCCACCCTGACATTTAGTAGCTCTGTAATGCTGGGCAAGTTCTCTCCACGTTCATTTTCCTCAAGAGTAAGCGAGGATAGTATTATCTACTCCACAAGACTGCTGAGAGCGTTACACAAGGTAAGGGTGTAAGGCCCCTGGTATAGGAACTGGCAGGCCTCAGGGGCTCCACGGGCAGCAGCCGCCATCACCTTCATCATCACCATCACCGCCTTCTCTACACTACTGGCCACAGGACCAAAAGCACCTTCCTTTCCTTTAGGCTGCCCAGCTCCAGAGCAATCCTGGGAAAAGTTTGCAGAAGACCACGATACCATGTGGGGATCTGCCATGTGATCTGAACGTGGAGAATATATGAATTTGGAATGCTTCCAGACTAAGTTGAAAGAGCAGGAAACGGGTCGAATTCACCTTCCATGTCCCCGGGCCCTGCGCAGCACACGCCACACACTCAGTAAGTGTCTGTGAGAGGACACGAAGAAGTTAAAAACCCACCACACTCAGGACAACAGTAACGCAAGAGCATCAAAGGGTTGCTATGGTTTGGGTTGTTTGTGTTTTTAATTGATAACTGCTACATGTTTCAAAAGAAGCAAGACCACTGTCATGCAAAAAAAAAAAAAAAAGCAGAACTTTATTGGGTTTCTCAACACTTAGTTTATAGTTTACTTTTATTTTTAATTCAATGGAATGGAAGAGGACCACGATCTTTCCAAACATCTTAATTCAAATTAGAGAAAGTCAACAGAGAGAACCTACACTCTTATTTCAAGGGACAAATCGAAGCTTTTTCCTGAATATATATGACCCTACAATCCAAAGGATAAATCTATAATTTCCAAATTTTTCTAATTAGAGTCTCAGTACCCCAAAAATACCTAGTTGAGAAACCTACAGGGACCCCCAACTTCTCCCAGCAATTACTTCCCATCGTGGCTAGTAAATGGTAATTCCTGCCCCTTCCCTAAGTTTAAAAAACATTTAGGAAAAAAATACCACTTCTTCAACTCTACCTCAGTGAGCCTCTCATTTCCAGGAAGGAGCCTGCCTGGACCTCGAACAGCACGGGGAGGAATGCACCCTGTGGAAACCGGGGCTGTGTGCCTGCACCAGCGTTCCGTCGGCCTGACCACGCCGACTCCAGCCTGTGTGCTGGGGTGAGCAGCCCGCCTGCCCAGGGCTGTGCCATCCCACCAACCATGTACCCTCCACGGAAGGTGCGGGTGGGGGGGAGCCCATGCGTGCAGACCCTCCTGCTTCAGACGAGAAGGCAGAATGGCACTCCCTAGGGCCTTCTGGTCCCGACAGGCACAGGGGAGCCTTCCGAACAGCCCCATTCCTGGAACTTTCCCCGGTGCTCTCTGATACAACCTGCGTCTCTCGAGTAGAAAGGCTAAGGCCAAAGCCCCCCAAAATGGAATGTAAGCTCTCTGACCTCGAGGTGGCTCTTTGAAGTCCCAGCCCTCAGATACAGAAGAACCTAATTCATTCACTCCTATTTATGAATGTTGGGGGGATGGGGTACTTAACAAAAATTTGAATATTTAACGCTACTTTTATGACATACCAAAAATATGGTATTCTTATAAAATGCATTAGCAGTTATTTAGACATCTATACACATTTGTAGCTTTATTATAAAAACATGTAAGATTAGGCCAGAATCATATCCTGAGTGCTGGGTATTTTTTAAAGATCCCACACTCCCTTACATCCGCTCCTCTCCTATTTCATAGAACAGTTAGTATTATATCAGCTTATTTCTAAAATTCACAATCTGCCATACTGTTGTGAGTTATCTTTCTATAATAATGCCCCTTTCTCACTTGAAACATTCACGCAGAGCTACCCACACCTTCTCAGTTCACAGCATCCCAGCAATTTTTACACAGCAGCAGGAAGCCCCCCCACCCCACAAAGTCCTCACTGTTTCGTTTACGTAGTTAGTAGTTAGGTCCAAACAACTTCATAAGTATTTATGTTCTAACTACTTAGTAGCCATTTGAAAAAATAATGCACATAAATTGAAACAAAATGTTCGTATTCATTTTAAACACCCACAACTCCTTACTTATAGGATGGGTGCACCTGTCTTTTTGAATCAGGCCGCACAATGCCTCCCATTTTCCCGTTCCACATCCATTTTCACCTGGTACTAACCTTTTACCACAGAAACCACCAAAAACCAGCTTCACAAAGATATGAAGTCATTGAAAGGAATACTGGATACTCTAACAGTGAAAACACATGAGCTCACGGTTTATGTAGTGTTCAAGCATCACTGTGTTCCCTGAAAGAGTTAAAATATCCCAAGGTGCACTGTGAGTCTGTTGCAGCACCCCAGGGTGCCTCAGAGCACAGTTGGGGAATCAAAGTGTTAAAGGCTCACCACTGCCTACAGGAAAAAGTCTAAAAGCATGGTATATGTATAGGCTATCACTGAAAGAATACAGAAGATATATAAGGATATACAAAAAGACAATACTGTTTGTCTCTGGGGAAACCAACCAAGGAGCTGGAAGACACAGAAGGGGAAGAAAGAAATTTGCTCTTCATTATAGAGCCTCTTATAACTTTGCAATTTTAAGCTCTCTCCATGGGTTATACATTCAAAACAATATTTTTGAAATGCTAAGTGCAAAAAGAAGTATAAAATGTAAATGATTGGAAAGTTACCCATAGTTGTCATTGTTACTAAACTCGTATACACACACCCCCCAGCAAAAACTAGAGCTGAGGGAAGGATGCTCAGCTGTGGCTTCCCTTGATGAATACCAACAAAACAGGAAGGTAACCTGACTGCTGAGGGCAGGATCGTGCTCAGGAGACTTGGGGTAAGCCACTAATGGCCTCAGTGTTCCTTATAAAATCAGTACTGAAGGTCATAACTGACTGATTCAATGGTTTTAATGTGACTGCTAAACCAAAGGGAAAGGAATTATTCACCAGTCATCAAGTGAATGTGGAAAAAAGCCTCTCTCCAGGAGAAAGTATTAGTCATCTGCATGAGTTTTGGGAAGGAGTGGGGGCATCATAACTACATTTCAATAGCAGTGAGAGAGTACTTCCTATTCAAACAAACAGGAGAGACTGCAAGAGAGTTCTGACTCTCTTCTTCTGCATTAAGAGACAACCCCAATGCTCCTTTTTGGGAAGGAATCTTTGGCAGAAGTTACTAGCTGCCTCCTGGTATCCATCCCCCCCTTCTTGTATAGTAACAGGCTTTATTTAATGAAGCCAGTTAATACACTTTACTTTCCAGTCTCCTGTGAAGCAAGCACCTGATGTGGCCACGTGTCCAAGTTCTGACCAGAGACGTACAAACTGAAGTGTTGCTTAAAGGTCTGTAAGAAGGCTGACAAAAAAAAAAAAAAAAGCAACTCCACTAGGAGATCAGATTTTTGTCCTTCCCCCTTCATCTTTCTTGCTTTCCAGATGAGGGTGTGATGGCTGGAGTTCCAGCAGCCATTTTTGGACCATAAAGTAACCATGAAGTTAAAAATCACAGGCCAACATGGAGAGTAAAGCAGAAACATGGGAAGACTCTAGACTCTAGTAGAACATGAGGCTTTCACATCAGCCTGCACTTGCTGCTTCCCCACCTCCTCTACATGAGAGAAATAAACAACTGTCTTGTTTAAACTCACCAGTAGTTTAAATTTTCTGTTACATAAGCCACGTGTAATTTTAATACAGCCCTTCACTGCAGTTCACTTACAGGCCACACCAACTTGAAGATAGAGCTGTGATCAGGGTGACGAGAGAAAGTGCCTGCCGCTGGAAGTTGGGCACCCCCCAGTTGAGAGGGCTGTAAATGAGGGCTTGCAAAAGCAAATTCTTGCTGGGATTAAGTAGCCAACATAAATTTGTGATGCATCCAGTATAAGACAGTAGAGAGAAATGGGCTGGGGCAACCCCCAGAGTGCTAATGAGGTTCAAATTTAACTTTGAAAACAACTGGTACAGCCCACAGAGGACATTTTTGCTGGGCTGTGAGCTTTAGGCACATCTGTGTCTCCAGAGACATGGAATGTTGGGGACACACAGAGCGGTCTGTAGGGGAGCCCCGCCCAAATGGGCTGGCGGGTCAGCGCTCCCTGGGAGCAATGAATGGGCTCCACACAGAATACAGCGTAAAACCTCAGTGCTTATCTTTGGGTTAATTTTTTAAAACAGTTACTTGACACTATCATCTACCACAAATGATCACTAAAGAAATGAAACCCTGAAGTCTTCTGAGTAAAAGAAACAAGATTAAAGGACAAGATGGAGAATCAAAGCAGGAAGAAAAACCAGCTCTGTGACTGTCTCCAATGGCTTTACAAATAATGAATATGCCTTTTCATTTCCACAGTAGCATGGAAAGAATTAAAAACAGAGAAGGAAAAAGAAGAAAGTAAAAATCACCTCAATCACACCACCAGAAGAGCTACTTTTAACAATTTGGAGTGTACTCTGCCAGACTCTTCCAGACTCTCATGTGTGTGTACAAACACATATACACACACAGTACATGCATGCATGCACCTACATATATAGATATGCACGCACATACACAAACGTATCAATATTTACATATACAGGGTGGGGCAAAGTAGGTTTACAGTTGTGAGTAAGCAAAACACACAGTTTATTCTTGTGTTATTATTAATTGTATTATTTTTCCATACAAACAACTGTATACATGTATACATACATCACGCATACACGTACGTATCAATATATGTGTATATATTATCGATATACAAAGACATGTATATATGTATACATATATGTGTGTGTACAGATGTTTTTACCAAAATGAAACTGTGATATGCAAATGATTCTGAAATTTCTTTCAAACAATAATCCCAGGCATTTAGGGATGTAAACTTGCTTGGTCAGATACCAGCAAACTACTTTTTCTCCTGGGAAAACCCTATCAGCAGTTTACTAAAGCATACGATCATGATAACATGATATCAGAAACCAGTACTCATTTGCATAGGCAAAACCAGCTCTTCTGAATGAAGAAGACAGAAAATCACTGTTAGCCAAACACCACAGCAATCACAGTTGCAGGCGAGGCCTGCTGATGGATGATAAAATTAGTGAGCAAAACCTTGAGGAGAAACAAGGTATCAGCATCGTCTCCAAATATCACTCCAACGCATTTTTTAATTACACTGTAACTTTACAGGGGAGAAACCCAGCAGACACCTCTAACCTCGCCAGCCTGAAGACACCCCATCTTGTGCCCCTGCTGTTATGCACCCTCTGGTACACTTGCCAAAAATGCATAACCTCAGACTTATTATACTGAGGAAACATCAAACAAACCCAAGCTGAGGTACATTCTACACAGTAACTGATCACTACTAAAAAAAAAAAGTAACTGGGCACTACTCTTCAAAAAAGTCACAATTATTAAAGGCAAAAAGAGAGTGAGGAACGATGCCAGATCAGACAGGATTAAGGAAGCACGACAACCGCATGCAACAGGAGATTCTGAAACAGGACAGGACATCAGTGGGAAAAGTGAAACCCCAATAAACGCTGTCGTTTGGCTAATACTGAAAAAAAAGAAAGACATGAAACTGGGTTTTCTTCAAAAGCAGTGGGAAAAGAGACCAGACGCAGAATCACAATTGCTCCCCAGTGAGTGCAGGCACGAGGGCTTCGAAACGCTAACCGGCCAAGAGTGCCGACATCCTTCACCACTCAGTGAGCGTGGAGGCAGCCGACCGTCTCCAGTCAAGCTGGGTCCACTCATTCTTCACTTGTGCAGCAATAAGCAACCTATTAGACTGAATCAAATACACACATGCACACGCACATGTGCACACACACACAATCTAGGCACATTATTGATAACTATGTACATTACCTAAAAAAATCTTGGAATTCCTCCTTTTTGGTAAAGCTCCACCAGATGCCCCTTTCACCTTCTGAAAAGAAAACAAGAAATTGTTAAAATGCAACCCATGGAAGAGATGACTGGGGGGGGGGCGGTGCAGAGGGGGGAGTAAATCTCAGAGGTTCCCAGGTTTATAAAGGTCCAGAGGAAATATTCAACCTGGATTCGAGATTCCAGGATAAACAGGAACTCGACCCAGGTCAATGGAGGTACGTGAAGGGCAATGCTATTGTTCCACCTGATTATTTTCTCCAAGTTATAAAGAAAGCACTTCTGGAAAGGGAAGTGGAACCAGGCATCAAAGTGAAGTACGAGTAGATGCTTCAACTTCAAGTCGGCACATCCTCCCAAGGGGCTGGAGTCCACGCCCAACGCAGGAGCTACTCTAGGGGACGCTGGCCCCCCGCTACCTGCTAGTCCCCAGTGGCTGGGCCTGGGCATGCCCAACTATTACTGTTGGAAGGTTTAATAGATGCCAATATATAGTCACTGATATTCTGGTCATACTACAGATCAATCTAACCTCCCTAAACATTTCATGGCTGGCTACATTACCACCCTGAGCTTTGTGCAGTTAGCTTCTACCTATCACAGAAATCCCTGGCAGCAATGAAATAAAAGCTCATCGAGTGTTCAGGCAAAAGAGCTCGTTTGTTACCTTCTGACACTCACGCAATAAATTTTACTCTCCAACAGGATTATAAAAATGCTTGTTTCCGTGGTCAAAACAACACCTTGCACATTCTTTCAGCTCACAGAAAAAGAGCGCGTTTCTGACGCACAGCGGGGTGCGGGTCGAACCCCCACAGCTTTCCACGTGGTCCCGTGTGAGGGCAGCGGCAGGGCCTTGCTGCCTCGTCCGTCGTCCGTGCTGTCATCAGCTCTAAGTCTCCTTTCCCACATTTCACCATTTGGCACTGAAGGCTGACTCACCTCCGTGATTCCCACATGATGTTTTTACAGCTTCTCCCGTAAGTTTATGGTTCACATTTTAGGAATGTGAGAATTATTGAGCACTTCAGCTCAGAACCCTGTTTCTCCAAATACTAATGCCGAATATATGTCGCTCTCTTGGAACCCCTCTCCTCCCCTCCCCTCCACTTACCTGCCTCAAAAAGAGGTAAAATAAACCTGTCCCGTGCGCACATTTAACAATGCTGGAGGTCACTTCAAATGTCTCTACAGAAGTTTATGGCACCTTCCTTCAGACTTACCGACTTCAATAATGACAATAAGGAGGAAATGACAGTTCTTCAGGAGGTGCAGTGTGTGGCCAGAGATAATCAAGTAAGAACAGCAGGCCTGGCATGTAACAACTACTCAGCAAGGATTTGCCGGGTGGATGGTGAACGGATGGATGACGGATGATGAACAGACAGATGGGTGTGCTGACCACAGGGAATGCAACAGGTAAAAGAGGGGTAGAAGTAATGCATCCCAGACAAACAAACAAACAAACAAACCTATACAAAGGTGTAAAATCAGTGAGTTCCAAGAAAGAGAAGTGGTTTGCTGTGTCTAGAGCACAAGGCTGGTGGAGTAAAACTGACGGTTAGAAAGGCTCCGTGGGCCAGATCACTGAGGGCCTTGTAATCACGTGCAAAAGAGTCTGGACTTCATCCTGCAACAAAGGCAGAGATGGCAGGGATTTAAGACAAGATACACAGATGCAAGCATTTGGAAAGTTCACTCTGGGCACAGCACGCAGACTGGGTAGACTCAGGGCGGCAAGTGTGAAGGAAGGAGACTGGTCAGGAAGCTACAGCACTAGTCCTTTTAGGGGCTGATGGGCACTCAGACAGGAAGAAAGGGATGCAGAGGGCAGGGTGGACTTCAGAGCTATTTGGGAGTCCAGACAAGGTTTGGTCACCAACCAGTCATGGCATGAAAGCAGGATTGAAAGGATGTCTAGGTCTCCAGAATTCAAGACAAGGAACAACTCTTTGTTCTTTGAGAAAGAGGATAGATAACTTATTCAGGCTGGGCACTGTGAGTTTGCAGTACCTATAAGATGCTTCAAGTAGAAAGAGCCAGGTCAGAGTCAAATCTTTGGCTCTGGGAAGATATTGATGTGGGAGTCATCAGCTCAGAGGCAGTGGTTAAACCAAGATGTGCAGGACAGTAACGAGGAAGAGCAGTCTTCAGAGAAAAGACAGAAGGGTCAAATGGAAACCCTAGGCAATGCCATGTCTGAAGGGTAAGTGAAGAAAGCAATTCTAGGGAAGGAAGGTGAGAAAGGGCAGACCGAAAGACTGAACTCAATGGGAGGTGTGCCAGAGATGATGAGAACAGAAAAGTGGTTAAGGAAGCTTTAATCGAAGGATGGGCTGACTAAAGGAGGACACATTAAAGGGGCAATTCTGTGGCGTGTTCTTTTTTAAGATGGGAGAAAAAAGCCAGAAGAGGGAGCGACTGGGCATATCAAAGGGAGTGGAGTTAGTGAAGGAGCAGGTAGGAGGAGACAGGACCAGGAAGACAGAGAGAGCAAGCTTTCGGCTGAGATAGAGGAATTGGATGTACCTGAGTTCCCAGGAGGCAAGAAAGGAGTTCAGAGAGTTTCTGCCCAGGGGTCCCTGTTTCCTCCATAAAGTACAAAGCAAATCACTTTCTGAGAGTCAAGGAGGGAGGGAAGCGTCCGAAGTCTGGAGCAGGAGAGAGTACAGACTCAGTTTGCTGGGCAGGAACAGGGCCCAGCAGAGGGGGAGGGCCAGGAACAGGACAGGACCCCAGACCCCATGGCCACGCGGGATTCCTAACTGTGTGCACCTGAAAGCAGAGAATGGCACCAATGGGAACACGGGCTGGAGTTCTGAGGACAGTTAAGGAGGCAAGACAAGGGGATGAGGGTCATCGAGGGTATTGGTGATAAGAGAACGTTTAAAGTCCTGGATCCTAATTGATGAGCAGGCTAACCAAACAGGGGAAGCAGCTGCCTGGACAAGCCACAGGCCTGAAGGTGTCAAAGAGGGACAACAAATCAAAATAAATGAGTGAAAGAGCCACACCAAGAGAGGGTTGTGATCAGAGAGCGAAATACAGGGTCGGGCAGAAGTAAGGCCTGCTTGAGTGTGGTGGGTAGGGTACTAATACGGCTGTAATAATTTGTAGCTTTCAATTGAACATTTCACCTAAAATGTCATATGGTGTGCTTGAGTGCAATATTATGTTACAGAATTACATGCTTATGATTTTGTACTTTAAAAGGGGGCATTATTTGTGCTGGACCCTGTATTTAACTTAAAATTTCAGAGGCAGAGCTAACTGTATGAGATTACCGGCATTCCTCAGTTCTGCCACTAACTCCGTGACTGTGACCGAGTTATTTCCAGTCTCCGGGCCTCTTTCGTTCTCCCCCCCCAACCACCAATTCTGTAAAATTTCCATCACTGGATACTAAGAAATATGTGGGACAAAGAGGACTTCCCAAGAACTGCTATGCCCCAACTAACAGGAGTAGTAAATGTAAATCATATAATATTAAGCCAACATTAGACTCTTTTAAAGCTAATCAGTGGGTTTATGGCTTATCTGACCTCCTGGCCTTTCTTCCTCCTCTTCACCCTACTCTCCCTACTGTCTAACTTGGGATCTCTCCTCACTGTCCAAAATTTAAACAGAGGACATGTTAAATAGGGTAGGGTGACAGAGTAGATGAATTTCAAATCAGCACTGATGACTTAGAATGGCGATTTTCAACTGGTGTGCTGCAAGAATTTTTAAAACATGCAGTACCTGACTATTTAGTCAGGGGCACTGACCTCTTTTCCCTTAGATTGTCAGAGAATAAAAAATGACAGCAGCCAACACCACCATAGCCATCTGGTGTGAATAAATCAAAATGATACTTAATTTTTGTAAGATTGACAAAAAAATATATTTTGGATGTGCTGCAGAATTTTAGTAATTAGTTTATGTGTGCCATGAGATGAAAAAGGTTGAAAATCGCTGATTTAGAAGATCCAAGATAATCTACAAACTATTAGAACTAAAGTGAAAGTTGAAGTGTTGGTAAACATCAAATCAACATTTGAAAATTAATACTATCTCCAAACACCACCAATCACCAATTAAAATGCATAAAAAAATAAAACACAGTGGTTACAGTGGTTACAAAAATCACAGAGTACCTTTAAAAAAGCTAACAAAATGTAAGTTCCTTTACTGAAAGTTACAAAATATTGTTGATGGACATAAAAGAGCTGTGAATAAATAGAAAGGTATGGCATGTTGAGTAGTCATTCAATAAATATTTATGAAGCACCTACTATGTGCTGGGCACCGTTAAGTGCTGAGGACACAGAAGAGAACAAAACAGACAAAATTACCTGCCCTCATGAAAGTTATATGATGATGTGGACAAAAGATTAATCAACAGGTTAAATGTGATCATAATCAGAATCTCAACAGGATTTTTAAAACTAGATGAACTGATTCCAAAATCCATATAGAAAAATAAATGTCTAAACCCAGAAAAGTTCTAGGGAAAATTAACATGGAAAAAGTGCTTACACTAGCAGATATCAGGCTTGTCGCACCAATGCAGAGACCAAAAAATAGTCAATAAAATCAACAGAAAAGAACCGAGCCCCGAAACAGATCCATGTGGTAATGGCAAGTTAA
The DNA here is from genome assembly GCA_028533065.1 of Trachops cirrhosus. Lineage (NCBI taxonomy): Eukaryota > Metazoa > Chordata > Mammalia > Chiroptera > Phyllostomidae > Trachops > Trachops cirrhosus. The sequence continues at coordinate 156,102,873 of CM052539.1, forward strand.
AATATAAAAAAGATGGCTCTGTGCCCTGGCTGGTGTGGCTCAGTGGATTGAGCATCAGCCTGCGAACCAAAGGGTCGCTGGTTCAATTCCCATTCAGGGCACATGCCTGGGTTGCAGGCCAGATCCCCAGCAGGAGGCGTGTGAGAGGCAACCACACATTGATGTTTCTCTCCCTCTCTCCCTCCCCTTCTGTCTAAAAATAAATAAATAAAATCTTTAAAAGAAAAAAAGGTGGCACTACAAATCAGGGAAAGACTGCACAACTCCAGTAATAATGGGACAACTGGTTATCGAAACGGAAAATAAAATGCAGATTCCCACACTTCACAGAAATGTAAAAATAAATTATAGACGAATTAAAGATCTAAAATGTTAAAACACACATGTGTGCACACACATGCACTTCTCAAAAAAGAAAAGCATCAGAAGAAATATCTTTATGGCCTTAAGTTGGAAAACAATTTCTTAGACACCATACAAAAAGCACAATTTATAAAAGTTTAGTACATCAGAATTCAAAGCTTCTCTTCTACAAAATAATTCACAAAGCAAAAAGTTTTTATATCCAGAATGTGAAAAGAACTAAATAAAAGTTTTATCAAAAAGAAAACTCCATTGAGAAATAGGCCAAAAATATAAATAGGCAACTCGGAGAAGAGAAAACCAGAATGGCCAGTAAACATAAATAAAGTTTCAACTCTCCCAGAAGGAAATGCCAACCATTTCATGCTACTTCACAATCATCAGATTGGTGAGGCTGTGGAAACCCAGCAGTTCACTGCAGACAGGAGTTTAAATTGGTGCAGCCGATCTGGGGAAGAATTTGTCAGTATCTAGTAAAAATAAGGGTAAACACACCCACACGCTGACATTACCACTTCTACATATATTTCCTTAAAAACCTGAACCTGTACCCCAGGAGAAAAGCATAAAAATGTTAACTGTTACACTGTTAATAGAAGCAAAAAGATAGAAACAATCTAAATATCCATCAATGGAATAGAATAATAAATGACAAAGTAGAATACCAAACAACTATTCAATTGAATTAAGTACATCCAAATGTATCGCAACATGAACAGATTGCAAAACAATGCTGAAAGGGAAAGTTTTACACGGAATTACAAATAAGAGTATGACGCTATTTATCTACGTCTTTAAAACACACAATCATTCTACATACTGGTGATGAATGCCTATTCATAAATAAAATATAATGACATGCATAGGAATGAGAAACAACAACTTCACGACTATGGTTACTTCCGGGAGTGAGGGGAAACAAAACAGACTTCAACTTTCAAGAAAGCTCTTTCTCTTGCTGAAAAAAATGTGAAGCAAAAATATCCAAACATTTTTTTATTTCCGACTTTTAGATTCATGAGTGTTTCTAGTATTATTTTCTGTACTTTTTTGTATTTTTTTACTTTAATATTTTTCCATCAGTCAACTCATATCTCCTTAATTGGAAGCGGAGGTTCAGAGGAAGAGAAAAATAAAACTGGTTAAGGTAAGATTTGGGGGACTCTTTGACTTTCTACAAACAGTCCTGTTTCTGTTTCCCATCATCAGAAAACCAGGAGTTACGTGGGCACAGTAAAATCTCCACGTGACAAACACGGCAAGACAACGTTACAGGAAGGATATCCAGGCAGTTCTCCAAAGGCATCTCTCACCTCTCGCACGTGTCTTTTCAGGTGCATGTATACACTCTGTCCAGTTTTTCGAAAATGTCTTTCAACGTGTTCCCTTCCAAAGGCCAAAAACGTATTCATGCATACATAGAGTCCACCTTCAGAATTCTAGAAAAAAGAGGTTACACAATTAGCCAAGGACGCCTCACCAAGCAGTCTAGATACAGAGAAAGGGAAGGGGAAGGAAGGCGAATGATGAAGACAAAGCCTGGCAAAGGCCACCAGCCTGTCACAGTCATTGGCAGTGACTGCCAGTGACTCCACAGACATCCACAGTGGCAGCGTCCCCCCCAACCCTGGGTGCTGGGTACTAAGCACAGGGTCATAGCAGCAAGGTCCTCAAGGTCCTGGGAAGTAAGCATGGTTGTCTGACACCCCATGCGGGGGTAAATGACAGTAAGGGACAGAAGGAAGTTGACAAATGATTCAACTACCTGCACGGCAGTAGTTTATCACTGTTACCTCCTCACTTGTCAGGGCAAGACTCCAGGACAGATTGTTTATACCCTTTTAGCAGGACACAGTTCTTCAAAGATATTGCTCTCTTCCTTTGATGACACGTGATATCTGCTAGTATCCATGAATAAAGTGTAACAATTTAACACCTGAATAATAATTTAATAAGTAAATGCTAAAGGATGGAGTCCTATACAATCATAGCTATCAGTACACATTATTGCATGCCTGATACGTGCCAAGTGCTTTACATATATTATTTCTGATCCAAACAATACTGCAAGCTGTTTATTATTACTTCCATTTTACAGGTTTTTTTTAAAAAAACTAAGGATGCCATTTGTCCATTTTCACACAGCTTGGAAGAGTCTGAGGTAAATTTGAACTTCTTCCTCTTTTTATCCCTCCATGCAATATTTCAAATATTTTTTAATTATAGGCATACTGTTACCATGAATAGCCAAAAATATTGTCTGCATTTTAGATACTTGATTTCTATCCCAATCTCATCTCTCCTTTTCTCTCACTCAGCCTGACATGCTTCTCTGTAAACTTAGCATCTAAAATTAGCCCCATTGCCTCAGTGGAGTGGATTTTTATTAAGACCCTGTTTGTGTCACTGCTGTAAACTTTTAAAAGTTCTTGAATTACTGTCAGAATTGCCAATGAACACCTATCAAAATTCCTTACATTGCATTTTTTAAACTTTTATTGAATTTATTGGGGTTAAAGTGGTTAATAAAAGTATATAGATTTCAGGTGTACAATTCTGTAATACGTCAGCTGTATATTGTTCACCACGCCATATCAAGTCTCCTTCCATCACCATTTATCCCCTCTTTACAATTTCAAAACATACACTGATGCTCATTAGCAATATATGAAGAGGAATTTTTAAAGTCCTAATAACTCAAAAACTATTTTTCATTTATTGCTAATGAGAATCAGTACATGTTTTGATATTGTAAGTTTTAATAAAATTCTCCAACACTGTATCCATGGTTTACAAGCCAGACATAAAGGAATCTTATCACAACGAGAACATCGTAACAGCACTAATTCAAACTTGTGCCTATTACTGTAGCATATACATTGCTAAAGTCAAGGGAAAAAAGTATGAAGATGACAAAGAAAAAAACAAAATGGTCTCGATTTGCTGAAGACATTATAGTTTATAATGGAAAATTGGAAGGAATCTATAAACTACTAAAAATAACAACTAGTAAAACCAATGCATGAACAGAGCAAGGCCACAGGGTATAGACTGACAGACAAAAATCAACCTCAATTTTATATTCTGGCAACAGATACCTACACACTAAATTTGTAAAACTTGACTATAAAAGAGCATCCAAAAAACTCAGAATTCTACAGCTTGTGCTTATGGATAAATTTTTCCCTTAAATGAGATCATTTGAATAAAATTAGAAAAGTTCTTCACATACGTTCACTTGGTCAATAAGTTAGGAAAATATTTTCAAAATACTTTTAAATAAGCACTTTCTTTTGCATAGTCATAATCCTTAAGAAAAAACATATTGCATCATTATAATGGTCAGTGATTCATGGAGCCCATTAAATTGAGCACCACATACTGTGATTTTTAAAAAAAAACACTTCCATTCTCTTCCAATAAAATTTAATTCTGTCCAAAAGAATGATAACCAGGAGATACACAGGGGAAGCATGAGATTTGCAAGCAGAGGTTCTGAACTGCTACTAATTACCTTGTAGCCAAAATCAGGTTGTTACACAGTCTCTGAGCTGCAGTATCTACCTCTGTAAACATGGCTGCACCAATAATTCCCACCTCACAGGGTTTCATGAACCTCAAAGAAGATGAAACACATTCTATGCTGTAATGTATCACATAGATATTGGTAGTTATTCACTGCAAGCTAAAAGTTCTGTGTGTTACATGCATCTCCTATTATTTCAATTATTTTCTAAGGGGGGAAACAGCAGATAGAAGGAAAAAGTGAATCTGACAGCCACTCAGGCTAGGGGTAACAAATATTAATCTGCCAGAAAAATACATTAGGCAACTAGTAAGAAACCAGGAAATTACCAAGCACAAGAAGAAAAATGTTTAAGTGTAGAGTAGCTATACAATGTAAGAGTTTATAATCTCTGAAATAATCATAAAGTCTTTGCTAATTTCATTGCCAAATGTTTTTGAATTATTAGGGAATTTGATAAAAATTTAATATACTAAACATTCATTCTCAGTTTCTGAAGTCACCTGATACTGTCACAAAGTCCATAATCGAACAGAAGGATGCTATGGCACTCACTCAGAGATGAACCCCCCACACCAGGAAGGGTTCTATTACAAACCTCCACAGGCATCTCCAATCAGGCACACGAGCTGCCCTCTGAAGTCACAGGTGCCTCTCTGCTAGCAGCTCTGAGATGGGGGGACCACCAGGGAACTTGCCGGTAATTCTAAAAATTCAGGACACACTGAGACAGAGCACACTAAAAGCTATCTCATACAGAACAAACACCCCAGTCTAATGATCTACATTTTCTTCCCTCTTGCCTTATTCATGTCTAAATATTGACCCCATAAGGCAGTTTTTGCCACATACACAGCCAATTCTCCATGCCATGTACAGCTGCTTTCACTAATGGGGACAAGTCTATGCTGACACATCTCTCCCAATTCCTCTGTGACCAAAGCACAGAGAAGGGTTTACAGCCTGAGATCAGAGATAAGCTGATTGACTCATAAGGTTTTCGAACCCTCAACCTCATCCTCTCATTAACCAGCCACCACCCCGCTAAAGTTACTGCTTCCAAAGCACCCAAAGCACTGGTCTTCACGGGGCCAACAGTGCAGCCAGAAATCAGGCAGGACTTCTGCGTACGCACGGTGCTAAAACTGCAGAAACAGGGATCACAGTCTGGCTTTGTAATGAAGCTAGCAGGGCGCGCGCAAGAAGAGAAGTGACTGCACTGGATCGTAAAGACTGGGGTGGACCTCTTTCTTCATGTCCAGTGTCCTTTGTCTTAAGACTTATGCAATATGTCTTTAAAAGAAAATAAAAATTCAACAATATTTTTTTAAAAATCAGGTAGATTTAGAGAACTATACCAACTAACAGTGAAACACAACTCGAAGAATAAGAGGAAAGGATGTAAAGTGATACTCTTTTTAAGTCATGGTGGTAGGGTGCTTTATTAAAATAGATTACAAATGAAATGCATATATGTTGGGTTAATTTTTTAAAGAAATGGTAATATAACAATGGAGATTCCAAAAATATATTCATTCTATATGTCAAAAACGTATTATGTCAAGCCACAAGAATCATGAAAATAAGGGGGAAATCCCTAACAGAAGTTACTGGTACAGTTAGACTTCAGTACAGAGGAAAATTAACCTAGATCCACATCTTATACCAAACACTGTAATAAGGTCCAGAGAGATCCAAGAGATAGCACTTAAAAACTAGAAAAGAGCAGAATAGCATATTTATCCCCCTTGTGAAGGGGAAAATAACTTCTCGCCAAGAAAACATAGAACTGCAAAAGAGATGGTGTAGTTGAGTATAAATATGCGAACACCAAGGAACAAGCTTTACACCACAAAATATAATGAAACAATGAGAAAGCCAACAACAGAATGGTAAAGATGTGAAATACAATGAAGAAAAGCTTGCATGCATTCTATGTAAAGTTGATAAAATTACGTACAGGATGTCAACATCCACTTTCAACTTGGTAAGAGTCTTTTTAAGATTGTTTAGTTTTATATGTGAGAGAATATTAAAATCAAACCATCACATCCTCACCTCCTGAAGTAAGCACATTAAAACAACCTCATGGTGAGTATATAGGCCTACTAAAGTAGCAAAAAAAAAATGTATTATAATTGCACAGCCTGGAGCCACAGAGAAAGTCTACATATCCACTCCCACAATATAAATCAGTTCTGTCTTTCTGTGGAGCAATAAAACTACTTTTTCTTTGGGTACAGACTCCGGGAACCCAAAAGAAATTTAAAAAGAAACAATTTGTTCAAAAATATTCATGGATGCACTATTTATAACAGGAAAAAGGCAATGGCCCCAAACAGAGGAGCTAAGAACCGTGGCACATAAACACAACAAATACTTTAATAGTCCTTACGATGACAAATTTATGAATTGTATGTAATGCGTACAGAACACGTGTACAGAACTGCACACAATGTGCACAGAAAAATAGCACTCATGAAAAGAGAACTCAGGCCGGTGACAAGAAGGAAAGGGAAGAAGGGGCAGTAGGAGCGTCTGCGCACTGATGAAAACCTGAACGGAAAATGGAATGGGACAAACGGCCTTAGAACGATTTTAAGTCCTTGACTTTGGGGCCCACGGCCTCACCTCCCGCTGCCTCCATGTTTGGCCTAGAGTGCTGTTTCTCAAACTAATGCCGTGCAGGACGAGGTTGTTTTGTTCTGCTTCTATTCATTAGGGAAGGGTACAGGGTCCCTGCACACAGGGCCAGTTCACAGCTCCGGCCAGATGTGAACTTACACATGAAGTCCCACAAAACCCACATGGGTCTACATCCTGTTCAGACAAGGTAATCCACTGCTCACGCACTTGGATGTGGCTGCGAAGTCAAGTTGCTATAGAAATTTGTAAACACTTGCTTCCAATGTCTGTACCTATCCCTTGGCACCAGTCAGCTGGCTACACTTCGAGTAGCACTGGGCGAGAGCTGGGTGAACTGCCGGATCCTAAGAGTATCTCACTGTCAGGAAAGTGTTACTTCCAGGACCTTTGGGGGCACCAGATCAGGCCTCGAGCCTTCAGAGCAGCGCCACCACAACCAGCTACCCATGGCATTGTCTGCACAACAGAAGCTGCTCCCCAGATCCCACACCTGTCCACCTGCCCACCAGTCCACCTGCCGGCCTCTGCCCACGACCAGTTCCCACATCTCCCTGCTCATCTGCCTGTGCTGACAGTCCTTAACCCCAAACCCACTTTCATTTCACAACTGTTAGAATCTTGCTATTTGAAATCTGTAGCTGTGAGAAACCCAAGCTGCCTTCATTTGGGGCCAGTAGATTGAGAAGCTGAGCTGCACAGTTGCTCCTGAAGAGCAGGAAAACTGTATCATATGCATTACTGAATTCCCAAAACCGTATCTGGTACAGAGCAGGATGGAACAAACATTCATGGAATGAATGGCAGGTTTTGTGTCATTTGTCTGTCATTCTGTTACATAGTTTAATCTCTCTCTCAAATTTGTCCTCAGTGCTCTTTTCTTAAATAGTTCCTAGCACAGGCTCCTTTTCAAGCCTTTGGCATGACTCAGTAATGGGGTCATCAAAAGAAAACTGATGGTCATGCACAGAACAGCCTGAGGCACCAGCAGAAATACTAGCTTTTCTGGTTTGTTTGGCTAAAGTCACATTCCTAGCAGCTTGGACACTTGAACCCACTGTTCCAGCTATCCTACCTTCTGTGACCAAGCTCACATGGCTCTTTGGGACAGAGGCTGCCGTCCCCACAGCTATCCCACCCTGGACCCTTATCTGGCTCCTACTCTCAGAGGACACCCCACCCAGAATGGCCGAAGGGTGCAAACCAATAGGTCATCAGTTCGATTCCCAGTCAGAGCACATGCCTGGGCTGTGGGCCAGGTCCCCAGCAAGGGGCGTGCGAAAGGCCAGCCACACATTGATGTTTCTCTCCCTCTCTTTCTCCTCCTCTTTCCCTGTCTCTAAAAAAAATAAATAAATAAAATCTTTTTTAAAAAAAGAAAGAAATACCACTCAAAATTTCTCTGAGGCTTTATAATGCTTCGCTTTGAAAACTTCTCCCACTGATGATCAAATGGTAAAAGAGAAGAGCAGCATTCCAGAAGCCGATGCATTGTTTAAACCCACTCTCCAATGCATTTCAATATAGTTACAATAGATGCATAACCATTTATTTATTACTTTACAATGTAGTACCCTACATACTACTTAGAAGTAACATCAAGGAAGAAGTCACCTTTTATTATACTGCCTGCCATTTAAAAGAACATTAAAAACAGTGGCGAATATAAAGGTCAAGGTTACAACATGTTTCAAGGCAGCCAGTGAACAGTCATTTTAAATAAAAATACACCACATTGTCAATCAGGAGGTGTTCAGAGAACTTTGTTTACGATGGCGTGTTCTTGGAGACCAGCCTCCGCTGGAAGTCAGGAAGGGAGAGTGAGCATGTGTGAGCGGCACGCTCAGGAAACAGAGTCACTGCGTAACACTTGTTTTTAGAGCCACAGAGCAGTGTGGAAAACAAGCGGTCACTGCCACAAAGAGAAACATGAGGTAGGGAGATGGAGTCACAACAAAGCCTCGTACAGGGCAAATGACATGCTAATACCCCGCAAGACTGTGTCCCACACACTCCTGCCAAAGGGACACAAAAAGGAAAAGAACATGGTATTTTCTAGAACGTGATTTTAAAAAGAAAAAGAAAATACATTAAATAAATTAGGCGCTTGTAATAGTGAAAGGAAAAAACCTGAATGCCCAGCAACAGATTTGTTTAGTAATTTACCGCATATCCATGAAATGTAACACTCTTGGGCCATTTAAAACTGACTTTTGGTGAGCATTTTTATTGATAGGTATTTCTGAGTGAAGAGGGCAGGTGACAAAACTGTGAGCAGGCTGCTACAATCCACGTGACACACACACGCTGCGTGACATGAATGTCATCTCAGCGTGGGGAGAGAATGTGGGATTTTTTTCTTAACGTTGCCTTTTGGCATTTTCTAACTTTTCTTCCATGATACTAAAATTTTCCTCAATTGAATGTGTTTAGAACCAAATGTATGCGTATGGAATAGAACAGGCAATCATTCCAATGCTCCCTTTTCTTCAACAAAGCTCTTCTTACGTTTTAGCAAGACAACTTCACAGCTCTAAGGTGCTGCTGCATGGTCTCGTTACTCAAGGTGAAAGTACAGTCTGAAGTAACTAAGAGATTAATTTGAAATGTGTAGCCAAGGAAATCTGGGAGCACACAGGGAAAGAGAGGAGATGAGGACTGTAATCTCAGGGACGCAGACTAGAATGTGATTACAACAGAAAATGAAACCAGCCGAGGACGCTGGCCCCAACTGGATGCCATCGGAGCTCACAGAAGGGGGATGGTCTGTGTGGGGTCTGGAAACGAAGCTGTGACAGAGAATGAGGCCGTGATGTCCTCCCCGGGGGCGAGAGAAGTTGGTGGGGGTATGAGGCAGGAGTTTATTCATCAGAGAGAGAGAGACAAGCAAGGTTGGCGCTCTGATGACATGGACATCCTAGTAAGAAGAGACAGAAAACAAATGAGAGACAGAGAAGATCATTTCCAGCAGAGGCAGAGTGACAGAGAAGCCGGACGGAAGGTGGAGAGACAAGAGGGTTGGGGTCACCATGCAGCCCAGGTGATGGCGGTGGGAGGGGCGAGGGAACAGCTCCAGGATGAGGGGCCAGGAAAGCAAAGTGGGAAGAGCACCTGGCTAGACCAAAAAGCACGCAGAAAGGCCACAGCTCCAGAGAAAGCTTGGCTACATCCTCAAAAACCAGCGAGAAAAGCAGGATGCTAGAGTCGCGTGAGGGGAGGAGGTAGCAGGATATGAGGAGGACAGGTCCCCAGAGGCCAGCAGAAGTGGCTTCAGGGCCTGAGAAGAGCTAGAGTTCCCGCCCAGTGGGACGCAAAGCCATTGGAGGGCTTTAGAGTGGGAAGTGCCGCAATCCGACCTCCATTCTTAACAGCTCACTCTGGCTGCGGGGAGAACTACTGGGAGGGGTTTCAGGAGAACCTATGGTCGCAAGGCTATTATACATTCTAGGCCCACGCTGCCCAATACAGCAGCCGCTGGCCACACAGAAATGTTTAAATCTAAATTAATTTAAATTAGGTTAAATTAAAAGTTCAGTTTCTTGATCACACTGGACACATTTCCAACTGCTCAAGGGCCGCATGTGGCGAGGGGCTAACACTCTGGACGAGGCTGATACAGCACACTCCCATCACCACAGAAAGCTCCTAGACAGCCCCTGTCCCCACACGGCAATGTGGTGGCTTAGCCTGGGGGAGGTGGCAGGGGGAAGAGGGAAGGAGGCTCTCAGCAGAGATGGGCAAACTTGGGCAGATTCAGGACATAATTTTAGGAGACAGCCCATAGCCTGGAAGATGGATTAGATACACGGGTATATGGAAAAGGGCCAAAGCAAGGACAACTCCTCACTGTTTTGACTCATTACTTCACAAGACTGCCCACTGCTCTCTGCTCAATCCTTGCTTTCATGAAGCAGCCATCTGCCTATTAATTCAGCCTCTCGGGCACTTCCATATCTGAATGGTAGATATGAATATTCCAATGTACAAATCCCCGGCACATTCTGGCTTCTAGAGCAAAACAAACAGACGACGGTTTTTAAACACAAAATTAAGTGCTTGCAGATGGGAAGCAAATGTGCGATAAGAAAGCAAAAACAGGTTCCAGATCAAGTGCAGCCAGGACACAACCTGCAGAAGGGGAAATCCACAGAAATGAATTGTCCAAAACAGGCTGGAGCTCAGCAGTTGACCAGTAGAACAGAACTACTGGATACAGTATTTGCAAAATCAAAAATTTTGGTTTCAACAGCAAATCCACTGAAATAAACTTGTCTGTAAAGCTAAAGAGAAAAGAGCAAATGTGTATCATCCCAGGAAGGTGTAGGCCTCTCTGCTGGACACATGAATCATACCGTGGCCATGACGTGTTAAGAAAAAAATAGAAATGTTAATGCAGTACTGGTTCTTCCAGCTTGCTCCAACTTGGAGGTCTTCCTCTCTGCAGAGGACTCCTACGCCTTAGAGCTGCAAGGCTAAAGGCAGGGCCCAAACAGCTAGGTTTGATAAAATATAAATGTACTGTCCCACTGAGGCACCATTTATTAACTTTTTTCTGAAATATAAAACCAAATCCTGGCTCTGGGTATTTGGAGCAGTGAGGACCCAAATTGCTGGGGAAGGAGGAGTTTGGGTGGGCCATGAAGAGCAGCTCCTCTAGGCTCACAGCACAAGTGGGTGAGTTAAAAGTTGACAGAGGAAGAAGACACTGAGGTGAGCGTCCGCAGTGGCGCTAAAAGGAAGCCATATTGCACCGAAGTTGTTCCCAGCTTACATCCAAAAAAACCAATGTGAAACCACCTTGTCAAAGGTAAAAACCTTTCAGAGTCATGGATTATTATTTTTTAAAAGAAATGGTTTTTCTTCAGGATACGTTTCTCCTGATAAACTACATTATACATGAGGATTTAGCTGTCCAGGCTAACCCATGAAAGCCCATCACATGGAGTTGAACTTGAGTACGAATAACAGCCCTGAACTGAACAGAGTTCCCCCTAACGGGGCCAGCACACACCCATGCCCGAGGCGTCCACTTTAGGGCACGGAGAGCCTCCTGCAGAACTACCGAGTACAGCACGTCCCTTTGGCAAAGCCAAGACCTTATAAATCCCACTTCACCCTTTTCTCAGAGGGCTCCCTCCCACTAAATCCCACTAATGAGAAAGGTAGCAATAAGTCACGTTTAGTGGGCAGCGTGATTACAATTGTGCACAGTGGGTATGACAGAGAGAACCAAGGCCCAGAGAAATTCAGTGAAATTAAGGTACTTGCTGAAGTCATATTGCCACTAAGTAGTAAAAGGGTGGGGGGACTTGGACCCAGGCCAGTCTGACCCACCCCCCTCCACCCTGCCCCGCCACATGCTGCCTGGAGCAACTGAGAAACAGATGTTGCACTGGCAGCAGGAGCCAGGTGGGCAAGCACACACCATCATGGACGCCTGGGGAAAAGAGCTTCTTTTTTTTTTTTTTTTTTTTGTTCAAGCTGTTTCATTCCAAGCAAATAAAAGGGTTGGGCAAAGGACAGCCAGGCCACTCAAGTAAGTAGCTTGTGCCAAGGGCTCTGTCTGCCAGGCTGCCCTGCAGGGGAGGACAAGGCCTTCAGCGGGTCTGGCCAGCTCCACTCCCCAGGCTCGAAAAGGCAGCTGAAGCCCCTGGGAGATGGCTGCTCCAGGCTAACAGCTCCCTGGCAAGACGCAAGGTGCTGGGCTCCAGACACTGCGGAAGTAGTTGCAGGGTTTGGTGACCCCACAGTCCACCCACCCTCATCAGCCTGTGTCCAGCAGTGGATCTGTCCATGGTCCCACTTGGCTGGTGGGAGCCTAGTGAGACAGTCCACAGGAACTGAGGCTCCTTCCAAAGCCTCAGGCTGCAGACTCAGTGGCAGGACCTGCCCGAATGGCATGTCCAAAGGAGCAATGCAGCAGTTGTTCCCAAAGGATATAATGTATCTCACCTCCCTGCCCCATTCCTTACCTTCAGGACCCTATGTTCTCTTTCCTCGGGGCCAATCAACCCACTAATCCCACTAACAGACCGCCAAGTATATTTCTAAGAGCTGCTGGGGACAGAGATATCTATGTCCAGGTCACCACTTTATAGCCACACCCAAAGCATTAACCAGGACAAAAAAAAAAAGCAACACTTGGTTTGATTAGGACACAGTTTTCATAATTGCAACTCAAGAACCATCAACCTCTTGGTCAATCACCCATGTAGTTAACATGGGGCAAATTTCCCCTAGAGTGATTTTATTTCATGAAACAGTCAAGTCTATATGCATTCCATCTGTAACTACTGATGCAGCATCATTATCTGTTCAAATTTCTAACTCCAGGAAAAAATACTGCCCAGGCTCCTGAGTTTCTCTGAAAGTTGAGCTATTCAGTGGGAGGGCAAGAGGCCTGCACCGGGTGGCTGCTTCCTCTACAACTTGGGGAGAAAAGGTCCCAGGAGCAAGGAGGTGGGGCCCTGGGCCCCTCGAAAGGAAAGGCTATTCACAAATCCTGGGTCTCTAAAATACGGACCGCCAGACTCTGCAGTCCGAACCCTGACCTCTGAGCCCTGCTCCAGTCCCCAATTTTCCCAGTGGGCATACAGGACTTGTCCACTTGCATATGACCATCTGACCTTCCCCATGTACGTCCTTGATTCACTCCATGTCCCAAGCTACAAGGTGTGAAGACACCTTTAACTCCACCTCTCGTTCACTCACTGCACAGTCTGTCACTAAGTTGGGTCATACCATTCTTGAAAATTTCCATCAAGTTTATTCCCACCACCCAACCACTTCTACCCTCACTGGCATCACCCTAAGGAAAGCACACCCACTCCAATATTAAAAGAGACTCCTAGGTGAATTCCTATTCCAGGCCTCCCCACCTCCCAACCAACCAGTCTCATTCCACTTCCAGGACGGCCACACCAAATAACCACTGTCCTCACACTGTTCCCTTGCCACACTGTTCAAAACTTAGATATCCCAGATGTGCTTCAGGGTCTAACTTCATGACACGTCAGGGCTAAGTCCCCTCTCTGTCACATATCAGTCTTAGAGCAAGTCCTTGAACAAGCTACCTAACCTCTGACTCTTAGTTTCCTCATCTGTAAAACAGGGCAGCACATAAAAGTACCTAGGACAGTGTTTCACTCATGACAGAGACTCAGACTTGGCGCTTACACTCCTCTGCTATGAAAGAAAGATCCACGTCATATCCTCCCTTCCCCAGGGTCCTCTATTTCCCTCCTAAATACCCTCGCCCGCCCCACCACCTACAGCACTGAGCGCAGTGCCAGGTGTATAGTAGGCTCTAACTAAGTATGAATACTTGCTAATAAATACAAAACATATTTTATGTTCAATGTTATCACAAGAAGCACATACTGTGCACCTCCAGCAACATCTCTAATCTCGTGGCTTGTTCAGATTCATTGAATTCTTGTTATTGCTGCACTGTCCTGCTCTAACCCTAAAAATCGGTGCTCTTGTTCACATCTTCCCTGTGCATGGGGACTAGGGGAGTCCTCACCTGATCCCCCATAATACTGCACGTGAGCCGCGGCACACAGGCCTGGGCTACGTCCACAGAGACCAGCCCTCTGTCATCTCCCTGAGGGACACCATGTGTGGTAGCTTCTACCAAGATCCCTTGGGGCACCTAGAATCACAACACACAAAACACCCGGCTAATACCCAGGACACCTTTCCCTGGCTTTTCAGGGGTCAAGTTTATGGCTTGTCAGATAACATGATAAAGTAAAAAATACAATATTGGCTGTTTGTAGTAACAATTTTTTAGTAACAATATTTATGCCAGGATATATGGTGATGATTTTGTAAAAACAGGAAAACAGAAAGGATCTAGCCTACTAAACACAGGATCACGAATGGCAGGCTTTTCCATCCTCCACTCTTTTCCCTTTAATTCTCAAAGACCTCAGCTATTCCAGGTCTTCAGCAATCAGTATCCCAACCACAACAGAGATGTACAAAGTGCTTTGAAAGTACAGGACAATAACTGTCTAATTCAGCTGGGGCACGGGGAGGGGGGATCACAGAGAACACCTGAGCTGCTGTTTAAGGACGGGTAGGGTTTTACCTGCTGAAAGTGATGGGCAGGGAGAAGGCATTCCAGGCTGAGCTCAGAGCATCTGAGAACACAGCACCCTTTGGGCCAAACGGAAGGCAACCAGACGGCAGGGGCTAAGTGACGACCCTGCCTGGGAAAGTTGGGTCAGCGTGTGCTATATTAGAACAGCCTGTTTGGTGCCGTTGCAAATTTCTAGGCAGGGAAATGACATGAAAAGACCCACGTTTCAGAAAGACAACAGACAATACAATGTGACAGACAGGAAGGGAAGCAAGGTGGTGGGTTACGAGGCTTCTGCAAGAGTCCGGGCAGGAAACGATGAGGGCCTGACCCTTGGCAGTGGGGAAGGAGAGAGGAGGCTATGCAGGAACCTGGGAACCTGGTCGCTAGTGGAACACGATGTAAAAGAAAGGGAGTTGCACCTGGGATCCTAGCAGCATTCTTCACAATAGCCAAAGGTAGAAGCAACTCAAGTGTCTACCAACAGGCAAATGGGTAAACAAACCGCGGGATACACATACAATGGAATATCATTCTGCTTTAATGGGGAAGGAAATTCCAACACATAATACAACATGTGAACCTTAAAAATGTTATGGTAAGTGAAATAAGTCAGTCACGAAAGGACAAACCCTATATGATCTCACTTATATCAGACACCTATAGCAGACAATTCGTGGAGACAAAGCAGAACTGTGCTTGCCAAGGGCTGGGGGGTGAGGGGGAGGGGAATGGGAGCTTTGGCCAACAGGGACAGTATTTCAGTTTTGCAAGATGAAAAGGGTTCTGGACATGGACGGTGGTGATGGTTGCACAGCAAAGTGAAAGTCCTTGATACCACTGAACTGCACACCTTAAAATGGTTAAGAAGGTCAATTTTCCATTATGTGCATTTTATACAATTGTTTTTAAGGTGAGGGAGGGAGACTGGGTGACACTGGGCATCTCCCAGTCAGGACACTAAACGATGGTGGCACCCCGTGAGCTCCAGTCCCCAGGAAGAGCGATGCAGGGAGTAAACACAGAATTCAGAATTGCACAGATGTTGAGATTCAATATAAGCTGAGGTGACAAACTTTCTCGCTCCCTGACACGATCAGCATCATATGGTACATCCCGGAACTCTAAAAATGATACAACTTTAAAGGTAATTAACAAGTGCCAAAAGGAGACAGCTAGCAACTTCTTGATCATGAGTTTGGAAAAGTAGGACTCCAGGGAGCCCAGAGCAGACTATACACACACATCAATTTCACTCCTTTCTGAAGCCCAAATAAAAGAACAGTAAAGGGATTTTTTGAGAAAACATAAACCATAGCAACAAAATCTGGAACCTGGATGGCAGATGGGTAGGTGCTAAAAAGACTAAGACAACACAAAGCTGAATGCTAAGTCTGTAGCAGGTAAAGCCAAGATAAACTCTGATTGACACTCCAGAATTCCCAAAAGACTCCACAGCGGACAGCCCCAGGTAACTCTGGAAGTTGGGGTACAACAGGGACTGAAACAAGGGCTGGAAATCTGTCCAGATAGCAGTCACAGCCCCAGAGCCCTCCTATACTCCAAGCGGTCCCTCCCCGACCAGCAAACTGCTGGCGATTTGTTCCAAAGCAGGTAAAAACAAAGGACTCAGGTTGGTGGGACACTAGGCTCAGTTAAGAATAGGGGTTCCATCCTGAGTACACAGGGACTTGGAGATGGAGGGGTAACATATGTGTATCAGTCCAGCGTTAGTCCGAAAATACAAACTCTCCTGGGTATTTCAGGCAGGAAGGGATTTAGTACCAGGGCTTGGAGGCATATAAAATCATGGGAAGAGCTGTGAGAGCCAAGGTCAGAGAAACCACCACTCCTGTTCAGAAATCAAGATGCACAAGCCTCACAAAAAACTGCACAGGTGACCCTAGCCTCCCACAGCCAAGGTGGCTTTGAGTCCCAACAAGAACTAGGAATCCCACGTGTGCCACGTGCCACAGCTGCATTAGCCATTGTGGCTTCTTCTCTTTGCCTTCTGACTCTCTCACTGGCAGGTTCAGAATCAACAGCCTGCCGTCAAAGGTGTCCAGGTTCCCAGCCACTATGGCAAAACAGGGACAGGGTGGAGAAGCAGAGGACGATATCCAGCCAGGACCAATATGCGGGTGCTGAGGTCACGTCGTCCTCCTCTCCAACTCGGCTCCCTGGGTACTGGCAGACAGGCTTTCGCTTTGCAAGCAAGAGCTGACAGAAGTCTCCTAACCAGTGGTCAAAGGAAAAAAATCATGATGCTCAATGTTAAGGTTCCCCAAAGAAAGGGCCCGGCCAGCTCACACTCCAGTGAAGCTCACAGCGAACAGAATAAAGACTTCTCACCTCTGAAAGAGCAGACAATGCCTGTCCAAGTAGCTGTAAATCTTTTCAAAAGGAGTCGCATATTCTACATTTTAATTTGCTTCATAACAAGAATGTACGAGACATGATATTTCTGGTTGAGCTAAGGTTCACAACCAATTAACTATTCAATCACCACAAATGTGAAAAAGTGAACCCATAGAAGCCACAGCACGAGTGGGTTTGGCACTGGAGGGACCAGCTGCACTTTTCTGCATGAACTCCAGAACTTCAGTTTTCAAAATATGACCTGGGAACCCTGTGATGCCCCCTAAGGCCGTTCAAGCAATCTGCAATGTCAACCTGCTTTCATAACACAAACTCATTTGCCCTTTTCACTCCCCTTCTCTCACGAGCACACACTGGCATTTTTCAATCTTCAAGACACCTGATGGCATCACCACTTGCAGAGCTAATGGAATGGAAGCTGTTTTCACTTTTTCTGCCTTAATTTCTAAGATGGTAACTATCGGTAGACAGAAACCACGTAACAGTGCTTTGGGGTCTTCAAAAATATTTGTAAGGGGCCAAAGAGTTTGAGGGGCACTGCCGTAAAACCACCTTTTAGTCAGCGGCTTTGGGCAGGAAGCTTTTGCTATGTGAAACTAATTAGGCTTAGTTTAGGTTTACGTCTTCAAAGAAAAAATCTGTACTTCCTAAATTTTACTTTACTATTTTATATCGGTTCCTGTTTAGCCATTAGGACCACAATTTTTCCACACAGATCCTAAATTAAATTATTTTCCCTCCCAAGTAAGCACTGTGATGGCAAGTCTCACTGTGTGAAGTCAGCACGCATGATAACACAACAGCCGAGAGCACACTGTGCCGGGATCAGACACGTGCACACCAGCGATCACAGCAGCTCCACACACGACAGCCAAAGGGAGGAAACAGCCCAAAAGTCCATCAACAGAGGAACGCATAGACAAAATGCAGTACACACCTGCAATGGAACAGTATTCGAGCTTAAAAAGGAAGGAAATTCTGACACATACTACAACATGGATGCACCGTGAGGATATACTAAGTGTAATAAGCCAGACACAACAGGACAAATACTGTGTGACCTCACTTACATGAGGGACCTAGAATAGGGACAGAAAATAGAATGGTGGTTATAGGGTGTGGTAAAAAGGAGCTCGTTATGAATAACAAACAACACCTTCATAGCCCTTCTCATTTAGGAAATACGAAGAGTTTTGGGAGTTCTGTGCTGGGAACAAAGACGAAGTATCCATTCCTTATTATAAATCACAATATCACAGAAGGATTTACTAAGCCCCTAATATGAAGTTTTCCTACAAGTAAATGACCTCAAAGCCTTTCCCAATGGATAGCTACACCAGCCCTCCCATGAGGCCCCGTCCAGCTGAGTTTGGCAAAGACTCCCAGGAAAGCAGAGAACCAACAGTGACATCTCAACAGCACCAAGAGACCTCAGAGCTTTGGAGAATCGGGGGAGGGGGGGACTCCTTTTTACAAAAATAGTGCTGACTGACACTGGGAGGAAAGAAGAGGTGTGGGAGCACTGACTATGCTGGTCTCATGCCCTCTCAGGCCACCTTTTGGTGTGCAGAGCTGTTTGCCGCAGCAGGTGGGCCTGACGACCTAGCCTCGCTGCGCCAGGATCTCTCCCTGCGCCAGGATCTCTCCCGTTTCAGCAGCTGCTGGCAGCAGGGATTCTCAGCCTCTCCAGCACAAATACCACCCTGGACGAGTGAGGGCTTTCCTTCCTCCCCTTTGTCACTATTCCCTTGGACGTCTTCCACTTCTGTCCCCTGGGATACCTTTCCAAAATAAACTGCCCGGCCTCAGCCCTGGTCTCGATCTTTCAGTTGACTCCAGCTAGGACAAGGCATAAGATAAGCTCTCCAGCCCGGACAGGTGGGACAGGCATACAAGCACAACAGTGGCCCAGCTCCTCCTGTACCTAATGCCTCGTATGAGGCTTCACACATAGTCAATGTTTTAAAACTACCAGTTAAATGGGTAAAAGAAAATAAAATAATGGCACATCATGGAAGACAGACTATAACTAACTGCTATGGTGTATGACGCAGCCGCCAAGAAACAGTGGAGGCTTCAGAGGAAAGGACGAAGTCTGAAGCAGAAAGGGAAAGATGAGGTAGAACCCTGAGAGATGATCAAGAAAAAGAAGGTGGTCCTGGAAAAGGAAATGACCCTCACACACAGAGGACCCACAGACTAGGCCACCTGGAGCTGGCAACCTGGAAACTGAGGGGAAGTGAGACTGAGTACACTGTGATGAATGAGGGCTGGACAACACCAGGGGATGGGAGCGGATTTTGCATGGTGGTCCTCGAAGACTTGTGAGCAGAAATGCGAACCAATTTCCCCACTAAACCACACCAAACTTTCCACATAAGCCCTGACAACCAAACACTCAGGCTTACAACCATGACTGACTCCATCCCTTTCTTTTCTTGCTACATGAGTATCGACTGGCCAGGCACACTTAGCATATTAATTTATTCAATCTACAAAACAACTCCGTGAGCTAGGTTCTATTATTAGCCCCATTTTACAGATAGAGAAACTGAGGCACATAGAAGTTACATAGCTGGGTGACAGAGCAAGGATTCTGCCTATCTGGCTCTCTCTTTCATATGTGTCCCCCACAATCAATGAAGTCACCACATTCTCCATAATCCCACATGATTCCTTTCCCAAAGTTTCCCATATGTTGTTTCCTTAACAAATTCCAAACCTGAAACCTCATGTAATTCATGTATTTCCTAGACATGCACTGAGTTCCTGTCGTATGTACCAGATGCTGGGCAGGCTGCTGAGAACACAACGATGCACAGTCCCCACTCTCTGGGAAGGTCACATTACAGACCTTGCAAGATGAACTTCATGGAGAGGAGAACCTACAGGAGAAGGGGGCAAACTGGGCCTGGGGTGAAACCAAATTGGCAGGTGAAAAAACAAATTTTCACTTATCCCAGAAGAAATGTCACTGAGTCCCTGCTAAGCGTTAAGCCCTAGAAAGTGAGAAGGAAGGAAGGACAGGAACACTGAAATGAGTATCCTGCCACCCCACTCCCTACTCACACCCACAAAGGTGCTCACAACATGCCTATGAGAGACACATGATAAAAACTGATCAATTCGGTCCTGCTCTAACACCAGTTCAAATCGCATGACTTTCAGGAGCTTTCTAGAACCACCCACATGTATACAAAATCAAGATCCTGTTCCAGGTATTCAGGGACCCCATCTACTACTCTCTACCTGGCTCTGACTCATTTCTTGTTAAAGCAATCTTTTCCTTCCAAATACATTCCAAGCACGTAAGAAAATAACATTCACACTTTATGTGTTCACACATGTGACTGACCTTGCTTAGAATGTCAGTCTCCTTTATTTCTATCTGTCTTCATCTATGACCTTTCTCAAAAGTATCCAAAGCTAGGATGACTATTTTTGTCACTCAAAAGGTTTTGGCCTTTTCTCTACAACAGTCCTATGGCCATTATGGATTAAAATTTCCGGCATGTTTGGAGCCGATGAATTTTGTTCTGTATGGTTCTTTCAGCCATGCCTATGTGAGCTGGCACGTGGTAGGTGCACAAGAAATCTTGTTGGATTCATGATGAAGTGTTAAGTATCATACAGAAAGATCTCACATTATCACGCACTGTGCTTTAATAAAACTTGTTACAAAACCTTCCTTCTCTTCTTCCCTGAAGCAGATAGTGAAATATACTGATTCATCAACCTTGTAAATAAGCCCAGTCTTCCTGCAAGGAACTACTATGACATGAATGAAATAATCATTTTACACTGGACAAGATGCTGCTAGAACAGTGTTTGTCACACAGGAAGCTCCCAGTAACTATTTGTAGAAGTGAATTAAAATGGTCAACTTTTTCACACCTGCCATACAGTATATAATGAGGTAAAGATTTCTAAAAAATATATTTGAAGGTCAACCTAAACCTAACACAGAAAAAGTAGCTTTACCCACTTGACATGCTGTGCTCTCCACTGTACTAGGCCACTTTTTTCTTCCCGGCGTTCACAATCTGTCCGTTGTTTAAGTGAGGACAATCATCCCTCTGCACCCTTAGGAGCTATTCGCAGGAACCTGGCCAACACTGGACCCAAAAATCAGAAAATGGCATTTCGAAATACTTTCTGGATAACAGAATTTGATGCCATTGGTGACAGTCATTTAAAATAGTGCGATCACAATATGCTAAGTAAATATAACCATTTCATCCCACTCTACATATACTTTTTTGAAAGAAAAAATATGTAATGAAGAAATAAGTGAGATTTTTATCCCCCAAATGATCTGGAATTAGCATAAAACAAACACTAAATGCCACAGGGAGGGCACTAATTCTGGTGCTCCAGTGTATGCCAAACAACACACTTTGAAGTAGCCAAATAACCCACGAGAGAAAAAAAGATCACTTTGGAAAATTTACCACTCACTGGGTTGGGTTTTTTCCTCCAACAGTACTCGGCATGATACGAATAAAATATGTCAGACTACTGTGAACCCTGCCTCAGCCCCTCCAATCCATGCACCTCCCGGTTGTACTGAGATCTGCGGGTGACACATGAGACCTAAAGTGGGTGGATAAAAATAACCTGGTCCTCAGAAAGACATGATAAACGCCAGACAGCTGAGTCACTTTGAAGCCCATTTTGACTCCTGAAAGGGACATTCATCCTCCTTTTCCTTCTCATACATATACATACAACCTGGTGAAAACCACCATCGGCGCCCTAGGTGGAAGGCAGGGATCGGCGCCCTGGGTGGAAGGCAGGGATCGGTCTTAACTTCCCCCTCCGGTCTCTGAGGTCACTACTCGAGATTGAACTTTCAATAATTTATACTAGTGCATTTCAGTCCAAGTGACTCACTTAAATGGGGTAAGGGAACAGGTTTGAGGAAACCATAATAATCCAGGAGACTCCCATTTCTGTTGTCCGAGTAGACGTACCAGAGGTTTCTTCTGACATTCTTACGGAAAGAAAAGAAGTGGGGAGAAATGGGAAGTGAAGGAAGCAAAGCTCAGAGAGGAAATTAAGGTTGTCCTGAAGTGGGAATCCCTGGGCAAAGCAAATGGTCCATGAGAAGGGCCGTGGGTGTCGACGGGGCTCAATCCCGTCCACCTACGCGCCCTCCGCTCACGCCCCAGGGAGGACGCAAACCCTCTGCAACATGCAGTTCCCATCGGGGAACTCTTCCACTCGGTCTTTCAAACGGCGGCGGAGCTGTGGGCAGGCGGGAGGTAACGGAGGCCCTGTCAGCCTAGGAAGCTGGCGGAGCAAAACCCCCTGGCGACCCAATCTTGGGCTGCAGGCAGCGCCGAGTACCCAGCAGGAACTAAGCCGAGTGTTCGCCGAACTGCAGTACCCCTGAGCCAACTCCGCCGCCCGGCGGAGGAGGTCCCCGGCTGCCACTGCGCATCTCCTCCTCCCGCTTCACGTGCCGCGGAGTTCCAAGGCTCGCAGCCGCCCCAGGCCGCCGCACCCGGACCCTCCCCCGAGGCGCCGGGAGCGCCGCGGAGCCCCGCTTACCGGCGAGTCGTAGGAGAAGGCGCATTCGTTCTTGTACACCCTGTCCCCGGACCTGGGCACGCGGATCGTGGGCATGTGGGGCACCAGCAGCTCGCCGATGTCTCCTGCAGCCATCTTCCTGCTGCCGCTGCCGCCCGGCACGCCGAACAGGGCGCCCCGGCGCTGCATGGCCGCGGCGCTCACCGGAGCCGAGCCGAGCCGAGCCGGCGTGCAGTATCTGCCCGCGGCGGCGGCGGGCTGCGCGGGCGACGGGAGCGGAGCCGGGGCGGGCAGGGAGAGCGGGCCGCGGGGCGGGCGCGGGCACCGGGGGCCTGGGGCCGGCGGGCGGGGCGGGGGGTGGGGGACGCTGCTATTTTTAATCCAATGGCGAATCGCGGGCCCAGCTGCAGCGTCAGGCGGGGCTCTGGGGAGGGCCAGCCGCAGCACGCCGGGGAGGGGGCGCTGGAGAGGGGCCCTGGGCCGGGCCGGGCTCGGCCTCGGCGGCAGCGGGGGGCGGAGGGCGAGCCCCGGGGGCGTCGGCTTGGGAACCCGGTACGGGCGATGGACGCTTCTAGCCCACGCGGGCGGCCTGCGGTGGGGCACCCCCATGGAGTTTTTTACCCTAAATCGTTAGGTTGCAAGGGAGTGACTCGGAGGCACCAGCACAAAGGACAGAATGAGGCTTTAAAAACCGCTTGCTTTTAAAATAACTGAAGACAGAGCGAGGACTTCCCCTGATTGGGTAGGGGTGGGACTCCGCGTGCAAATCTGGACCCTAACGTCGGGCCCAAATCTAGATTTGCTCTGTGCACTTTGGTGTTAACCGCACTCACGCTTGTTCCTCACTTCACATCTAAAGCTCATCAAAAGAGAATAGGATCAAGTGAAGATAAACTATATTTTTGCAATAATAGAGGTTTTTCTTATATATGGGGGAGTCAAGAATTTACTGGGCGGGGGGACGGGCATTATATTTTTCAATGTATTTGTACTGTCTTCTGCTTGATACAGGTCTCCCTGCCTGATTTAGGGGTCCTACGTGTTGGCATATGTATTCCTGTCATGCACGCCCAGTTCCCCAAAATAAATAATGAATAGGGTGGGGGTTGCGAATAGAGCATGCCTCACAGCATACTCCATTTTCTCAAAAAAAAAAAAAAAAAAAAAAAAACCACTCTTAAAACGCGGGTTCCGTTCCATTGAGGTTCCCTTACTACACTGAACGTAATACCCTGTGATTCCTGCCAGTTCATGAAACACAGAAATAGCAAGAAATAGTGAATCAAAACTCCTCTCCCACATCAAATTGTCCTTAAATTCTTTTTTTTCCTCCATTATTTCTTTATTATTCTCCCTGATTCTGCAGATATGCTGGCTCTGCTAGGGAGAAAGGAGGGGTACCTGGAATTTGAGGAGAAGTGGACAGACAAGCCCTCTCTCGCCTTGCTCTTCTAAATTTCCATGCCTTCCAGCAAGGCTCAAGCACAATGACACATTCACTTAACTCACAACTTCCTACCACTGCTACCTGATGGAAATGGAGAAGGAAAAAAAATACAGAAAGAAATTACACACTGTTCCTATCCCCATCATTGGCCAGGAGTTTTTGCTTTTTATTTGTTCTCACCAGCTTACACCCACTAATAGTAGCTGTGTCTGTTTCGGATCCACAGATGAAGCTTGCTTGTCCAATTACAGAGAAAAACTTGATTCAAAAGCATCCCAAACTTAAAATGTTAAATATTTTTAGATTCAATGCAAATTAAATTGAGACACCATTTTTTACCCATCAGACTGATAGATACATTGAGTTGGCCTGGGTTTGGGAAATAGACCATCACAAACATTGCTGGAGGGAATAAAAATGGTAAACCACTTTGGAAGTAGATTAACAACACCAATCATAATTTTATATGCATATTCTTTACTGTTTTTCCCAGCAATTCCTCGTCTAGACATTTATGCTACAGATACGTCCACGCTGTGTGAGGATCATTGCTGGAGCATTGTTTACAGTACAGATATCAAGAACAGCCAAAAGATCCATCCATAGGAAGTAGATAAAATACAGTACCACTGAAAAGAAAGAAGAGCGCTGTAGGTGCTGATGTGGAACAATCTCCAAATAATATTACTAGATGAAAAAAGCCAAGTGCAAATCAATGCGTGAAAGCAGGAAATGTGCAGTAGGCACTCGGGCACGTCCTGTATACCACGGGCCTTCCTTCCAGTTGGTTGTAATTGTGGTAAACATTTTTAATGCTGTGCATATATACATACATGCACAGCCACCAAGAGATCTTATCACACCTGAGTTCTCATCTCTGCACACCAGAATGCCAGTGACACTCCAGTGAAAGTTCTAATCAAAATGGGAAAAATGGAAACAATCTAAGCATGGAGAAATGATTAAAGTGTGTCCTATGTATTCAAAGATGTTTCAACAAATCTTTGAAATGGTTGCTTTAATTCATCGTAGTATCATAGCTTAACATATTTACAATGCTCATACAACATTATTGTAACTGGGTAAAAATAAATGCATTTGACCAGACTGGAAAGATGTAACATTTAAATAGTTATATTTCAATTTGATTACAGGATATTTACTGCTTTCAAAATCTCTTCAACAATGTTACTTTTGTTTCATAATATAAAAATGTACCAAGACAAAAAGGTTAATAAGAGAAACTTCACTGAACTCTGACAGTGTCTTAATCATGCCTTTTCAGGAGAAAAAAATTCTAGTTCAACTACTAGAACTACTTAAGTTAATTTTACAAATTGACTTAAACATATGAATTTATAACTGAATTCATACTATATAGGGCTAGTTTCTACATGAGGATCTTCATCAAAGAGCAAGAATAAAGTGATGCTGCTCGAACAATTTAACTTCCAGTATAAATTAAAAGTCTTACCGAAGAGATTTCAGAGGACCTAAGACTAAGAACTGACTTTTGTCACACGAAGGCGTTCAGGCCACTGTGTCACTTTACTGCTAAAAAGCCCCCTCCTGTGATGTTCAGGGTGGAGTCTGAACTCGAACTCATTCAAGGACCTCTCCCCTCTAGCAACCTTTTCAGACTTCACTCCCTCTCCTACACTTCCAGGGAGCTCCCTATACTGTTTCCCAAGGCTAAATGTACATCTCCTAGCCTTAGGTTAGCTCTCCCCTCTGACTTCCATCCTCTGAAGGGTTAGTATTTTGTCCATGGGGCCTTTTCTGACTGCTCCAACCCCGAAGGGCTGATAGTTTTTCAATGACAGCCTCTATTGCCTGTACCCCTCATTCAGTACTACCTTATGACATCTTTTATACTGTTATTTAATTAATCTTGGTTCCATATCTTGTCCCTCTATATAGAAAGCAAATCCTTTGAAAAAAGTTATATTTTTCTAGTGTCCTTGCTCATTCTGGAAGCTCCATGTCTATGGAATATTACTCGCCCAGAAAGGTCCTGCTCTGTTTGTTTTAGTACTCAGTAAGTACCTTCCAAATGAATCACTCGCATTTGTGACATTGTAATAGACATGTTTTGTAGTCAACTTTGTGCCTTTTAGGTAAAAATTGCTGCACAAATGGTGTTCCCAGAACTGACAGGGGTTACATTAAAACATGACATAAATTTTAGTTACTATGACTAATGTCATAAAAGAGAGAATTGGGAAAATATACCAAGAACAGATACCTTAATTATTTCAATTAATGGAATAGCTCTTGACCTCAGATGTACTCCAAAAATGCACAGTGATCTGGTAAAGCCATATATGGTAACAGCTTGTGGAGACTTAGTCATAAAAATCATAAAATTTTCTATACTGGCAGATAGCCTCTGTGAGAGACACTGATCATTAAATGTAAAACAATAGTCACTAGCTAAGACATTTAAGGCCTTTTCTGTTTAAGGAGATTGTATGTAATCATTCAAAGTCATGTTGTATAAGAATATTTATTGATGTGGAAAAGTCACTGTACTGCAAACTTCAAGCGCAGGTTATAAGTGAGCATATGTACTTTATTCTGTTAAATACACACACACACACACACACACACATAGTAGAAAAAAAGGTTAGATTGCAATAGGCCGTATGTTATGGTGATTATCTCTGGGTGGGAAAAAATTGTGTGTTTTTTTGTTTGTAGTTTTCTGTGTTATCTAAATCTTTTGCATTGAGTATCCATTTCTTGTTGTAGGGGGAAATGTTAACTTTTACACTACCACTGATTATATCAGTTTTTCTTTCACCTACCCTCTTTCTTACTCGCTTGTCCCATTCACCACCCCTTTAGAAGGAAGCAGGTTTCTGCCCTGGCCAGTGTGGCTCCATTGGTTGAGCCTTGTCCCATAAACCAAAAGGTGCGGGATTCTGTTCCCTGTCAGGATGTATATGGGAGGCAACAGACTGATGCTTCTCTCTTTCTCTCTTTCTAAAATCAATAAACATTTTTAAAAATTAAAAGTGGGCAGGTTTCTGCTGTTAGGTTTATAGACGACCTGCTAAACTAGAAGGTAGGTTCATATTGGAATGAGCAAACTCCTCGAACGGCTCTTAACATCAAGATGAGGTAAGCTGTTATTCAGCTTCAGAGAAAATCTGAGATCCTGTTCACCCTTCTGGGTTTCATGATGTGTAACGTTCACCACAGTCCTTCCAGGAGCCTGACTCATAAGTTACTCACAGAGGTAGGTAGGGAGGCAATCTGACAGTCCCCACTCAGGCCCACCAACATTTCCATGCACACGCAGGAAGCCGTGTCCTCTGCTCACATGCAGAAAAGGCTGATGTCAACACAGGTTTATTTTAAAAACTAACCATGGGGCCATGAGCTACTTTCCAGCTTTCCTAGTAAATGGGCAAAGCAAGTCAGCTAGATATGATACATATTGGCTCCACAGTCCAAAGAATTGTGCCTCATTCTTAAGGATAGGGAAGTCAAGATGAAGAATTTGACCTTCACTTTTCTCCATTACTGAACTTTGCCCTGGAATTTCACTGGAATGGCAAGCCCCTGTGCTTCCTCAGACTCCATCTCCCGCCTTCTGTCACAGGGCACCTGCCCCTTCCTGCTTCCCAGGTCCAGTCTGCACATTGTCACCACTTGTAGGTATTGATGGTCGAGATCAGGAGTCGGAAAACTGCGGCCCACGGACCAAATCCAGCACGCAGCCCGCTTTGGTAAATACAGCGTTGTTGGAACCCAGCCACACTCATCTATTTGCATACTGTCTCTGGCTGCTTTCACACTACAACAGCAAAGTGGAGTAGTTGCAACAGACGCCATATGGGCTAAAGCCCAAGATGCTTACTGTCTCGCCCTTCACAGAAAATGTTTGCCAACTGCTGGTTGAGATCCCTACAGTCTATGTGTTCCGATCCAGAATCAGAGAACTGACATGACCTTAGACTTGGGCCATTTATCCTCCAACTGATGGCAAACCTGTTTATCTCAATGAAGAAAATGCTTTCACCGCATCAGTGTCTGCAAACCAAATGCTGGGAGACGTATTAATTTGCTTTAGTAAGGAGATCATCTCTGGCACATCAACCAAATTGAGATCACCGCCTTGTTAACTTTACCGCAGTCCACCATCACGCTCATTCCAATGGGAGGAATGATGAGAAAAAGAATGAAAGTGTGATAGGGACCACCAAACCCGTGGCCTCCTGGTCTGCGATGCTGGCACAGGTGGCAGCAGTCCCAGTCCCAGTGCAGCCCGGTGTCATACGTTCACTTTCCTTAGCAAGAGGGACACCAGTGACATCCTCTTGGTCCTTCCTACCACAGATCAAGGAGCCAATGTGGCAATTCTACAGTTTGCTAAGGTTATGTATTCCAATAACACTTTCAGGAACTGGAGTACTATCCACAGGATGAGCTTGGGGTCTCCCTGGGCCTACCATGAGGTGAACAAGGGTCAGAAGCCCATATGTCATCTCCCAATAAGCCTCCACTGCAGCAGACAGGAGTGGCATTCCAACGCGCTGTAGGTGTGATCAGAGCCAGTTTCTATAGTGTCTAAAAAGTTGCACCATTTCCCATTCTCCAGGGCACAGTTACTTAGGCAGTGGCTGCAGGGAAGGCCAGGAGGAAGGTTCACAGTGTCCATACTTAATACTGTAGCATCTTTCCTAATCAAGACTCCACTCCAAACAAGGAGCTCTAGGACTACCAAGTAAGTCCCGTCTCTAACTGTGACTATCTAGTGGGGTAGCTTGATTAACTCCTCTGCTCGCTGAACTTGGAGCTGGGGAGGGCAGGGTATGGTATCTAAGTGGAATGTGCATTGCTTACACTCCTGAGGACTCCATGATAAACTGTAGCCAGAGGTATCTGTGAATCGAGTTGGGCCTGCTGCCTCACATCATAACTGTGCTAGCTTTGCTTCTAGCAGTGAATTACTACCACCCAAGGTGTCCACCCGGGACTCCTCCCGGCCTCACAGAGATCAGAAAGCCCACTTCCTGGGCAACTCATGTCAGCAGCATTCAGAGCTGGTTGGAATGATTCGTAAGTCACCTTTGAAAGAATCTGGGCCCCCTTGGAGACATATTTGATAAATCAAATTCAGCATTTCTGTCTTTTGAGTTCCTTCCTCTATGCCATACCCAGGGATTTCTAGCCCTTTGTCATCATTTAGCGGGAGCCAGCCTCTGGTCCAAGTTTGTGCTGGACAACCCAAGATTGCGTTAGGATAACACCCATGCTAATAAAGGATGTCTAGTGAGTAAATTCATATTGAACAATTCTACCTGATCCAAATTCATGTGTCACCATCCTTGGTCAATCTTCAAAAATCCCAATCCCATAGATATTGCCCAAGTTTTTAGAATTTGCTAAGTTCTGTGACTATTCTGAGTAGACTTGCTGAACTCTGATTCTGCAATTTACTCTTAGAGACCACACTGAATTATCAGTGAAAATGATTATCAACAGAAAACACTGAAGGACTAGATAATGGGTGAAATGCTTATTTCCTTCTGAAAGGGACTATGGCTTCCTTAGAGAATGAAAGAGTGTGGGGAGATTCAGAACCGTTTCAAAATCTGGGATTCTCCAGGTGCCCTACGTGCTCCTAGATTTCTCTAGCTCAATTATGCAGATCCTACTCTTTTCTCATTCATGCCATAAGTTAAACATAAAACTAAGTGAGGTAGTATTTACATGGATGGAACTAGAGAGTGTTATGCTCAGTGAAATAAGCCAGGCAGTGAAAGACAAATACCATATGTTCTCACCTGTAAGTGGAACCTAATCAACAAAACAAACAAGTGAGCAAAATATAACCAGAGACATTGAAACAAAGTAAAACCTGACAGTAACCAGAGAGGAGGTGGGAGGGGACAATGGGGGGAAAGCGGGGAAAGGTTTTCAGGAATTATGAAGGACACATGGACAAAACCAAGGTGGGGTGAAATCAGGGGAGGGAGGTGGGGATGGCTGGGTTGTGGGGGGAGTTGTGGGGGGAATGGGAAGACAACTGTACTTGAACAATAAAATAAAAAATTTTAAAAAAGAAGTCAGAAAAAATAGAATTTGCTTTTCAATCTCATTCTATAGCGCTGGCTGATGTGACTCAGTGGGATGAGCATCATTCCACAAGCTGAAAGGTTGTGGGTTCAATTCCCTGTCAGGGCACATGCCTGCGCAGTGAGCCAGGTCCCCGTTTGGTGGCCTTCAAGAGGCAACTAATTGATGTTTTTCTCACACATCAATGTTTCTCTCCCTCTCTTTCTTCCCTCTTACCCTCTCACTGAAAGTCCATAAATAAAATCTTTTTAAAAATCTATTCTACAGCTGCAAGCAGTAAGCAATTATTTTATCTTGGTCACAATAAATACTTTGAGATTCATTCTGTTCCTATTCCTTTAAGACTCTAAAGATTTGAGCATGTGTATCCCTTGCATCAAGTTATCCAATGTCTTTTCAAACACAGCCCTGATGTGTCCCACTCCCTGAGGTCTAGGGCAGTCACCTTTCCCCAATTTTATGGTTTTGGAAACACAATCTCAAACAACACAAGTGCTACCTTGATTGATCTATTTCTCTACTGGGTACCAGAGTCTGCTGTTTCCTATCTTGAAATCTGAACAGAGGTCTAACTGCCTTCTGTCCAATTTTAACTGAAAAGCGGTTCCAAATAACCCCCTCATATCCCTGAGGGTCTGCTGCCTGCAGCACGTTCTCTGATACTGAAAGGTTAGAGCTCTTCTGTTGTCAGCAATGGAAACTAGCTCTGACCAACATTAGCAATAAGAAGGTGTGACTTGGAAGAGCAGTGGATGACTCCTAGCACTAAAGAATTGGCTGAACTCCCACAAACTGAAGCTCTGAGGGTCACAGTCATGGCCGCACATAGACCTTCTTTCCAGATGCTGCCGCCAGTTGTGCAACAATTTCATCCCAACCATATGCATCTCTAACTCGAGATCTAGATAGCTGGGGGTTTAGATGAGTCTCTGAGTGTGTCTCATCTGTGATTGGGAAGGGACCATTCTGTAGAGAAGGAATGATGATTGCACCAAAACTAACTAAATAAATACTGTGCTCACCTTGCAGAATTGCCCAAAGGATATGAAGTGTTTGTATAGCACTTCATATGAAGTTACAGAATTTCTGAGCATATGCTGACATTCTTAACATTTCTATCATTATTTACAAATCTGATCCCTTCCTTACTCTCTAGGGGAGTGACTGGAGGTTCCTGTGGGGACCTGCTTTCCTCCTCCATGCATGTCTCTAACCAAATCGATCTACTCAATATTCGTCGATCACTTCATGAACATTCATGCTTTTACACTCGCCCTCATAACAAACTCCAGTTGGAATAGTCTCCCTTATTCATTCAACTGTTCTCAATTCTACTTGCCCCACAACTTCCAGAAGGTGTACCACATGCACTTACTACCTATAGCCTTCACTGGATACTAAAGTGTATTTTTAAAATCCTTTTCTATACATTCTGCCTTCCTAACTAGATTGCAAGTCACTTAAGTGTAGAGACCATCATAATACATCTTTGTATTCCCAGACCTAAGCTGTGTTTTAACATATAAAAGTTGCTCCAAACAATGGTTTTAAGAGTGTTACTGTGAAGAGAATGCTAATGGAGTTTCAGTGGCCACCTCCCTTTCTCTCTCAGAAAAAGAATTGGGTAATGTGCTCAGGTGGAAACCCAAACCTTCCAACTAACTCTGCATCTATGTGCAACTATTACATCCTAGATATCAATATGTGAGGAGAAGGCGCTGTGCCTGGCGTGTGTAATGCCTGGAGCTGCAGCAGCTGTGGCGCACTGTGAAGTGACCCTGAGGATGGAGTGCAGGTGTGACAGAGCACGAAGACGGAAACATACTGGTATCTGATGATTCCTTAAAGCTGTACACCAGTCAGCCCTGGCCTGCCTGCTTCTGGGTGGTCTTCATAAAAGAAAAATAAAGTTCTATTGTTTAAGTCAGCTTTCCGAACGTGGTAGTCAGTGGGGAATGTTCTGTTACAAATAGGTCAATACAATTCTAAATACCACAACTATTATAAAATACAGACAAAAATTCTTAGTACTAAGTAATTAAGTACTCTATTTTTAATATTCTTATGTGAAAATTTCTTAAAAGTACCTATGATCCCATGATTTGTATAGTAGGCTGTATAATACCCTCCAAAGATATTCATATCCTAATCCTTGGAACCTATGAATATTATATGGAAAAAAGAAAAAGGACATATGTGATTAAATCAAGGGTCTTCAGATGGGGAGTCTGAAGGGAACACAGCCCTGGCAACCCCATGATACTGACTTTGTTCTTGGCATCCAGACTTTTAAAAGAATAAATTTCTGTCATTTTGAGCCACCAAGTTTATGAAAATTTGTTATAGCAGCCATAGGAAACTAATACAACTTGAGTTACCTTTCTACTGCTTTTCTGTTGAACAACTATACTTTCTTCTACAAATCAAAATTTTCTTAACTCCTATCTCCCAACATCTCATGCCTGACACATCATAGATGCCCAATATATCTGATAAATGTGTGCATCCATACATTTTCCCTTTGCCTACATAAGATGTGATATTCCACAAACAGTATACACAGGATTAATCACCAATTGCATGATACAGATAATGGCTAGCCTACTGGGAGAACACACAAAACAAATGTAAAGGACAGACTGGTTTGGCAAGGATCAGGAATCCAGAAAGTTCATCACCGAAAAGAATGTGATGACGAGCAGGCAAGCGACATACAGGAGAACAACCTTTGAGGAAGACAAGGCTGGCGGCAACAGGTGTCATAGGTCGCAGGGGGATGGCCGCCGGCAGAGAGAGACGCGGGGAGAAATTGCAAGAATGCATGCAGCAAGAAATGACCAAACCATTTCCAGGCAGAAGGCACTGGAAATCATATTTTGCAAGGGAGCTTGCGAAGTAAAGATGGACAGGACGTTGATTTAGGAGATCAAAGGCCAGTGTTCTCCTCCTAGCTACAGTTACCCATCCCTGCTTCCTCATTTTATCACCTGAACAGTTGTATCAACTGCTTCACACTTTGATCTCTGTATCTGTAAAATGCACTTTTCCTCTCTTTCTTCCCATTTTCTCCTTTATTTTTTTAAACTCAGATATCTCCTAAACCCCCTAAAATGATGACGTGACAAGAGACCACACTAAGGAGAAAGCTTTAAAGTATATAAGGAAGTTGAGATGTACTAATGAAACTTCTGACAGAGATGCACAGTGTCAATCACTAAAAATCGTGCTGTAGTATGCCCAGTGATTCTGATAACCCCATCGAGTACTTTGCAAGAACAGTGAGAATACGCATATACTTGTCAAGAAAAATTTGTCCTATGAAACAATTATAATAAGAGAAAAAGAAGGTATAGGGCAATGAAAGGAAGAAGAGGAGGAGGGAAAAGAGAAGACAGGAAAATAGGACAAGAGTGAAAACTTTCTGAGCTTCTACTGTCCCAGGAACAACATAGGTATTATCTCATTTACACTTCACATCAAACCTAAATGTAGGGCCTATTATCCCCATTTAACAGATGAGGAGCTCAAGATCACACAAAGCCAAAAAAGAGAGAAAAAGAAAACAAGCCAAGGTACACGCTAGAAGATAAAAGAACTTGGAATCCAAAGCCCTAATATCTGTCTTCAAGAAGCTTATAGTTTGATAACAGGACAAAATGTAAGTATGTGACATAAGTGAGGACACAAGACAAGACAATATGGAATCAAGCTTTATTCCCATCCTGCCCCTTTCATGCTTAGCTGTGGGCAGAGTGTTGTCATCAAAAGCAGTTCCTTGTCTCAGTTCTTGGAAGGAGAAGACACGTGATACCAGCAGAGCCCAGCAGACCCAAAGCTAACCTTTAGCCCTTAAAACCAAGAAACAGTTGTCATCAGAAGACACAGCGATGTTGTGGCTGTTTGACACTCTAGCAGACGGACTAGTACAGACCCAAATATGCAATCCTGCTACAGGCAGTCTGGGCTCCTGCTAAACTCTGTTCCTTTTCTTTTTACTGCCCAGATAATAAGCGATATCTGCTTCCTTCCAGTTTTTGAAGAATATAGACAAACATGGTTCTGTGAACTGAACATTAGTTCCCTCAAATAGAAGTGACTCTGAAATTTTTCCACCATAGTAATCCTAACAACCAATCTAAGAACATTGAAACAAAACAAATTACAAGGAAATCATCCAAAAGTCGTTCACTCAAAATTACCATTATTTTATTTACTTCTTCGTCAATTATGCCATTACAGATGCCCCATTCTTCCCCCTTTTGCTCCTCTATCAAGGACCCCCAAGCCCTCCAGCAACCCCTCCTGCGTCATTCATATCCATGGGTCATGCATATAAGTTCTTTGGCAACTCCATTTCCTCCCTACGCTTGCTCTTAACATCCTCCTGTCTATTCTGCATCTACAAATTTTTACTTCTTAATCCCCTCAACTTTCCTCCCTTTCCCTCAGATACCCCTACCCTCTAGCCACCATCCCAATGTTCTCCATATCCATGGTTCTGTTTCTGTTTTGCTCGTTTGCTTCTTTGTCAATAGTTACATATTAATAGTTCATAGATTTGATCTTCTTTTTCTTAAATAAGTCCCTTTAACATCTCATATTATAATGGTTTGGTGGTGATGAACTCCCTTAGCTTTACCTTATCTGGGAAACACTTTATCTGCCCTTCCATTCTAAATGATAGCTTTGCTGGATAGAGTAATCTTAGCTGCAGGTTCTTGCTTTTCATCACTTTGAATATCTCTTGCCAGTCCCTTCTTGCCTGCAAAATTTCTTTTGAGAAATCAGCTGACAGTCTTCTGGGAACTCCTTTGTAGGTAATTATTTGTGGGTTGTGTGTGTGTGTGTGTGTGTGTGTGTGTGTTTTGCTGCCTTTGAGATTCTCTCTTTTATCTTTAATCTTTGGCATTTTAGTTATGGCGTGCCTTGGTGTGGTCCTCCTGGGTCCAACTTGTTTGGGACTCTCTGTGCTTCCTGGACTCCTATGTCTATTTCCTTCACCAAATTAGGGAAGTTTTCCTTTGTTATTTTCTCAAATAGGTTTCCAACTTCTTGCTCTTTC
>CM052539.1:156138497-156157277 GCA_028533065.1 Trachops cirrhosus
GTGATCTGCAGATGGATGCCACTATGCTGGGCATGGGGCCACTCAGCAAGAGGTATGTGGGCTGGGCTCAGCTACTGGTTGTTTGAGCAGATTTAGGAAGGTCTGAAGCCTGTGCCTGGTCTAGTCACTCATTGGGAAAAGCCACTGCTATCAGGTTGAGTGGGCCCATAATTTGGATGGGGCAGAGCCTTAGGTAATCATCAGGGCAGAGCTAACTGTAAAAGCCATGTTTCTGGAGACTCACCTGTGGTGCCGCCCCACACTTGATCTATGTTGGGGAGGTCTCAGAAAAGGATCAATGGCTGCTGTCTGCCCTTCTATCCAGGAGGAAGCTGTCCACTAGCTGTCACCCTGATGCTAGCCAGACACTTCCATTCCTCCCCATATGGCACTGATGCCATTCAAGCTGCCACCCTGTGCTAGAGCCCAGATGGAGTCTGTGTGAGTCTGTGAGCAGGGCCTTCCGAGAGGCCTGAGAATCCCAGTTTTCTCCACTGACCCAACCACAACCAAAAGTTATGGGGATTTATGTTCCTGGCACTGAAACCCTGGGTTTGTTGGGCTGGTGTGGAACTAGGATACCTTCTCCTGAGATATCCCTTCATTTTATATCCACCACACATGGGGTTGGGACCTGCCCATTCCACATCTCTGCCCCTCCTACCCATCTAGATGAATGTGGTTTATTTATTTTCTTAGTTGTCAGACATCCACACAGCTTGATTTTTCTGACAATTCTGAGTTATAGTTGCTCTATAGTTTAGTTGTAATTTTGCTGTGGCTGTGCTAGGAGGTGAGCCATGTTTACCTGTGCCTCCATCTGAGATTTTCTATTTATAGTCTTAAAATCACATTTCTTTTTTAACATCTGCAATTAAAACAGTCAATTTAAAGACAATATTATGTATCATATGTAAAGGCAAAAATGGAGATGGTTGAAACTGAGGATGGAAGTTTGTAAAACAGTGATGTAAGGAGAGAGATCAAGCCCACGGAACTTACCTCAACTTCTTGTGATCTCCGGCGGAGTGCGTTTGTTTCCAGTGAGAACAGTATGGTTAACTCACATTATAGAATCTGGTACACTTGATGTTTCCATGATTTCAAAGTGGTTTTAAAAACACTGCCCATTGGCTATAGTCTACCTGTAACTCCATTACTCTTTGAAGTCAATAGTCCTGAAGCAGAGATAGTACAAAATAGGCAATTTTCTTGAAAAAGAATTGGACCTTTTCAATCTTAGTTGACAGAAAGCTGTCTTCATTTATCACCTATTACTTACCAGTGTCGTATGCACTGTATACATCATCCCAGTGACCTTCACATAGTGCCATGGGATGAAGGGCATAATCCCATTTTAGAGACAGGGTTTGAAACAATGAAGGAACTTTTGTATCTGGCACATACAGCAGGTACAAAATAGGTGGCAGTCATTACCATTGTCATTAGCAAGCTCAGGATTTAGTCTGAAGCCTGCTCAATGCAGACTCATGCTTTTTTTTTAAAGATTTTATTTTATTTTTTTTAGACAGAGGGGTAGGGAGTAAGAGAGGGAGAAACACATCAGTGTGTGATTGTCCCTCGCTCACCCCCGACTGGGACCTGGCCCACAACCCAGGCATATGCCCTGCCTGGGAATCGAATTGACGACCCAACCCTTTGGTTCGCAGGCTGGCAATTAATCCACTGAGCCACACTGGCCAGGGCCAAGCCCCTGCTTTTGTGTAACACCATGCTAGGCCTTTTATAATTGCAGAAAAAAGAAATGACAACTTAAAGATAACCCCAAACAAGGTTAAATCCACATGTCATACACTATGTACTCGACATTATGAAATAATGTTAGTCATTGCACAATGACTGAAGGGTGCGATCTTAGTCATTGCGCCTTTAAGCTAATTTGAGATCTAACAGGCTGCTACACTGCCATTCTTCACCTATCAAACCCCATGCATTCAATTTCTGATTTAATTCTATCATTTGTGTTAAAAAATAACTTTAGAGGAAACACGTCTACTGTGATGACCAGTCTATTCCCAGTGTGTGTCATAGTGAGCCATATATAACAAGCTTAAGTATTTGAACAAAAAAAGTTCACATAAAAATCAGTATTTTATAAGCTTTATTAACATTTTCCTCAAGAAGCACAAATCAAAACCAAAACCAAACAAACAAAACTCCATTATACACATGATCCCAGCTATGTTCAAAAAGTAAAAGACTGAAGGAAATTTCTCAAATTTCTTTATGCGTGGTGGGATTGTCAGTATTTCTTATGCTATTTTTCTTACATCGATGGAGGTAGAAAGGAGAAAATGGGAGTAAAACCTACTAATGCCAAAAAACAAAACAACAAAAACCCCTGTGAAGTCTAAAAGGACTGAATGTAAACATACAGATGTTTAC
Organism: Trachops cirrhosus; assembly: GCA_028533065.1. Taxonomy (NCBI): domain Eukaryota; kingdom Metazoa; phylum Chordata; class Mammalia; order Chiroptera; family Phyllostomidae; genus Trachops; species Trachops cirrhosus. The sequence continues at coordinate 156,140,904 of CM052539.1, forward strand.
GATCACCGCTTACATGACCTATCTGCTTTCGTTCTCCTTGCCCCTCTTCTACAAACTTGAGTGAACAGTTTGTGCCAGCAGACACTTAGGGACAGTGTGCCCTTTTCCCGACTCTTTTCGCAGAATTATGACATGGTCATTAGATTGCATAGGGAATCCTCAAAACCAAATATAAAGGGACCTGGGGGAAGCAGTCCTCTGCTTGGGAAATAAGAAAAAGCAATCACCCCAAAAGGCACTTAGCGCAAGAGGGCACTCAAAAGATATTCACTGAAAATAATAAATTTTTTAAGCTAAAAGGTCATTTTGAAGTTTTAAGTGTAAATGTTTATTTTGGTCTTGAGTATTTGTTTATCTCATCTGTAAAATACAGAAAGGTCACAAAATGACTTCATAAGGTCATTTTGAAAACAATGTAAAAAATGCAGTTATTTAGAACAATGCTCAGCAGACAGTAAATGCTTAGTAAGTGACAGCCATTATTTTTCGTTTTATTCACATTTCATAACCTTTCCAGTAATTATTTTACCTTTTGGAATAACTTCTCCAGTGTCTGCAAAGGACTCTAAAGAATCTTAGAGGTTGCATTTAAGAAAAACGTGTATTTAAACAGAATGATAGATGGCTAAAAACCATGAAAACAAACTTTGAGATGTGTTCACTGAAAATGTTTATTTCAGGTCTTAATGTTTTATATGGTTGGTTCAATATTTGCATAATTTAGAACTCTGAGCTGCCCCTGAATAATCCAGATGTCTACAACATAGACATGTGCATATACTACACTTCCCGACACTTAACATGCTCAGATTTCTCTTCCATTTATCAGACATGTAAACAAGTAAACATTAACCTTTCAAGTTACACCTTTAAGGAGTCCACAAATTCCTATTTCTCCAAGTTTTCTAAAAAAAAATTTATTTTATTTATTTATTTTTAGAGAGGGGAAAGGAGGGAGAAAGAAAGAGCAAAACATCGGTGTGCAAGAGATACATCGATCCGTTACCTCTTGCACACCCCCCGACTGGAGACCAGGCCTACTACCAAGCATGTGCCCTGACTGGGAATCGAAACAGCAACCCTTCGGTTCATAGGCCAACACTCAACCCACTGAGCCACACGAGTCAGAGCCAAGTTTTTTTTGTGTTTTTAACTTCAAACCTTCTTAAAAGAGGAAGCTGAAACTCCCAAATCAAAAGCCTTAATCTGCCACTCACAATGCATATATATATGAAATCATCACAATGTTCAGATTAGGTATCTTAAAAGTTTTGTCAATTATAACTCACAAAGCTGAACAAATTAAAATCACACACACACACACACACACACACACACACACACACACAGCCTTAGTCTCAACCAACACTGAGACATACAGCAACAGAAGAGGATCTTTTATTCATCACTCTGAGCAAAAATACAGACTATATTTGTTACCTTATTTTCCCATAGAGAGAATATACTTTGTATTTACTAGACATAAAAATTAGTTGTCAGGTTCTGCTTTTGGAGAATAATCAATAAGCTCCTTATCAATGGTTGGATATTGAAACCAGGGACCATCACCTCTCGCACGCATTAATCTTCGTACTTCCAGCTCCTTTAACCTGTAACAAATGAAACAGCAATAATGTGATTCTAACATTTCCAATTACAAATTTAAATGAATTACCACCACAGAAAACAATACCCAAGAGTCTCCTGCTTTATGTAAAGTATAATGTCCCTCTGTAGATCCATGTGTATGCATAAAAAGGACATACACCTACAAGCAAAATTTAGGACTTTTTTTTTAAGTTTCTTCATGAGATTTACACTTTAGGTGTATGTGTGTAATATACTCAGAAGAGTGAATTACTTCATTCATACACAGGGGACATTGTGGGACTCATTTCGCCCTGCTTTGGCTGCCACATGTTAGAAAACAGAATACAGCTGATGGGCATCGGAGGCCAGGAACACCCAGACAACTTTCCCTAGGGGCAGCTCCACACTGCCTTTTGGACTTAGGCAGTCTGGCCTGGGAGCTTGGCTCTCATATGCGAAAAGTTGTAAGAGAAGAGGAACATTTCATGGGCAAGGAATTTAGGATTTATTTTTCACTTATATTATCTTGTTTATTAGTTACCTAACAAATATTATTTTTTGCTTTTTTTTCTATCCTCACTCAAAGACATGCCTATTGATTTTTAGAGAGAAGGGAGGGAGACAGAGTGGGAGAGAAACATCGATTCAAGAAAGAAACATAGATTGGCTGCCTTTTGCATGTGCCCTCATTGGGAACCGAATCCAAAACCCAGACATGTGCCCTGACTGGGAATTGAACCCTTAACCCTATGGTTCACAGGATGACATTCCAACCGAGCCACACAGGCTAGGGCCAAATATTGTTTTTAGTCACCAAAACATTACTTGAATTGATAATCATTTCTCTCCTTCTGTCCCTGCTCTGTCTGGACAGATCCCTTTCACTTGAATAGTGGTAATGCATTTCCTGTCTTTAATGCCTGCTATTATGGCCAAATGCTGTGTCAAGTGCTAGGATTTAAAAAAATGAAGGTGCCTTCTTGGAGGAGCTCACATCCCCTTATTTGTACTAGCTGTCCATCACCATCAGGACAGAAAACCTCTTGAGAGCAGGAATGGTATCTTATTCACCAGCTACCAATATCACAATGAGCCTGGTCAACATCAGACAAATAATCGATGTTTGTAAAGAAAAGAAGAAAGAAAAATCAGGATTAAGAAAAACATTCTCCAACTCTAAGATCTACTTACTTGTCCTCATCCTTCTTCACAAACTTAATAATCTCTATTTTATAAAGATAATTTCCTCTTTTATAGCCAAGCCTTTGTACGAACTACCACATATTCCTGAAATAGTCCTTCTCCATCAAACATTTTACATTTTATAGACTACATATCAATTTTTTCATATGACTAGAAATTTATCACATTTTAATAATTCACTTTATTCATCCTACCAGCTCACAAACGCCATCTAGGAAAGATTATATACCTTTGCGATTGTGGATCTAAGAGAGCATATTTATCTTTTATTTTTATTTAAATACCATTCTTTTCCTTTTCTTCTTTAGAATATAATTATCCAAAACCCAAGTAATTAAAATGTTCATAAAAGAGAACTGGTTAAATAAGTTACAGTTAACCCATATAATGGACTAGTATGCACCGGAGGAAAATCAATATACAGTAACTAGGAAGGAGATGATAGACATACTGTTAGGTTAAAAAAGCAAGGTAAGAAATGATTGCGTAGCATCTTCCCATTTCATTAAAAAAAAAAGAATATATGTACACATTCATAAGGCATTAAAAAATCTGGAGGATCAAAAATAATAGTTACCTCTGGGGGAGTTAATTATGGGAGATAGTTCCTTTCTATTTTATATCTTCCTTTATGCTTCAGTTTTCAAATACCTAAACATATACTTTTAAAACACTGTGGGTACTCCATATTGTAGGCTCACAATGGCATCTTTCCTTTGAGGACAGAAGGCAGGGTTTTGTTTTTACTTTGTTGTATTTTGAAACTCTTTAGGATCTCCATATTCCTAAGAAATTCTGGGATCTGGTCTTTTAATCGGAACTCAAAGGTATAATATGTCTGAAGTTCAAAACGGTCCAGTGTTACTAAGTATGAGCCACGTTGTTCTGTGCCCTTAAATACTTAATTCCAGTTCTGTGGGGCAACTACACATGCGTGTAATCACGAGTCTAGAAAGTAAGCCAATCATGTTCTTTTAATTATTTAATTATGTTTAAATATCATCACAATGTTTATGATCTACTAAGATTAAAAGAGGATGAACAGAAAGCAGATCAATGGTAGTCTGGGGCCACGAGCAGGGGAGAGGGACTGACTAGAAGGAACAGGAAAGAGGCTCACTTGGTGATCGAAGTGACCTTGACAGTAGTGGTTACACAGCTGTATGCTTCTGTCAAAAATTCACTGAACTTACCACATAAACAAAATGAAAGATAAAAACCACATGAGCATTATCAATAGATGCAGAAGAATCATTTGATAAAACCCAGCATCCACTTATGATAAAAACTCTCAGCAAAGTGGGGATAGACAGAACATACTTCAACATAATAAAGTCCATATATAACAAACCTACAGCCAGCATCATGCTCAATGGGCAAAAACTACAATCATTCCTCTTAAGACTGGGAACAAGACAGGGATGACCACTTTCACCTCTATTATTCAACACAGTACTGGAAGTTCTAGCCACAGCAATCAGACAAGAAGAAGAAATAAAAGGCATCCAAATTGGAAAGGAAGAAATAAAATGATCATTATTTGAGGATGACATGTTACTGTACAAAAAGAATCCTAAAGATTCCACCAAAAAACAAAAACAAAAAAAACACTACTAGAACTGATAAATGAATTCAGTAAAGTAGCAGGATACAAAATAAATATCCAGAAATCAGCTGCATTTCTATATGTGAATAATGAACTAACAGAAAGGGAAATTAAGGAAACAGTACCATCCACAATTGCTTCAAAAAGAATAAAATACTTAGGAATAAATTTAACCAAGAATGTAAAAGACCTGTACTGGAAAAATTATAAAACACTGAAGAAAGAAACTGAAGAAGATACAAATAAAGGGAAGATTTTCCGAGTTCACGGATAGCAAGAATTAACATCATTTAAATGTCCATACTACCCAAAGCAATCTATAGATTCAACGCAATCCCTATCAAGATACCAATGGCTTATTTCACAGAACTAGAACAAATATTCGAAAAACTTATATGGAACCACAAAAGACCCTGAATAGCAACAGTGATCTTGCGAAAGAAGAACAAAGTTGGAAGAATCACATTACCTAATATCAAACTATACTATAAGGCCATACTAATCAAAATAGCATGGTTCCGGCATAAAAACAGACATATAGATCAATGAAGCAGAATAGAGAGCCCAGAAATAAAACCATACCTTTATAGTCAATTAATATTTGAAAAAGAAGGCAAAAGCATACACTGAGATATAAAGATACTTTATTCAATAAATGGTGTTGGGAAAACTAGACAGATATGTGTAAAAAAATGAAACTATACCACCTTCTTATGCCATATACAAGAATAAACTCAAAATGGATTAAAAACTTAAATGTTAGACTCTAAACCATAAACATTCTAGAAGAAAACATTGTCAGTAAAATCTCAAATATTTCTCGTAGTAATATTTTTTCTGATATATGTCCTTGAACAAAGGAAACAAACAAACAAAAATAAACAAAAAGGACTGTATCAAACTAAAAACTTTTGCACAGCAAAGGAAACCATCAACAAAATGAAAAGACAACCCATTGAATGGAAGAACATATTCTGATAAAGGGTAAATATCCAAAGATACTTTTAAAACTGAACAGCAAAAACACAAATAATCCAATTAATAAATGGGCGAGGGACCTGAATAGACACTTCTCCAAAAAGGACATACATATGGCCAATATACATATGAAAAGATGCTCAATGTCACTAATCATCAGAGAAAGGCAAATTAAAACCATAATGAAGTATCATCTCACAACTGTCAGAATGGCCATCATCAAAAAATCAACAAACAAGTGCTGGTGAGGACGTGGAGAAATGGGAACCCTCGTGCCCTGTTGCTGGGAACACAAACTGGTGTAGTCACTATGGAAGCAGTATGGAGTTACTGCAAAAAATTAAAAATGGAGCTGCCTTATGACCCAGAGATCCCACTTCTGGGAATTTATCTGAAGAAACTCAAAACACTAATTCAAAAGAACATGTGCACCCCTGTGTTCATTGTAGTGTTATTTACAATTGCCAAGATTTGGAAGCAGCCCAAGTGCCCATCGGTAGATGGGTGGATAAAACAACTATAGGACATTTACACAATAGAGTACTACTCAGCTGTTAAAAAGAAAAAGAAAAAAGAAAGAAAATTTTACCCTTTGTGACAGTATGGATGGACCTGGAGAACATTATGGGAAGTGAAATTAGCCAGTGAGAGAAGGACAAGTACCATATGATTTCACTCCGATGTGGAATCTAATGAACAAACTGAACTAACAAACAAAATAGAGACAGACTCATCAATGGAGAGCAGATGACAGCTCTAGAGGAGGTTGGGGGAGCTGAGGGACCTAGCAAAAGAGAAAAAAAGAGCTCACGGGACAGGGACAACAGTGTGGTGATGCAGGGGGCTGTGTGGGGGTACCAGTGGGCATAAGGAGGATAATTGGTAATGGAAAAAAATACAATTAAAAAATAAATATATAAAACTCACTGAACTTAATGTGTACATTTGATTGCATGTAAACCTCATTTCAAACACCAAAATAAATCTCAGATAGGATCAAATTTAAAAGCAGCAAAAGGAAACATAAGTAGCCATTAAAAACATAATTTTGGACTTAATATATTTACTTATTTAGCTACTATCAGAGACCTATGCCTAACACAAAATCCCAGAAGCTAGAGAAAACGGCTGACAAAACTGACAATAATTAAATAAGTAAAGTAATTAAAGCAATGTTACATAGCAGTGTTCAAAACATATTAGCTACTACTATCTTTTGTTATCTGACACATAAAACACTTCCATGTCGCAAAACATTCTATACTGTCAAAAGACATGTACCAGTAATACATACCTGCAAATAAAATAAAAATTAACTTAATATACAGATGAGGAGAAAAATGGGCATTATATAGAAAAGGAAATACAAACAACCAATAGATATGTGAAAAAATATTCAACCCTACAAACTGAAATGAGGAGATAACATTTTTCAACTATGTCATCAAAAAAATGTTTAAGCTTGATAAATTCCATTACTGGGAAATGTATGGGAAACAGAAATTATGTCCTGGTGACAGAAAAGACAACTGGTACAACTTTTTGAATGAGTTTAGCAATACACATCTAAAATTTAAAACATAACATTTGGCTTATCAATACCAATGATAGAAATTTATATTCCAGATAAACTGAATAAATATGCAAAAATATACATAGGAGATATTCACCATAGCACTTTGTATTATATAAAAAAATTCTAAAAAAGCCCTGGCTGGTGTGTCTCAGTGGATTAAGTACCAGACTATGAACCAAAGGGTCTGGGTGGCAGGCCAGGTCACCAGTAGTGGGGGCGTGTGAGAGGTAACCACACACAGAGGTTTCTTTCCCACTTTTTCTCCTTCCCTTCTCCTCTCTCTACAAATAAATAAAAATCTTTTAAAAAAAATTTGGAAAGGGCCCTGGCTGGTGTAGCTTAGTGGATTAAGCGCGGGCCTGTGAACCAAGAGACCGCGGTTCGATTCCCAGTCAAGGCACATGCCTGGGTTGCAGGCCAGTTCCCAGCAGGGAATGCACAGGAAGCAACCATACATTGATATTTCTCTCCCTCTCTCCTTCCCTTCCCCTCTGAAGATAAATAAATAAAATCTTTAAAAAAAAAAAAATTTGGAAAGGACCTAAGTGCTGACAATAGGAGACTTGTTTAAAAAAGTAAGGGACACCCACCCAGTGAAATAAATGATGCAGGCATTAAAAAGAGTAAGGTATATACCATTACAGAAATATCATCAAGATAGATGTAAGTGAAATGAATACAAGGTGCAGAACAGTGTTTATAAGAGGAATCTATAATGCTAATGTATTTTTTAACATGTCAAGTATTTTTTTTAACATATACAATTTTTTCTAGGAACATATATAAGAAGTCATTAAACAGTGGTCACCTTAAGGATAGACTGGGTACAGGAGGAAAAGATTGGGAGGGAGAAGTGGGAGGAGAAGACTGCCTGCTCTTAAGAGAATTTTTTTTAAAAAACTACTTTTAATCTGACAGATATGATCTCCTACTTGTTTCCTGGGCTCCAGCTCATGGTCTCCACTCTAAACAAGCTAATTCTCACTCACCGTCATTCTTTTACATAGAGTAGCCTACATACGTAGTGTTGAAATAGTTTTACTGACCATAGTAAAGGATTTTCTTCCCTCATCCATTGTCCCCTCTTTTATTTTTACCGTAAGTCAGCCTTCTCAGCTTCGATTTGAAGGATAGCCATTGTTCGTTCATAATTCTTTTCGGGACTATCATAGAAAGTTCGGGCAATCCATCTTGATATAGGATGCTACAAGAGAAAATTTATGTAAAATTAGTTTCTGAAGAGTATTTTGCTTTTCCATCTTATTATTCTTTAAAATGACAAGCTCAGGTAAACCATAACACTTACTATGTGCCAACTACTTTATACCTATTTTAAATAACTTTAACCCATTAGGCAGATACTATTTTTGTCCCTATTTCATGGATGAGCAAATTGCACAAAAGTATAAAGTTACTAAGTGACACATCTGGACTCAAACCAGTCTGTCTGACTCCAAAATCTGAGCTGAGTATCTACAGTGTCTGATTTGGGAGCCAAACCCAGGGCCTAATGATGCAAAACCTGGAGCTCTTTCTACCATTTAGGAAAAGATAAACTAAAAGTATGGCTTATTTTCAGATTTAATAATGAAGTACTTCTTCCCTAAATATAATTCATTCAGATAATAAAACAGGGTATATTAGGTCTGCCCAGAAGGTATCCAGTCATGTAATATGAAAAAGATAGACATCTATTGAAGATGATACAAGTTGTAAGAAACATTGTACACAGGACAACGATGCCTCAGTCCCCTTCAAAGTAAGCACCTTGGGACCTCACACAGATCTCCCAATCACCATCAGCTCCCTCATCGTCTTTTCCTGAATCTCATCGATGGTCTGGTATCTCTTCCTTTCCAAAGGTGATTTTAGTTTTGGGAAAAGCCAGAAGTCGCAGGGTGCCAAATCTGAGCTGTAGGGGGACTGAGTCACCTGGGTGATTTGATGTTTCACCAAAAAACTCTGCATGAGATGTGATGCATGAACAGCTGTGTTTTTGTGATGAAGCTGCCAATCATCAGTTGCCCATAGCTGTGTCCGTCTGAACCATCCCAATAGTTTCCGTGGAGGAATGTTCAAGCTTAATGCAAAATTTGATGCAGATTCAAAGCTCTATCTACTTGCTCAGTCATTTTGAATGTGAGGGCCACACAGTACACATACTCACTTAACAGTGTCTACCGCCCCCACTGACTAGTACAGTGAAATGGTCATTGTTCACAAATGTGCATTCCAGTTCACTCTCCTTGGCTGCCAGGTTACACTGATGTCCCGCAAACCGTTCTTGTTATGTTAACAATGGCTGGACTTTTTCTGGACAAAACTTGTACTCTAATAAGGCCACTTATTATAACACTTGTAAAGCTAAGTAACAGAATTAATTTTGGGTTTTAGTAGCAGTGACAGTATGATAAAATGACTAATTAACAGTGTAGGCTCTGGAGCTAAGACTACCTGGGTTCAAAAAGTGGCCCTACTCTTGAACCAATCACTTATTCTCTTTTAAACTTCAAGTTTCCTCATCTCTAAAGTGGGAATGGTAATAGTACCTTTTACAAGGAGTGAAAGAGAGATCTGCAAAACACCACAGTACCTGCTCCACAGTAGGTGCTCAATAAATGACAGCTAGTACGAGTATTGCTAAAAATATTTCCTGTGGCATCGAATTTGGGATAAGTTGTGACTGTTATTCTGCTAGTTTGAGACACACTGCAGTTGTCCTTTAAAAAAACCATAAAGTGCCCTGGCTGGTGTGGCTCAGTGGGTTGAGCGCCAGCCTGCCAATTGAAAGGTTGCTGGTTCGATTCCTGGTTGGGGCACGTGTCTGGGTTGGGGGCCAAGTCCCCAGTTTAGGGCATGCGACAGGCAACTGACTGATGTTTCTCTCACATATTGATGCTTCTCTCCCTTCCTTCCCTTCCCGCTCCCTCCCTCCCTCCCTCCCTCCCTCCCTTCCTTCCTTCCTCTCTCTAAAAAATAAATAAGACCTAAAGAAAAACCCCATAAAGCTGAAAATAATAAAACAATGCAGAAAATTACCAAAAAAAGCTACTTACAGAAAGTGAATACAAAATGTATTCATCTAATTGATATCAAAACTGAATATAAAACTGTATCTTAATTGCTGAATTAAGACACAAAAGTACAGTGATACAACACCTAACAGAAAGTAACTTTTGGTGACTTGTACCAACCTTGTAATATTCCCAGTGTTCTGGTACATAGCCTTCTGGAATTTCTGCTAACTCAGCTTCACCTAATAGGAGAAAACAGTGATGTTCAACTTCAGCATCAGTAGTGTACAATATTAAATCTTCACTATTTAAGTGAGAAACCAACTTCTTGTGGTTTTAAAGTGACCTTTTATTTGTATGAACAAAGATATCTAATATTTTAAATTCGCTTCAATCTGGTTGACAATTTCATTAGATATTTTTTAGATGTCTTCTATATGTAAGGCATTATCTGTAGAATTATGTGAGTTTCTCATTGTTTTTATATAGTATAACAAGATACAATAAAAGATATATTATTTCTTCTGGTTCTCTTTATACTAACTAGACAAAACATTTTGGAATTCAAGATGTTACAAGTACTTTGAAAAAAAAAGCTCTTTAAGTAGAATTTCCCATAAAAATCTAATGTTTACTGTTGTTCACAATTCCTTTTTTTAAAGAAGATTATAATTTTATGTGTTCTAAGATGGATAAAAACACTCTGTCATTCCTCAGCCTCTCTTCCACCTATCTCTTTCTATTTTCTTCATTGTCCTGTCAAAGCTGGGTTTGCGGAATGAAGAAGACAAGGCTTTTGGAAATCTTTTATGTGGCTGCTAGAGAACTGATGACCTAAAGCTTTGGAAGAAAACCAAGATACTTAAAAATATATCATTGTATACTGTTATGGGTTAAGATTTTACTATTTTAAAATAAATGCCCATGCTTATGTATAATTTATTATTTAAAGAGCTTTTCCTTATCCATAGTTTCTTTTTTTATTAATGTACATAGGTTTTTAAAATCTACCTATTTGGTCAGGAGGGAGGGACTTACCAATGAATACATTCACCAGAGTTATGCCAACCACCACTGGAATCCCAGTCAACAAAATGTAGAATCTCTGTTAAGGTTTTAAAAAAAAGTTTTCACATAACCATTTCCAAACTCTCTTTCCCCACCCTAAAATTATCCTTATTATATGATTTCCTTATATTTCTTGTAAAATAAATGTGCAAAACTGGCCATGCAATATCAAGTGACTCACTTCTGTGATTTTATTTTGCTCTAGTTTTTAGGTGCCTAAATATAACACCAAAGATGAAAGAAGAAAGGATTAATTGTGTAAGTATAACACAATATATTTAAATGATTTTTTTCATTTTTTGGTTAAAGCAATGTAGTGAAAGTTAGAAACTTTTGTATTAAGAAGAAAAATGTTTACAGAATTATATACCTGAAACCTATGTAATTTTATTAGCCAATGTCACCCCAATAAAATCAATAAAAATGAAAAGAAGGAAAGTGTAAAAACATCAGGGTGATTTTAACCACTATATAAAGTCTGAGTTGGTCACACAAGAAAAGTGGGAGCTCAACCAAGGGGACGTGAAGGAGTCCCCTTGAGCAAGAGAAGGCCTAGGGGTCAGCCCATGCTCAATGTTTAGGAACGCTGGCAGAGTCCAGATGATTTTCCATCCTCTAAGCCCCTATACTTCTTGTTGCAGAACTTTAAATTAATAATGTACAGTCAATATCCTGCTTCACTCTCTGAATCAATGTTCCTGAACAACATAGAAATAAAAATATCCTATCTCATAACAGAGTTCCTTATTTAAAGAAACACTTCAATTAGTTCTTTGGTAACTTAAAGAATATTTTAGTAATACAAATAATTATCACCAAGTAAATGTTTCCAAAATTCAGGGAACAGAGATTATTTTTCAAAACCCCATAACCTAAGATGAAAGGAATGGCTCAATTTTTACCTCCAATAAGCATAAATCATTTTTTGAAGAAAAAACTAACTTAAAAAGAAATCCACTAACAAATCAGACTTTACTGCCCATCTCAATATCTTTTGAGAAAACAAATGTGCATTTATAAAATGAAAGATGTTTTTAAAATAGGCAAGAATGTTCTTCTTATTTATATTGAGTTTAGTTCAACAAAATTTTTAACTCACCAGTAAATTCAAAAACCGCCTGTCATAGAATCTAGAAGGTTTGATAACAAACAGTCTTTTCCCATGGTCTCCACTGTGTCTCACAGGAGCTGGAAATATTATACAAGTTTTAAATCGGTATACAAGTTTTATACAAGTTTCATATTGGTATACAGTTATTTTTGGAGATAAAGTCAGATTATAAGAAAATGTATATGCATAAGGTTTAATATGAATTAAGATAAAAAATGGATGCTTCAAGTAGCAGAGGCATGACAGATAGGGTATCTTTAAACAGAAATTGATGCACTGTTCTAAACTATACCTTTCTTCATGTTTATTCAATGTTAAAGAAATATCTAAATAATTGTTTGAATTTGTTTCAACAACAGGTAGTAAGGTCAGAAACTCTTAGTGGCTGCTTTGTTTACCCTCTGCAATAAATATTTGCTAATGCTGCAAAAGAAATACATTTAAATTATGCCATTCCACATGAGGCAATAAACACTAGAACTTGCTACAAAATAGATAGATGGTGTGAGCGTAGGGGGCTGGCAGGGGGTTTGGGGGGCATTGTAAGGAAAGGCACATTATAAGCTGAGATAAGTAGCATGTTAAATGAATTCGAAATGGGTAAGTGATTACACCCAATGAGTACCTATGACTTAATGCAGTAACCTGCAAGAGTTGACTCCATAGCACTGTGGCATCAAGGTTTCTTGAATGGCCTGCAAGATGGTACTCCTGGCAAGACACAGTTACTGCTACAAGAGAAGCTACTACACTGATGATGAAATGGGGTCCCCCAAAAGTTTTCATACACATTTACAAAAGGCGGAATCTAAACTGGTTAAATATAAGTGCAAAGTTCTGCCTAGATCCCCCCTCCAAAGGTTTAGTGGCTCACAAACTTAAAGTAAGAATCATTGGTATACTGTGGTTACAAAAAAAAAAAAAAAAGCCAGGTAATTTGATCTTAATCTGATGTATTAGAAGTACAAGGTCAAAACAGAAGGAGCCCCTCCCCACCCCCGAATCTCCATTAGTGTGTCTGTCCCAGAGCACAAAGTTTTAGAGAGACAACCTGGGGCATGCCCCTACTTATGCAACCAGGATGGAAAACCACAAGGAAACTGCCATACTGAAGGAAAGGATCTGAAGCTGACTGGTCTACAAAACAGAAGTCTGGTTAGAGACCAGATGAGTCTTTAAGGAGCTGCAGAGCTGTCCCAGGACAAAGGGCATACACTATTTTGTGTTGAGCTGAAGGGAAGAACTATGTGTGAAAGAGCTGAAGGGAAGGATCAATGTGTAAAAGAGTAATTTATTATTTAGAGCTTAATACAAGGAAGAAGTTTCTAATAATTTCGGCTGAAAATAAAACTGGACTAATTCCCCAACTCCTCATTAGATAGTATCATAATTGGATTCAAATATCAATTAGGGGATGTTAACAAGGATTAGCATACTACAGGGGATTGGCCTAGAGGATTTCAAATATCCTTTTCCTCAAAGACTCTGAATACATGGCCTATGTTGCAATAAGAAGGTATACCATACCAACTCAGCAATCTCAATGGTTTCCTTCCAATTCCAAGAAGTCTTTTGGATTTATTTTCCCCTTTGCCTGGAAGCTTTCCCCCAGGATCTTTGAATGGCTGCCTCCACATATCTTTCAACGCCAAGTTAAATGTCATCTGTTCAAAGGGGTCGTCTCTGACTACATTATCCAAAGCTGGCCTGCCACTTACTCTCCTTAATACCACGTGGTTACAGGCATTGCTCATTTTGCCTTGCTTTTGCACTCACAGATCCTCCAGGAGTGAAGAGATTACGACTTGCTTTATTGGATACTCACTTCACAGCAGTGGTCTGCAGCTGAACCCACAGTATCTCTGAAGTATACCTGTATTTCTTTTAGAACAATGAGCACTAAGCATAATCTTAGTCTCAGGTCAGGAACTGTCTTATTCAGTATTGTATGTATCTCCAGTACCCCTCAGTGTCTGCCACATGGTAGACGCTCTGTAAATATTGTTGAATTTACATTTCCTAAGTAAATTAAATGTTGGGAGGACATCTTACCCTAGTCCCTGAGAGTAAATCTACTCAGAGGAGGAAGTATACTTCCAATTTTCCCTTTCAATAGGATACATATGTGCATGTTTGCCACAGAGAAAGACAAAAATTAACTTGATGTGGATTTAGAGAAAACTGATTAGGAATGACACTAAAAATAGACATGGAGAATGTAACAAACAAAAATAATGGAAGACTAGTCAAGCTGCATTCTAGCCATATTAATGCAGTTATTAATGTGAACTGCTTGTTTTACATGTAATTCTCCTATGAAACAATTACTCACGACATTAAATGTGCCAGAAAAGTCATTGCCATTGACTGTTCTAAAGTATATTGCATAGCACTAAACTATTTCCAAATATTCTGAGCCTTTGTGACTTCATGTATTAGGGCCATGTGCTTACGATAAAAAAATATTAGGGTGAGCACTGCTTATACACAGGTGACCGCCAGGACCTGTGCAACCCAGACGCCCTGCCATGAAAACAGGCATCTTCTGCCACTTTACAAAGTAGGGAATTTTTCAAACATTCATTAATTATGTGCAACTAGGTTTCAATAACAAATTTTTAAATGCAAATAACCTCGGGAAAGTTCATGTTTTTGACAACTGTGGTCTTTGTGAGAATCAGATAAGACACTATAGGATTTTTTCATGTTTCTGAGACAATAAACAAAATTAGGTCATTTCCTTTCCCTCACTCTCAGACTATTCCCAGTTAATGGCACCACCAACTCAATTAGCCAGATTAAAAACCTCATTCACCTTCCTTGCACCTACCCCTCATTCATGAGCTGTCAAGGCCTCTTGATTTTAAGACTCAGACTTCCATTTCTTTACATGCTCTCTTTACCACAATGGCTTAAGTAATGAACATCGGGTAGAAGCCATCCAATATTCAGAAGCACCTTCCTAAAATGCAATAGTGATGTTGCTCTTTTGCTAAAATACTCTCTGCAGACTACAAAACAGTTTAGATAACTTCTGCTTTATATTCAATTCCCTCCCCTCACCAATTCAGTCCCAACTTCTCTTTTAAAAATTACTTTATTTTTTCAATTATAGTCTATATTCAATACCATTAGTTTCAGATACAGAGCATAGTGGCTAGAAAATCATGTACTTTACAGAGCGGTCCCCCGATGCTTCTAGAAGCCACCTGGGCCCATACACAGCTAGTATGTTACTGACTATATTCCTTATGCTCTAATCCACATCTCTGTGACTATTTTCCAACTTCCTTTTTTTAGCCATGTTATCTCTCAACAGCTACATTTCCCAAGAGACCCATATTCAGACATACCAGAAAACACATGTGTTACTTTTCTGCTTGTATCTGTTAAAACTACCCCAGAATCCAGTTAAAATGCTCCATCTTCCATGTCTGAATTAACTCCACACTACTTGATTACATAATAATTTTAATACTATTCTGTTTTTTAAAACCAAAATATGCACACTTAAAAGAAAACAATGGGACTTCCGGCCCAGATGGAGGCATAGGTAGACACACTGTGCCCCCTCGCACAACCAAGATAGGGACAACAACAATTTAGAAACAGAGTAACAACCAGAACTGACAGAAAATTGAACTGTATGGAAGTCGGACAACCAAGGAGTTAAAATAGACACATTCATCAAGACTGGTAGGAGGGGCGGAATCAGGAGCAGACAGCAGAGAGCGTTGGGACTGGACGCCTAAGGCAACCGGGGCGCACAAGACTGCAGACCCTGGGAGTGGCAGCTGGCAGGCCCCAGGCCAAGGGGTGGCAACCAGTAGACCTAGCAATTTGGCAATTATGAAGCAAGGCACTGCACGTGACCCAGGATCCCAGTGATGGGAAATAGAGCCTCGGGGCACTGATTGAAAACACCTGTGGGGGTTGAGACACAGGGAGAGACTCCCAGCCTCACAGGAGAGGTCGCTGGAAAGATCCACAGGGTGCACAACCCCACCCACATGGGAATTGGCACCAGAGGGGCCCGCCCAGTTTGCTCAGGGAAAGCAGTGGAAGGGACTGAGGTAGACAGAGAGCGGACCAAGTGCCATTGTGCCTTCTCAGACCCCGCCCCCACATACAGCGTCACAACCCAGTGGCTGGGGTATCCCGCCCTGGAGAACACCTAAGGCTCCGCCCCTCATATGTAGGAGGTGCAACCAGACCAAAAAAAAAAAAA
>CM052539.1:156157777-156236867 GCA_028533065.1 Trachops cirrhosus
TCTCCTGGTTGCTTAAAAGTATTGGCTCTGGAGCTTTGATTTGTGCTTCCGTTTTAGCCTTTTTTTTTTGGTCTGGTCGCGCCTGTTATGTATGAGGGGTGGAGGCTTAGGTTTTCATCAGGGTGGGGCAACCCAGTTGCTGGGTTGTGACATTGTATGTGGGGGCGGGGTCTGAGAAGGAACAATGGCACGTGCTCTGCTCTTGTCGGATTTCAGTCCCTTCCGTTTCTTCCCACAAGGAAATTGGGCCCTTCTGGTGCTGGTACCCATGTGGGTGGGCTTGTGCACGTTCTAGAACCCCATGGGTCTCTCCAACAAACTCTCTTGAGGCTGAGAGTCTCCTGGCACCTCAACCTCCACAAGTGTTTTCAGTCAGTGCTTTTAGGCTTTATTTCTTGACGCTGGGGACCTGGGTTGCACGGTCTGTCTCACTGCCTGTCTCACTGCCTGTTTTCACCTGGTTTATCTGCACGTGAATGTGTGACTGTGGACAGCCAGCTGCCTTGAGTGCCTCACTGGGTCTGCTCATTGCCTCCCTGCTCCTGCGCCCGGGGTCTGCCACCGGGGACTGCTAGCCCCCAGGGACTGCTAGACACTGCCTGCATCCTGTGCGCCTGGGTCTGCCAGCCACCGCTTTTTCCTTCTGTGACCTCTCTCCGCCAGCTGCTGACTTACCGGTCTGGATGAATGGTTGTCGGGACTTCCATACAGTTCAATTTTCTGCCTGTTCTGATTGTTTTTTGTTTCTAAATTTTTGTTGTCCTTAATTTTGGTTGTGCAAGGAGGAATGATGTGCCTCCTGTCCACTTATGCCTCCATCTTGGCTGGAAGTCTTGATAGAAGGTTTTATGCATTTTAAAAAACTCAGGAAATGTACACTTAAAATTTGCTCATTTCAGTGTTTCTAAATGTTTTACCAAAAAGAAAAACTATTGAATTTTAGTTAATGATACTCATGCTAAAATATTTAGGGGGAAGTATATTCATGCCTGCAGTTTTGATGTTTGAGTTGCATCAGAAAATGAGATGGATGAAGGTATGAATAAAGGGACAAATGGATGGATAGATAGATAGATAGATAAATATGTGGTAAGGCCAGTAAAGTAAAATGCTAATGGCAGACTGGAAGACTCTGGATGATAGGCATATGGGTGGTCATTATACAATGCTTTCAACTTTCTATGACTGAACTTTTTTTAAATAATAAACTGTTGGGAAAATATACTTTTAAAAGAAAAAGGCAGTTTTCATTTGTTTATGAGATTTACTAGTGCCAACATTTTAGTAGACTTGGCAGTTACTGAGACAGAACAACTAAGCCAATAGTTGAATTGTGCTTTGCTTAAATTAAAAACTCAAAGATGCTCTTTTCAGATTTGCAACTCCATAAAACGCTTATGAAGAATGCTTGTAAAGTGGAGGATTGCTTGTGCTCATCTTAAAGCCATTTATTGCTTGCACGTGCCTACGAATTCTAAGTCTTCAGAATGATCTATAATGCATGGAGTGCATGCTCTCAGCAGTGTTTTTCCTCTTTTCTTGACGTCAGTTGGCATTTGTAAGGGTTGCCAGGGTAATGACCAGACACATCTAAAGACAAGCCTGCAAGAAAGAACTGCATACTTATTTTTTCCCTTTCAGCATCAAATATATTTAAAATTCATAACACATTCAGTTTGATGAAAATCTACTTCACAGGAAAACCAGACTTCACAGTAAAGAACTCCCCCATGAACTCCCCTTCTTTGCAGTTCTGCTTTTAATTACTGGATTTTAAAAAACTGTTGATGCACTTTTATATATGCTACAGTTTTTATCTGGGGGAAAATTGTGAGGAGGTGCTGGTCATATTTCATAAAATCATTCTGGTAAAATCAGTAGAAAGACCTAGTTTGCCTCACATGCAGGCATGGGACAAATTTGGATCTGTTCAAAAAGGAATATTTCATATTCCTTGGAAAGTGAGTGATTTTTAAAAATTAAGAAATAATTAATACTGGGGGTTATCAATCAACATGGTCAATTGATATGTTTCTAATATGACAGATCACACTAATTTCAACTTTTATATCCATAAAAGTGGAAGTTTCATAAATTTCATGTTAGCAAGTATGTTTTTATTTTGTGGCAGCAATAAATTAACCATTGTGGGTTGAGAAGAAACCCCATCATAGTTAAGTTGAATTTCATTCTGTTTTGAAATAAATTCAACCTAATATTAGAAAATTAAATGCTGCCATGCATCTCACGTATTATATTTCTGTTGGTTATTCTTCTATTTCAAAATAAGTTTTTACTACTGTATACTCTGAAGTGTGTATATTTTGGCATTAATGAAATTCACTTATTTACTTTTCAAATAAAATTGGAAACATTAAACACATGCTGTTTTCTAGGGAAATCCTTTGGTGGTAGACACAGAAACCTCTTTATGTTTGAATAAACTTTTGAAAATATTTTACATGAGAAATAGGAACTTTTTTTCTTGAGCCCACTTCCCTCTAGCATGCCCACTGTAGAGGGTCAGGAGTATATCTACCTTCAAACAGTTTTAAATTTCCTAAATAACCCATTGTGGATTTTATGATTGAACATAAACCTTTTTTTTTGACAATTTCTATATTTGGTCTGCACCACTTTTTGGACAAAAGATTCCATACATTTAGTACCAAGTGTGTAAAATTGTACATAATGTTTTTCTATGTATCTTGAAATTATTGGATACTAGGTTCATATCAGCTGTACTTTTGGTGTGGGATTTGATGAAGCATTTTGTGTCCAATCACCCAGCTCACTTTTTTTCTGTCTTCTGGGGTTTTGGGATCATTCCCATTCTCCTGAGTCTTCACCACAGGCTCGGGCTCTGAGTCCGAGTCATTCCCTCTCCTTTGTTTTTTTGTTAGTGTTTGTTTTTGTTTTGTTTTGTTTTGGAATTTCTACTTGGGAACTTCCCTAACTTCATAATGTCTTCCTTGAAAGTAATCAGCATTTTATATGTGCAAAAAGATTTTAGTTTGATCCTTAAAACAAAGGAATGGATTAATGTACGTTGCATGGTAACATCTTCATGGGATGGAAAAATTCCTGGCATAGGAAAAAGGGAAGGGGAGGGAAATTTTACAATTTGAAATACCCACTGGGTTATGTTAAGCTTTCTCAAATTTTCTGAACCTCTGTTTTGCTTGAATTTTCAGGCTAAGAGGCATCTATCAATGAATCCTTTATGGGGAACTTTATGACAGTGAATTAGTCACTGAGTATTGATTGAGACCCTGCTTTGTTGCCTGAATCTGCACTAAAATCTTTCAGTATTTGTGCCTTCCTGTGACGTTCCCAAGTATCAAGCTTCAGAGACCACGTGAAGAAAACCAGTATTGCCGTGGCCAGGTGGCTAGGTTGGTTGGAGTGTTGTCTCGTGCACCAGAAATTTGCAGGTTCAGTTCCCGGTCAGGGAACATACCTAGATCACAAGTTTGATCCCCAGTGGGGGCGCATACAGGAGGCAGATCGATGTTTCTTTCTCTCTCTCTCCCTCTCTTTTAAAAGAAAATCAATAAATGTATCTCAGGTGAGGATTTGTAAAAGGATTTCCTCAGGGGAGGAAATGTAAACAAGTGAGGGAGAGAGAGAGAAAGAGTAAAACAAATTCTCTCCTCATAGAGTTCTCGAGAATTAAATGAGGTAACAATGCTAAAACATTTAATGAAGCTCTTGGCATGTAAAACTTGCTAAATAAATGTTAGGTATTATGATTATTATTTAGGAAGGCTTTATCAAGTGTATTTCTAGATGTCAAAGGCTGTCAATTCCTACTTTTATGTCTCTCCATACAAATTCTGGAAGTTCTGGGCACAACTCCTGTACCTCCCAACTTTGGCTTCACTCTGTCTGCACTCAGCACCTTTTCATCCTTTCTGCAACAATGGGAGAGGATCTCTGGCTAATATCTGGCTTAAGTTTGTAAGAGAAAGTCTTCCAGGCTGAGAACAACTAGAAATCTTTGGCTCCAGGCACCCTGCCCTCTTCTCCCCTTCCCTCCCCCTCCACTCTTTCCGGCCAGCAGAAGTCATTGACTCCACACTTCCTGCCTAGCACTGTAAACACTCCCTCCAGCTGCTGTCTGCATTCACTCCATGTTTAACTATTTCATTGCTAAAGACCCTTTTCCCAGAACGGTGTACATACTTACAACATTCTTATCCTCTGAGTCAAGTAATTGTTCACAGATTTTTTCCTCTGCTTCCCACAAGCCTCCTTATATTCCCTATTCTGTGAAGTCCATTTGTACCATTCATATGTAAGGTTAACTTTTTTGATGTTGTTAATTCTGAGAATGGTGCAAAAAATATTTTTTTCTACAGCTCAGATCTGTTTGTTGAGAATCTTCTATGTGTGTAACACTGCAATTTATTTATCACCTAAGGAATTGTTCAACAAGGAAAAGGGGGAGGAAGAGTGTGTTCTCTGGTTTTCAAAGTTTATACAACAAACTAAGAAAATTCAGTCTGGAGCATAACTTGACAGGGTCTTGGCACAGAAGCATAGTTCAGGCTTTTGCAATAAAGATAATAAAGACAGTGTTGAGTTTGAGAGAGAATGAAATAGAGATCAATAAACCACTCAAACAAAGCTTTATAGAATGGCTCTCAAAGGGGCAAAGGATATCCTTAGCTTTATGGGCCAAGAAACTCCATTTTTTGTTTAGACATTAGAATCTTGTGAGAAATATTTGGTCAGGTATCTGCAAATTGAAGTGTAAAACGTTTTCTCTTCAGTGATACAGGGGTAGAGACAAGCAAAGAAAACTTGAATTCAGTTTAAAGCCAAATACTAATATCTTGCTGTTGACTTCCAACATCACATGTAGCACTTAGTTTCCTCACAGAACTTATATTCTATTTACATTGTGAGTTGCCTCTGAAAATAAGTAAATTGTCTTCAACATATTGTCAATTGGTAATACTTCTTATTAGGATGTTAATAATAAGGACAAATGTCCAGGTAAACTAGGCCAATTCCAGTTGTAGCAATCTCAGTTCTGAATATTCTAGCTATAAAAACCTGGGACAAGTTACTTAATTAACTTTGTGCCTGGTTCCCTGGTCTGTGAAATGGGGTAATAATAGTAACTACCTGACAGGATTGTTGTCCGAATTAAATGAAGCAATACAAGAAGAGCACTTAGAATAGTGTGTCTGCTACATTGTAAGCACTTAGTGTTAACAGTTATGTTAATTTTATCGCTATTTTTAAGCCATTTTACCTGAAATCGCTCAGTGTGCTGAGAGTGGCTTTTGAGCATTTGTATAGAAGTTCGTGTACTATGAAGGAGAAGGGGTATTCTGTACCAGGCGGTGGTACGGTATAACAATAAAACACAGCACTGGAGTCAGTCTCTTTTTTAAATGGAGAAGCTAGGCATGAAGGCATAAGAACAGTTTCATCATTTAAAAACATGACCATTTGAAAGTCTATACTTTAGTAAGAACCAAAAATGTTCTAAACCAAATGCTAAACTTTGTATTGGTTTGTTCGGGCTGCCTCAATAGAATACCACAGACTATGTGCCTTAAACAACAGAAATTCCCTTTTTTTTTTCACAGTTCTGGAGGGTGGAAGTCCAAGATCAAGGTGCTGGCAGGGTTGATTTCTGGTGAGGACAGTCTCCTTGGCTTGCAGGTGGCCACCTTCTTGCTGTGTCCTCACCTGGTGCACATACACTCCTACTGTCTGTGGTATTAAAAAATGTTTAAGTATCTGTAATGCAATCCATTTTGAAATACCACTTTTACCACATATTGAGCCTGCAACTTATTTTTTATTCTGGCCTTTACTGCCACATGGAAAGCTATCCCAGAGTTCCAGAGGAAAAACAGACAGAGTTGTTGAAATTAAAAAACATAGAATCTCTAAGTGATAATTAGGAGAAAATAGACTAAATGATAACATGGTTGGGAAAAAAAGAAGGTAAAATCTATTTTAGAACATACCTTCAGGCTGTTATGCATACCTTTAGGATTATTTATATAAAGCTGAATCACACACACATACCCCTTTTACTAAGAGAAGCTACAGATATTTATGCTCATTACACTTAATAACACATATGTGTAGAACCTAGAACTGTGGTTGGTTACTTTTACTCTAAACATAAAGTAGAAATGAGTCCAGAGAAAACATGAAGTGTGCTTTCCCAGAGTCCAATGCTGCCGTAGAACACAGTGAATGTTGTCCTCTGGGAGAGAGACAAGCCATTTAAATTCAGAGAACAGATTCTTAACACTGGCAAGATATTTTTAGCTCAAACTGTAGCTTAATTTGGAATCCAACCAGTTGAGGTCTTGCCTTTTTCTTGGATTGATTTTTTTTTTTTTAGTGGCAGTAGATAGCTCTACATATGGAGAAAGAGTCCTCCAAAAGTAGCATTTTAAATGTTCTTGAAGAATATATATTTTAAAACAGGTTGAAAATAATGTTCATGTTAAAGCTCTGAACATTTTTTTAAGCAGTGGACTGACTGTTTTTAGAGTTGTGGTGTATGGCCCTGAAAAAAAAAAAGAAAGATGCTCTTAATTGGTTTATTCAGCTACAGTTCTAACAGGGTATGCCCACCTGCACAGCTGCCTGATAGAATAGCAATACTGCCTTGATGCCGGGTGCCTGGCCTGGGAGGCCCGACCCAGATAAGGATGTGGGGAGTTTCTGGGCTTCCTGGAAACTATGCTGCTACTGATGCTCTAAAGGATCCCCCTGGACTTAGGGTAGCTGATCCTATCAGCCATGATGGCTTGTCTGCTGCAGGAATCCCTGCTCTTGACTGTCCTTCAGAGTGGTCTAAATTCAAATTCTAATAAAATAAAAAAATTAATTCCCCCAGTCACACTAGCCACATTTCAAATGCTCAGTAGCCACATCTGTCCAGTGGGCTACTATATTGGAAAGAGTAGAGCCTTTCTTTCCATCATGACAGAAAATTCCATTGGCTAGCACTAGTCTACACCAATGACAAAATAACATTAGGCACTTTTGTGAAAAGCACTAGACAGGGAGTTAAGAGGCTCAGAACATGGTCTTATTCCCCCCTCTATTTTTTTCTTGACAAACACACAGATATAAAGCTTTGGCTTACTATGTACCAAGTACTGTTTTAAACACAAATATCATCTCATCCTTATACTAACTTCATGGGCTGGTACAATTATCCTTATTTTCCAGATGAAGAGGCTGAGGCACAGAGACATTAAGTAAGTGGTAGAACCCAGATATGAACTCAGGTATTCTGCCTTCAGAGCCTATAGTCGTAACCACACTTACTATTGTGTTTATGAAAATCTATGTGACTTGAGAGAATTGTTTCACCTCACTCGTCGAATGAGGAAAGCTGGCTGAATGCCATCCAAGGTCGTTTCCACTGACAGTGGTCTAGGATTTATTCACAGTTGTTGAGTGCCTACTCTTGGTGAGGAGTATACTAGATGCTGCATACACATCACAAAAAAAAGCAGACATGGTCCTTGTCCTTGTAGAGAGAGAAGCAGACATTAATCAAACACATAAGTAAAATACACGGACAAGTGCAATGGGAAGCATTGTGACAAAGGATTGGCTTTCAGCACTGAGAGTGTTTAATGAGATTTGACCCAGGCAGAGAAGCCAGACTGGCTCTTTCAAGCAGGCAGAACTTGCTTGAGCAGTGCAGTGAAGAGGAGGGGATATCAGGGAGCCCCTACTGTCCTGGCTCCCTGTCCGGCTGCTGTCAGGCAGTGTGGGTCAGCTGTGTCCACATACCTGCATGGAGGTGTGCTTACCATGGGTCTCTGTGGGGAGGGACAGGTGTGGGAGGGTGAGGTTGGAGATAGAGCCACAGAGAAACAAAATTTGCCCTTCCTCAGGGCACTCTTCTCCCTGGTTAGCCCAGATTCATGTCTCCTGGGCAACCAGGGCATGTGTCTACGTCAGAGTTAAAAATGGAACACAGGCTAACATCTGTAATGGGGACCAAAAATAATTTGGGTTTCAGCCTGTGCACAGCTTGCACAGAGGGGATAGTTGAGCACATGCCTATGTCAGGAATGTCAGTGTGTGACAGGAAAATGTGTGCAAAATCTCAGCTAGGGAATCGAGGCAGGAAACTTCAGGTGAGAAAATTATTTGCATCAGGGCTTTTGACTTCACTCCAGAAAGAGCACTGATTCTCAACTTTCTGGGTGGGAAATTTTTTTAAAGAAAAAACAATCACAAGAAAGAGAAGAGCAATTCGGAATCCCATTCTGAAGAGGCTTCTTTTCCTCCTCTCATTTTTCTGCTGTAGGTTTTCCCCAAGGCTCTATTTTCAGTGTCCTTCACTTCAGCAAACTCATTCCATTTCATGGCATTAATCAGCTCATCAGTAGACGGTGCAAATGCAGATAGAAGGCCGAAAGGGAGATAGGCTTTGAACCTGGATACTAGGAAGAAAAACTGCCTTCCCAGAGTTAATCACCAAACAAGGGCAATGTCTCAGAAGAGTGACTGATCCTAAAGAGATATCTTAAAATCCAGGGTGCAAACTCAATACCTACAGTGACAGGTGACAGAAACGCGGGACCCAGGCTGGGTGGAGTCCATGGTGAACTGAGGATTGTGCACTGCTACCATTACTCTGCTAACTGTTGCTCGACTCCTTTTTTCTATTTTTTTTCTTCTTCTTTTTTTAAAAGAGAGGTCAGAAATCGGAATTTTTGTGGGAAATGTGGTTATCTAATGTTATACATTAAGTGGCACAATATGTCTGCAGGGACAGAAGTAGTCTTTTGTTGCTATGACTTGATAGTCTTGTTATATCTAAAGAAAGAATTTGTCTGTTAGAAGGGAAGTGGCCTGAAGAAAAGCATAATGAAGGGAAGGTGAACAAGAGTGAACAGAGGCAACAGTTCTCTAATTCTGAAATACCAGATGGGAAAGGCAAAAAAGAAACCACTCCACGTAGCAAGCACATACCGAGTCTTGTGCGTGGAGACGTGTGCCACAGATGATCATGGGTTGATAACACCAGCCACTAGGCTCAACCAGCTAACTCTGTCCTACTGGTTTGGTTCACAGCATGCTACTTCTGCTTGTAATTTGGTTTCCCAAGATCTGTCCACAGATAGAGAATGCAAATATGAATATCCACTTCACTTGTAGTTTTACTTCACTTTCTAAAATAATAAATGTGTGTTCTAATTGTACAAGGTTATCTCTTTTGGTTAAACCAAGTATGTCCCCCAGGACTTCCTCGTCTAAGAGATGCTTGAAAGTTAAATTTCTGTGTGACAATCATATATATATAACCAGGTCCTAGATCTGGAACCACACATCCCTCCGGGGGCCTTGGCTTCTGCAGTGGGAAATGGTATTTAAAGGCCACAGTCTGTGCTGTCATTCCATCCAGGCCTTTTCAGTGGTCAGAGCTCAGAAATATATATTTCTGGAAATTAAAAAAAATCATAGGCTCATACTCATATTTCCAATTTAAATTTAACATTATAAGGGATACCCCCCCATACATATCTGTGGAAATGATCCCTAGTAACACAGTTATTTGCTTTATCCTAAAATTTAAAAAATAGTTTCAAAATAATACTAATATTACTGTTAACAATAAACTATAACAATTAACAATAAAACTATTAAATGAATGGTTTATGGTTCCTTTGAAGCTCTATTTGTCCTTAAAATACATTCCATTGAGGACATATAGTTAAAATACTGTGTCAATAACGTGAATTATTTTCTCTGTGTAGTTATATCACCAACTTGGGATAGAGTAAAAATGATAAAATATTTATTTCAATTTTTTAAATATTTTAGAAGTTTTTTCTTTTTGATTTATCTGTTGGATATGTAACATGTTAACATGACACCAAATCTAAAACTACATAATAAAATACACTCTGGAAAGAATTCTTTCCATCTGCTTTTGTATTAGATTTGATTTATCTTCTCAGTGTTTCTTTTTTGCAAGTATAAGCAGATAGGTACCATATTTTTCAGATAATAAGACACACCTAGGTTTTAGAGGAGGAAAATAGGAAAAAATTTTTTTAAGCGAAAATGTGGTAAAATATTTAATAACATAAATAACATAATATTTCATCAATGTAAATATAAACAGAACTCAACAGCATTAACAAATGTTATTCCTCCCAAATTTGCGGGGGGAGTGCCTCTTATATCAAAAAATATGGTATTTAATCCTATCCCTTTTTCACATAGTACTGAGAGGGGAGGTGAGGGAGGGAGCCTTACACTGCCCAGGATGCTGTCACTCCAGCGAGGGGTTACTTGTGCCCTGTGTCTCCCATGGTATTGTGTTTGCCAGGGGTCTCTGTGGGTGAGAGTATTGTGGTTATATAAGGAAAGGTTCCCCTATTTATCTTTTCCCTTTGGATACTCTCAGTTCGAATTCATTATGCATAAAGCCAAAGCATCATCCTTCCTGAACTAACTCTGCCTCCAAGCTTTCCTGTATCTGTTCTCAGAGCCTCAGTTTTCGTAATGACCCAGTATCAAAACTTTGGTCAACTGGATTTCTCCATTCTGTTTAGTCTTCATACTTTATTAATCGCCAAGACATTTAACATCAATGTTTGTTGAGCATCAATTATATGCCAAGCATGGGATAAATAAGTCATGATTGGTAATTCCAAAAGCTTATATTGCAGTAAGAAAGACACAGACTAAATAAATGATTCCAGTATGGTATAAAGTGTTGCAATCAATTCAGAGTAGGCTGGAGGTGTTCGGGGAGAACAAAGGGAGTACAGAAAATTCTAACTAAGGAGGACTTCACAGAGAAGGTGATGCCTGAGCTGAATTTTGCAGAAAGATGAGAGTAGAATTTAATCAGAAAGAAAAGAGGATGAAGATGGGAGAAAGAGCATTCCAGCCAGAGAGCACTCAGAGGTACATGAGAGCAGGATGTGTTCCAAGAACTAAAGATATTTTCAACATGCTTGGTGTGTTGTAGTTTGGCAGAAGAAGAAAGAGACCTGATGGTGAAAAATTTGTCTACACACCATGAACAACCTTTTTTTATTTTTTATTATTTTTTACCTGAACTCTCTGGGAAGCCTTCTCAAAGGATTTAAAATTGTGTAGTGATGTAATCAGGACTGCATTGTAAAAAGATCACACTGGAGGTTGGCCAGAGAATGAGAATGGAATGAAAGAGGAAAGTCTCAGGCATGACTCATGCAGTAATCAAGGGCTGAATGATGAGCGCCTGGGCTGGGGGCTGGGCAAAAAAGATCAGGGGAAACTGACTTGAGAGACATGAAGGAGACAGAACCAATGAGACTTTGCAAGTTAATGGAGAGTCTAGGACACTCTTAGACTTCTGATTTGGCCAACTAAGTGTGTGGTGGCACCATTCACTTAAAATAGGAGCACAAGAGAAGCAACAGGTTGGCACATGAAGAGCATTGATAAGGGTATCCCAGTGGAATAACACTGAAAAAACAGCCCTGGCTGGTGTACTCAGTGGACTGAGCACGGGCCTGCGAACCAAAAAACTTACTCATTCAATAAATATCTACTGAGCGTCTACTATGAGAAAGGCACAGTGTTTTCTAGGGGTGTGCAAGAGTTTATTTACAACAGAGAGAAGATTAGAGAGGGTGATTTAGGGAAAAATGAGAGGGAAAAGAGCACAGGGATCAGTATTAGTAGGGACAAGAGAATGGAACTTACATTTGAGAAGCGTGAAGGAAGTAACTGATCTAAATATCCAAACAGTATGTTGATCTAAAATGTCTTCAGTATGAATGAATGCTGAAGTCCCAGAGCATTTCAAAGGCTGATGAACTAAGTTGCTATCAGTTCTTATTGTATATAGCTTCTTGTACCTTCCTTTTTTTCATTGCTATCACCAGAGCTCAGACACTATCTTCATGTTCCTTTAATTTGTATATTTCTCTGGTGTTTGTTTTTTTTTATTTTAAAATATGCTTTCTTCTTTACATCATATAAACAAAAAGAAGAAATCATAGACATAACACCCTTGTATTGCTCAAAGATAAATACTGTTAGTATTTCAAGGTAGTTTTTCTTTTTTGCCTAGTAAAGGAGGGAGAAGAAAAACATACACTTTTTAATTTACAAAAAGAGGCTCACATTGTATATTTTTATTTTTAACATGCTTTTAAAAACTTAAGCAGTAAGATATGAGCCTTTTTTCTGCCCTTAAAGATCCCTCTGTAACATAATTTTGAATGACCTTATAATATTATATTGTGTTTTATTGTTTCCAACTTTGTTAAAATTTGATTTTATTAATTTTAATTTTTCCCATCACCTTTTATTATCCTCTATATCCTCTTCTACCTCCACCTTCAACTTTTGTTATTAAGAGCAACTCTGACCATTTCAGCATTATCCCATCTTACCCTTCTCTAAATTTATAATATTTATTGTCAGTGACACTTACTTTACCTCTTATCATGAACTACTTTATAATATTTTATATATTTTTTAAACTTTTTTAAGCTTGTATTTTGGTTTCAGCAAATACTGTGTGTATCAGGCAGCTTAGGTTAGTTATGCTGCAGTAACAAACAGCCCCCCCAAAACCTTAGTGGTTTACAACAACAACAGAAATATTATTTCTCACTCATCATATTTTTTCACTTCGGCTACAGGTTAGCTGTGAATCAGTTTCACATGTTCTTCACTTTGGGATCTGGGCTGAAGGAGCAGCCTCTGTCTGGAACATGCTGTTCTTGTGGCAGGGGACAAAGAATAATGGTAGAATCACACTATGACTCTTGTCTCTGCTTAAAATTGTACATCACTCCCACTCATTGTTTATTGGCCAAATCAAGTAACATGGTTAAGCCTGATGTCAGTGGGTGGGCAAGTATAATCCTCTCACATGGAGAAAGAGCAAATTTTCACATGAATGGAAATAGTAATAAAATCCACCTTAGCTCTAAATTTCTATGGATACATGTATTTTGCTTGTTCTTTATGTATTATTTTTATGAACTAGCTGGATTTTGTGAGGTTAAATATTAAAGGCTTAGTTTTTCTTACTGTCTTTCAAATATGCCTGCATGTCATTCCCTTCCCCACTATGAATATTTTCTGGGGGGCAGATCTGAAAGCTTTTCTCAAAACTTTGAGGCACCATCACATAGTCTTTTCTTCATGACTTAAAAAACTTATTTTGTTCAACATAAAAACCTTAATTCCTAATTCAGTTTAATTTTCATTTATTGATTTTAGAGAGAGCGTAGAAAGGAGAGAAACATCCATTTGTTGTTCCACCTATTTATACCTTCATTGCAAATTGAGATGATGCTCTACCCAATGAAGTTACCTGGACAGAGCACCCTCACTCAGCATAAAGCACCTTCTCTTCCACAACTCTTAACCAGACCTAGGTGTGGACACTTGCAGTGAGAGAGTCCACTTTTCTCTATTGTTCTACCTCTTTCCCTAATTGCTCTGCTTGACTGCCGCCACATTGGTATAGGTCCTCCTGTCTAACAGATGCAGAGCCACTGGCTCTCTCTCATGGGATGATTGGTGAGTTGCTTGAAGACTTTCAGCTACCCGCTGCACTGTATTCTAATGTGGGCGAGCATCTTCCAGCTGGCCCCACAACTGTTGCCATAGCTCTTGCTTCTGGCGTCACGCTTTTCTCTCAGGGTTTTCTTGTTAGGCATGTGTATCTCTAGAATGAAGATGCCTTAAGAGCACTCATGCCGGCCACCCACTGCAGTGTGCACTCTGGTTCACTGGAAGTGCTTGCATTTTTGTTCCACCAAATTCTGAAAGTGCTGGCTAATCCCATAAGAGCCTTTCCTCCTCACTCTGTCATTAGGGGCAGCTCGAGTCAGTCCTTGGCTTAGACTTTTCCAGGTGCAAGTCAGTCTTCTGGTTTCTCCATCACCTGAACACATGGCAAGTTCTCTGAGCTGTTCCCTTACAGCAACTTATCCCACTTAAGGTGGGGGTGGGATGGGAAGATCTCAATGCATAAGACTCTAGTAACTGTTTTCTGAAGTGATTCTCATCTCCAGTGGTTCTCATCTCATCGATAGGCTGCAGGTAAGAAATGGGCTTAGAGCCACAATGTAACTTTTGCAACTTTTTATCAGGTCCTAAAAGCTTAGGTCAGCATCTCCTTTTGTTTACTACTTTGAGGCAATAGCTTAGGATAAGACAAAAGGATACCATATCATCTATGAGTATATTTAGAATATATATTTTCTACCTGTGACATATTTTACACCTAAACTGGCATAAACTGACACAAACTGACATCTAACAACAGGCCTGAAAGATAGAAGAAGGTGATATATAGTTTTTTTTCCTTTAAATGTATGCAGATTTTATTAGTGTGTAGAAAAGAAAGATTGTCAGTGTAGGTTTTATTGCAAAAAGAAAACAGAAAATGTAATGACTTTTTGGATATACATTGCTTAACAACACTATAATTCTCATGATTTTTGTTTTCTTTTATGTTCCTTTCAAAATATTTATTTTTTAAGTGAACCCCCATTTTTAATATATCTCTATCGCATAAACTTTAGCATGTACCATGAATTTCATTGCATAGGCACAAGTACATAGGCAACTGCCAGTTGATCATTTTGTTAGTTTAAGATACAGGTGTTTGCTTTCACAAGTATTTAGTGGCCTAAAACATCACAGGTCCTGGTTGGTGTGCCTCAGTTGGTTGGGCGCTGCCCCACAAAGTGAAAGGTCACCAGTTTGATTCCTGGTCAGGGCACATGCCTGGGTTCGGTCCCTAGTCGGGGCACATGCGAGAGGCAATGGATTGATGTTTTCCTCTCACATTAATGTTTCTCTCCCTCTCTTTCTTCCTCCTTTCCCTCTTTCTAAAACTAAATAAATTTTAAAAAGTGACAAAAAAAACCCCACTATGGGTCATAAGATTACTGATTCACTCCATAAATCCATAATTTCACATATGTTTTCATAAGATAACTAGTTATTTTAATAAAAATTTATCTTTTTCTCATATCTAAGATGGCTGCATTAAAGAATTTTACCATTATTTTTAAGAAGCACAGACTTGTGAAACAGCAAACAAGACTAGAAAGTTCAGAATTGTGGTTAATATGAAAAGGATTGTAATATCAAAGGAAAGCGGTTGTGAAAACTTACTCTCCCATCCATCCCTGGAGACTGTGGTCATCTGGGAAAAACCAACACTTAGAAAGATCCATTCCCCAGTTTAGAGCAACTGAACTTTACCTATTATTAACCATGAAAGCAACAGAAAGCAATGCAGAGACCCAGGAGTAATATTTCAAATCTTGGCAGCTAGCAAATGAAAGACAGATTGAACAAATTTGGCTCATGATTCATTCTACAATTTAAAGCCACTGTCCTTTAATTTAATCTTTTGAATAAAACTATGGTAGGTTTTCATCCTTGTAACTTGGATAATGAGCCAACCCACCCTGAAGGCTGATGGCTGTGTCTGGGGCTATTGGTTGGCACTAGATAACACTGGGTACTCTGACATTATGTTAATTATAAGGGTTTTAGAATAGAAATATAGAACAGAAAATCAAAGAGGTTCTCAGTTCACCACTAGTAAACAAATAGCAGTCCCGCATGGCAGAAACTTTCTTTGTTGGGGGTAAAGACCACTAAAATATTGGTGAGCTATTGAAACCCAGAATACTTTGGTGGACTATATAGCTGATAATAGAATTTTCCCCCTAACATTTTATCAAAATATTTAAATACAGAACAATTTGATAAAATTGTAGTAACATCTCCTGTATTTATCACCTAGATTCTATTGTATAATTAACATTTTGCTATATTTACTTTATTATATAGACATTTAAATATCTATTAATGTTTCTATCCACCAATATATCTTATTTTTTAATGCATTTCAATGTAAGTTGCAGATATCAGTACACTTCACCTGTAAACATTTCAGCATGCCTGTCATTAACTAAGTTCAATATTTGTTTATGGGTTTTTTGTGTGTGTGGTAAAATTATATGCAGTGAAATGCACAAATCTTAAATGTGCCATTTGATAAGTTTTAACAAATGCATTAACCTGGAACCTTGAGTTTTAATCTCCAATTACAATGACTGTATTTTACTTTCAGGGTTGCATATTCCATGTCAACAGAAGAGTTTACTGAAGTTTGGTATTTCCTTATAAGCTTGAGTTTCAAAGACCACCAGAGAGATAAACTACAGGCTACCACCACTTACTCAACTATTCCCTCTGCTCGTTTAACAAATATACCAACAATAGCAGACTGGAAAATATAATGATAAGAATGATGCTGTTCAAAACAATTTTTTTATTTAAAAAGAATGATGCTGTTCACAATGGCATCTCTCAGAATAAGTTTACAAGAGAAATGTGCAACATAAATAAAGGAAATGATAAATCTACTGAAAGATACAAGGTTTTTAACAATATGAAAAAAAGCCATATTCCTGAGTGGAGAGATTAAACATTGCAATAAGGTCAGTCCTTCCCCTTCCCAACTGCTTCATTTATAGGCTGAAGAATATTGAAATTAAAATATCAGTGAGACTGTACCTCTATAATAATGAAGTGATTACAAAATTTATGGCAGAAAAATCTAAAGGAGAAGAATAAGAACTAATCTAACCCTATGAAATTACTGCATGTGCCATAATCCCACCAGTAAATAACTCAGGAAAAAAGCTTGGTATCACACTTGAGTTCTTTCTTTTTCTCATGCTGTACATCTGATTCAGAATCAAACACTGTGTCCTCTACCTTGAAAATGTCCAGAACTGACCACTTCTCATTGCTTTCATTATGACCCTCCCACCCACCTCCCTCAGAGGCTTAAGAACATTTAAATTGAACTGGTGGGGTGGGAATCTGCTGTCAGTCTGAGACCTAGACGGTCTAGAAGACGATGGTAGAACTTCTGGACCCCCGCTGCAGTGCTTCTATCCAGACTTATAAGAGTAAAACATGCTGATTTTTTGAGTCTCGGTCGCTCTTGAGCCAATCTAATCCTAAGTAATATATCTACCCTGACCCTTCTCTACCCTTGCACCCCCACCCAAGATTGACGCTCCTTCTTTCCGGCCCGGCTGCTCTTCGCTCCTGCTTCTGTCACAGCGCTTTCCACATGAGTTGTCATGAGTTAGGTATCTTAGTAGGTGCTCTCAATTTGTTGAAATCTGTAATTGGATTTCTTTTCTTTTTTTTTTAATCTTTTTTTCTATTTTATTTAATTTTTTTTTACATTACCTTTTAGTCTCCTTATACCCCGCTTCCACCAGCAACCCCCACACTGTTGCCCATGTCCATGAGTCCTTTTTTTTTTTTTTTGCTCAATCCCTCCGCTCACTAACTGTCCTCCACGCCCAACTACCTGTCATCTGTTCTTCATCTATGAGTCTGTTCATTTGGGTCTTTATTTTTTTATGTTCTATTACCACTTAAATATTTCTTATCCAGCCCTGGCTGGTGTTGCTCAGTGGGTTGAGCGCCGGCCTGTGAACGGAAAGGTCACTGGTTCATTCCCAGTCGGGGCACATGCCTGGGTTGCATGCCTGGTGTTGGGTTAGGGACGTGCGAGAGGCAACCAATTGCTGTTTCTCTCCCTCCCTCTCTTCCCCTCTCCCTAGAAATGAATAAATAAAATCTAAAAAAAAATTTTAATTCCTTATCCTGGAAATTAGACTGTAAGCACTTTGAGCACAGGGACCTTTTCTTATTCATCTTTGTAAAATTTACATTTGGCTCTTCCTTATTTTTTCTATTTCTTTCCATTTGTTTCAAGAGTGTTCACCCTTTATTAAAGTATTTTTTATAACAGCTGATTCTAATGTATTTGTCATTTTGGTGTTGGCATCTATTGATTATTTTTTCCCATGTAAGTTGACACATTACTGATTCTTTCAATGCTAATTAATTTTGAATTGTGTTCTGGACATTTAAAACAGTATAGGGCACTGGGTCTTATTGAAATCCTATGAAGAATTTGATATTATTATTTTAGCAGGTAATCGAACCAATTTGGTTTAGGTTATAAATTTTGACCACACTTCTGGATTTCTGGCTACCTTCAGGTTGAGGCTAGAGGATATTGGAAGAATCAAAATTGGAAAAGCACCACCAATTCATTGATACAAGTTCTGATCTTCTTCTCCAAGCTATCTGCAACTA
Source organism: Trachops cirrhosus (assembly GCA_028533065.1). Classification (NCBI taxonomy): domain Eukaryota; kingdom Metazoa; phylum Chordata; class Mammalia; order Chiroptera; family Phyllostomidae; genus Trachops; species Trachops cirrhosus. Next base: position 156,175,961 of record CM052539.1, read on the forward strand.
TTTACTTTTCAGAGTCCCAAAATACATGTATCAGGCATCTTGTCCAGATTTTATAGTTGCATTCAGTGGGTGAAACAGAACAAATTGTGCTTATTCTATCTTACTCAGAACAGAGCCTACCTAAGTCATTTTTTAAAATGTTATGTCTTCAATTTCTATAGAGGTTAGATAGAAGAAATGGCTATACAAAGAATGGTTCTCAGTTTCTAGGTGCTTATGATATGTTGAAGAAGAAGAAGGAGGAGGAGAAGAAGGAGAAAAAAGAGGAGGAGGAGAAGAAGAAGGAGGAGAAGGAGAATAAGGAGAAAGAATAGGCAAAACAGGCTTTATAATGAATCAGTTAATAAAGTAACCTCATACGATGATCTGATCAGAAATTCCTAACTGAGCAGTCACGGTGAGTGGTCACACCTCAGGCCTACAACTACCCTAGGAAAATGTTATCTTGCCTTAAGCAAGCCCAGTCGACTGTTTTTGTGCATCTAGGATAATGCCTTTTAAGTACTCTTCTTTTAAAAAAAAATATATTTTATTGATTATACTATTACAATTGTCAAATTTTTTCCTCCCCTTTATTCCACTCTTACCTGCACCCCACCTCCCATCAGCATTCCTCCCCGCTTAGTTCATGTCCATGGGTCATACATATGAGATCTTTGGCTTCTCCATATTCTATACTATTCTTAACCTCCTCCTGTCTATTTTGTACCTACCATTTATGCTTCTTGTCCCCCGCAACTTTCTCCCCATTCTCCAACCCCTACCCACTGATAACCCTCCATGTGATTTCCCTTTCTGTGATTCTGTTCCTGTTTTAGTTGTTTGCTTAGCTTGTTTTTGTTTTTATTTTAGGTTCAGTTGTTGATAGTTGTGAATTTGTTGTCATTTTACTGTTCATATTTTACTTATTTATTTATTTATTTTTATTGTTCTTCAAGTACCATTTCCTCCATTTACTGTTCATATTTTTGATCTTCTTCTTGTTCTTAGATAAGTCCCTTTAACATTTCATATAATAAAAGCTTGGTGATGATGAGCTCCTTTAACTTGACCTTATCTGGGAAGCACTTTATTTGCCCTTCCATTCCAAATGATAGCTTTGCTGGATAGAGCAATCTTGGATGTAGGTCCTGGCCTTTAATGACTTGGAATACTTCTTTCCAGCCCCTTCTTGCCTGCAAAGTTTCTTTTGAGAAATCAGTCTTCATTTCTTGACTATCAGACTTGATTTCAAGACTATTAGACTTGATAGTCTTATGGGAACTCCTTTGTACGTAACTATCTCCTTTTTTCTTTCTGCTTTTAAGATTCTTTCCTTCTCTTTAATCTTGGGTAATGTAATTATGATGTACCTTGGTGTGTGCTTCCTGGGATTCAACTTCTTTGGGACTCTGAGCTTCCTGGACTTCCTGGAAGTCTGTTTCCTTGGCCAGATTGGGGAAGTTCTCCTTCATTAATTTTTCAAATAAGTTTTCAATTTCTTGCTCTTCCTCTTCTCCTACTGGCACCCTTATTGTAACAAGGTACAGCCAAGAGGGGCCCCAAACAGGGATTTGTAATGTGGTCCAGAACTCAGAGTATCCAGGAAATATTAGAAAAAAGTATATGTAGGCTGTCCTCACCCCCAAAAGTCTGAGCTGGGGTATGGGACACATGGAGCAGGGCCATCGAGAGCTGTTTTACATGGCAAAAGCTTTGCAGCTAACCTCTGGCATGGTCATTTAACATATCTATAACTTTTAACTGGTTTCATGGATATGTTAAATACCTGTGACCATGCTTCGAGCCAGGGGATGGGAGTGACTTCAACCCACGATTCAACTGGGAGGCAACTCCCCCTGGTTACAGCTCCTGTGTGAGAGCTTGGAGATGATTGGCTCCATGCCATGGGGCCATGCCCTCCCAGACTTATTATGGCAGCCCAGTAAAGCTGGAAGAATATGGGAATGCTGGCAGGTGTAATTGATTATGGGAGGAGTCAGAAATGGTGCTGCAGAGGAAGATTGGCACTGTAATTTAAACCCAGGCAGGGCAGCCATGCTGGATCTTTTTGGTACCACGTGGCTTTGGTGAAAGTTGGTACCATGCATCTCTAGGGTACGCCCTTTTTGATACATGGCTTAGGAAGCAAGAGAGACTTTGCCTGGGAGAAAAGGGGTGAAAGGATTCTTGCTGGTGGGCCATGAGAAGGTGCCACGTGATTTTGGATTAACTGGAGACTGTGGCAGTGACACAGCAGATGGTGCTGGAACCAAGGGGCTGCCTGAACCATGGACTTCTACTTCTTTTCCTGAGATATGGTACCCTGGACTGGTCAAAGGGGAAAAGGAAGTACTGTACTTTTTCTGGAGATTTGATCTTTTCTTTCATTTAGGCCATATTTTTTTGTCTCAGTGCATCTGTTACATAGTAAGGGGCGGAGCCTTAGGTATTCACCAGCGCAGGGCAACCCACACCACTGCATTGTGGCACTCTATGTGGAGGAGGGTCTGAGAAGGAATAATGCCACTTGATTAGCTCTTGCCAGACTGTCAGTCACTTCCCCTGCGACCCACAAGAAAATTGGGCCCTTCTGGTGCTGATTCCTGGGTAGGTGGGTTTGTGGATATTCTAGAACCCTGTGGGTGTCTTCAACAAACTCTCCTGTGAGGCTGGGAGTTTCTTCCTGTGAGGCTGCAGCCCCCACAGTTTTTTATAGCCAGTGATTTTGAGACTTTCTTTCCCAGTGCTGGAACTCTTGGTTGCACGGCCTCTCTTGCTCCCCAGTTGTCCCTTCCAGTTTATCCGCACTCAAACGTGGGACTGCTTGGTCAGCCAGCTGCTGCCTTGCTGAAAGTCCTCTTCCCCCAGGCTGCCCATCTCTGCCCCTCCTACCAGTCTGGATGAATGTTTCTTCTTTAACTTCTTGGTAGTCAGACTTCCATAAAGTTTGATTGTCTGGTAGTTCTGGTTGTTTTTTGTTTTTAAATTTGTTGTTGTCCTTCTTTTGGTTATGTGAGGAGGCAAAGTGTATCTACCTATGTCTCCATCTTGGCTGGAAATCTCTGAAATACTCTTTACAAACTGTCATTCTAGGAAAGATTTTTCTCAGTCTGTTGATATCTTGCTTCTAGGCATGTCTTCTGCTTTGCTCAAATTCTAATGAACTCATAAAAAATTTCTACAGATTTGGATGTTCTTATGTCAACAGCAGAGTTACTTTTGCTAAGCCACTGTTGCCAAACCAGAACTTAACTAACCTAATTGCAGTTTCAGCCTCTCCCAGGAGTAGAATTTTTAAACCAACCTATATGGAATTTCCAGATCATCACTAGTGAGGTAATTTGCCTGATAAGTTCCCCTGCCTTCCCCTAAAGGAAGGTGACTTTGCCTGAAAGAATCCACTCTTTTACCTTCTTACTCCTACCTTTTTTCTTTTTAAAAATTTTTAATAAAAATATTCATTTTTATAGAGAGGGAAAGGGAGGGAGAAAGAGAGGAAGAGAAACATCTATGTGAAAGAGAAACATCCATTGGTTACCTCTAGATGTGCCCCAACTCAGGACCAAACCTGCGACCCAGGCATGTGCCCTGATGGGGGAATTGAACCAGTGACTCTTTGCTCTGAAGGATGATACTAAGTTGAGTCACACAGGTCAGGGCTCCCACCCTCTTTCTGCCTTCAGAAACCTTCTACTTCATACTGTTCATCAGAGCATCCTGCTGGTTGCTAGATAGGATATGGTCAGGTCCCAAATCACTTAATAAAACCAATTAGGTATTTAAATTTACTCAGTTGAATTTTGTGTTTTAAAAAAAATAGTGATTGATTTCAGAGAGAAAAGAAGGGGGCAGGGAGAGAGAGAGAGATTGATTTGTTATTCCACTTATTTATGTATTCATTGGTTGTTTCTTGTACATGCCCTGACCAGAGATCAAACCCATAACCTTGGCATATTGGGATGATGCCCTAAGCAATTGAGCTACTTGGCTAGGGCTGACTTTTGTTCTTTAACAATTGCATCCTGGTCCATTATAGGGTTTTAAATTTTTTGTGCAAACCTGCTGAGAATGAGGAAAAAGCATAAATCTAGGAATTAAGTAGTCCTGGATCTGAATCTACATTTCATAGAATGGAAAGTGGATTAATATAAAGCTCACTGAAAGGACTAAATCATTTCATGTATGTACATTTCCCAGATGATAAATGTTAATTCTACTTCTTTTAATAATTTATAGTTTTAGGAAAAAATTGCCTTAAGAAATAGTATCTCCTTTTGGTCATATGGTAAGAATTACATAATGTGTATATTTCTTTTTTTTTCATATCTATAAATGTTATTTATTTTGCAAACCAGAGGTCCATTTACTTTAAGTAACAATACGATCATTTGCCAAACTGCCAAGACTTCATGATTTCAATTTTATTTTTATAAAATTTTAATCACTATTTTTAAAATCCAAGTACATTTCAAAACATTTCTAATAGCAGTAACTAGAGAAAGGATTTTACCATCTTACTTTAGTACTGATAAAGACTGCTGTCAAGAAAGGTCCTGTGGTTTGTATATCTCTTTAAGCATTGTCTGACAGGCAGCTCAGAACGAAGTGTGATGAGGATCAGTATATTCATTTGTGGAATTGGTATTTTTTGTCTCTGTAGAGTAACATGGTATTTAAATTTCCATTCTTTATTGCAATAGCCAAATTGTATAATGTGACTTTTGTGATAAAATATTTTAACTTTTTTGGATATAGATAGAACATAGCCATAAAAAAGCTAGTGTATATTATGCCTTTTAATTCATACAGTATTACTAAATGTTTTATGTTCCTTAATTGAAAGTTTGCAGTTATTTCCTCATAAAATAAATCACTTAGAATTAAAGTAGAGATAGTTATTTCAGAGTCATGAAAATTTGGTTATAGAATAGTCACATCTTATAGTAGAAATTTATGTTTTAAAATTAGAGCTAGTATGTTAGACCTCACAACTGCTATTTCTCCTATGTATGGCCCATTTTATTTTTCAAATTTTATTCATTGATTTGAGAGAGAGAAAGGAAGAGAGAGAGAGAGAGAGAAACATTGGTTTGTTGCTTCATGCATTCATGCACTCATTGGTTGCTTCCTGTATGTGCCCTGATTGACTGGGGATCAAACCCACAACCTTGGCTTATCGCCAACCAACTAAACCACCTGACCAGAGCTATATGACTCATTTAAAAAAACACTTTATATAAGGTGCTGATAATATTACCAAACAGCAAGTAGGGTCCTGCTGCCTGCCACCACCCTCTAGACAAAATTCTGGAGGCAGAGGTTTGGTAATAAAGGAGTCTTTATTCAAAAGCTACACAATTTTGGAATAACAGCCTTCCACATGCATTAGTCACTTAAGCCTATTAATTAAGGCTAAAATCTTTAACTCTTGAGTTCCCCCATCATTCCCCCTGTTAGTTTTTAATTATCTTATTTCTATATGATTTATTTACAAACTAAAACAACGTAAGATACAAGAGCTACACAACTTTGGAGGAATGGCAGGCTTATGCTTCAAAGTCCATCCCCTCTAGAACAACAAAAGAAGAATAACCCTGCCACATTCTGCCAGGCCACACCAGTCCTGGCCTGCACCTAGAGTTCCTTCTCCTGTTTAAAATACCATCCTTTATGAAACACAGGCAGCTGTAGCACAATCATCCAGGTATCCCCAAGGAAGAGCAAGAGAGCAAGTCTCTGCCGTCCTGTTTAAGTTTTCCAGCCCGTAATTCCATATGCACTGGAGGCATCCAGCTTCTCAGCCAATCCTGTCCTAGACTGGCAGATCTGCACCTCCCCCTACTGTGTTTCTGCCCAAGAGTAGGGAGATCTGTCACATGCTTGTTCACCACCACCTCGGGCAACTTCCTCCTATGGCCTTTCCCTCACTCCTTCCTAGAGATCTTATCAGATCTTTCTGTATCAATAACATGTGGAGAATATTTTTCTAACAAAATAAGACTAAAAATAAGCATATTCATCACAGTTAAACAGTATGCCTTTCTTTGTTAAGCACTGTAGGAAATAGTTTATAGTCTAAAAACATTCATAGCACATGTTGAATTAAATGACTCATTTAAAATAGATTTGGTTAGATTTTTGAAATAATGAAGTGTCTCATGCTTCTGATGAAAGCCTTCTTTTTTCACTCATACTTTCCTTAGAAGGAGCCATTTTTAAATAGGGGTGTTTTTTAACTACAGGCCTGATTTCTCCAGCTTGATATATGCCAATATGCTTTTTAAAAGAGTTGCATGGTTATGTTGTAAGGCCAGATGTTTGAACAGGTTTTTTTTTTTTTAATTTGCAGGCACAAGCTCCTTTTCACAGGGCAACACAACTTCCTAATTATTGATTGAAAGTTGTTTTTGAAGTCTTAGATTTTCCCTAGTACTTTCATTTATGGCAATGCAGCCATATCCTTATGCACCAGTTTACTGAATTTGAGGCAAAACTTTGCTTTTTAAAATTGGTTTGGCCAGAGTTTTCTCCCTTCCAGGAGTATGCCTGTACCTTTCTCCTCCCCCTCTCCTTCCCCCGAGGCGAGGCATGTTACCTTTGCCTTTCTCTCTCCTAAGCTCCAAGGCCCTTCTTTTATCTCTGTAACTCTATATTAAGTTTGTCTGATATAAATAAATAAATAAATAGGGCCAGCTGGGCCAGTTTCACTCTGCTCAGATGCCATTTGGGCTCAAATGTGCTTATACTTTGCCACATCAAGGAAACAGGATTAAATAAACCTGTCTTACATAACCAGAAATTCCTCTTGAAATTCCATTGGAATCCTGTGATTTATTACAGGGAGTGTAAGGGATAGTCTTGTTTTATCTTTATTTTTTCCTTACTCTTGTTTAGCTGAAAGATGTATGACTACCCTTCAACTTTAGGCAAATATCAATTACTGTAGCTGGAAACTGGCAAAGCTTGATTAAGAGCTCCTCAAATTAATATCAAATTTTAAGATGGAGAGCACTGAAAATTAAGCAGGGAGATGTTCACCTAATAAGGGATTTATTAAGTGAATCAACACTTGATTATTTAAAATTGTGTAACAGAGGAGTGGCTTGAAGAATGTTCACAATTACAGTAGTGGAAAGAAGGCAGTTACAGAACCGTACATCCCAATCCAGCCTCACCATCAGCCCCCACGGCCCTCTAGTCTCACAGGGTTTGCTGTTTCCCAAGCTGACACAACACTGTCTTCTAGATGGGCTGTCTTAGAAGCTATTCCTTCCTTCTCCTTATTTTCTTCAAGTTTCAGCTTACATGTTACTTCCTAATCCCTGGTAATAGGTTAGGGCTTGTGTGCCTTATCCTCTTCTAGTTGATCTTCAAAACAATAGTGGGAGGTAACCAAGCCAAGTGGTTAGCAACTTCATATTAGAGATGAAAGCTAGAGATTAGGAAACTGAGGCACAGAGTGGTTAGATGATTTACCTGAGATCATGATCACACAACTAGTAAGTGGCAGAACCTGATTAAACATCTTCTGTTGCTGCTACCAGAGAGGGGACTCGGCCTGGAGCTGGTCTGCCTTGGGCCAGCTGGGAGTGTGTGGGTTTCTTGACTTCATGCAAGAAAAAATTCACAACACAAATCCAGGTGATTTTGAGAGTACGTTTATTAGAACTGGGGGCAGTGAAACCAGGAAGAGCTTAGAATATTGGAAGAACAAGAGAGAGCCTTTGTGGGGCTGCTTTGGCTCTCTAGAAATGTTATAGGCAAGAAGTGAGCCAAGGCAGAGCTGATGTAGCTCACTGAGAAGTCAGAGGAAAGGGGACCTTGGAGGCAGGTTCAGGGGGTCAGCCCAGGACGAGCTGCCACTTCTCATTGCTCTCCTGTTTGCAAAACTCATGGGGTCAGTTAGGGTTTAGGAGATGCATACCTATGGGGAAACAAGAGAGGGAGGGAAAAGGTACAGATGTACTCCCGGGAGGAATCCTGCATGCTGGGCACTTTGTTTTGAGGGTTTTTGAAGGCTGAGAGTTTAGGGGGAAGTCTTAGGGGAGGATCTCAATAAAATATTCATCAGCTTTATGCTAATGACCCCAAAATGAAATTTATTCCCTTAGCTTCACCTGCCCTTGTGTGTGGTTGGCAAATGGCACTAATTGGATTTCTGCTATCTATCTTTCTCAATTGGATGATTTCAGCTATTTACCCGCTGGTTGGGAAGCAAACAAATCTGAGGGGATTGTAATTGTTTAAATCACCATTTTACTTGGGTTAGGAGCAAAATATGATATCATGACTGCATCACTGAAATATAAGTTTTCCAAAGAGTAGGAATAGCACAAAGAGATTTAAGAGTCAGTGAATAACAGCTTAAATATGTATTCAAAATGATTATATTCAAAGCACAGGAGACCAAGTTTATAAGTTGGAAGACAATAAAATTCTAGAGTTAGAACTGGGAAAAATGCATTCCACTTAGTACTGGTCAAACTGTTAGCAGCAGCCCTGACTGGTGTGGCTCAGTAGGTTGCGTATTGTTCCACAAAGTGAAAGGTTGCTGGTTTGAGTCCTGGTCAGAGCACATGCTTGGGTTGCCTGATTAAAGCACATCTGAGAGGCAACAGGTCGATGTTTCTTTCACACATTAATGTTTCTCTCCTCTTCTCCCTCCCTTTCCCTCTCTCTAAAAAATAAATAAAATCTTTAAAAACATTAGCAGTGAAGAGTGTCCTGTTTCACGTTTCATAACTTAAGGAAAAAGCAGAGAACTTTAGTGGAGTCAAGGCATTTTACAAGGCTAATTAAATACCATAGAAATATCATCTGAAATTTGGAAATAGGAAAAAGAGATATCGGGTGATCTTGCAGAGCAGTGCTTTCTATTTACAGGCCTATTTTATAACCTTGCAAAGAGAGAAATTAACTTGTAGATACAGTTGAGTCTCATTATTCTCAGTAGTGATGTTCTATAAAGTTGCCATTAGCAAAGTACTAAATGAACAAATACTGACTATTGCTTCTATGGAAACTATAGGGTTATGGTAGTTTCCTGAGATTTTCTGGTCACAACATTTTCATTAACTGATCAGTAAATAGCTTTGTTTTTACACGTGATTCTGTTTAAAAACCATATATATGTATATGTATATATATATACACACACACACATACACACGGTTGTTTGTATGGGAAATAATACAATAATTAAAAAATAATGATACAAGAATAACTGTGTTTTGTGTACTTATAACTGTAAACATACTTTTGTCCCACCCTGTGTATATATATTTATATATATAAATGAGTAGACAGATTAACAATATGGAATCCACAATGAGAATTGACTTTGTTTGTCCTCCAGAGTTATAAATAATTCCTATTCACTGTAACAGAACCCCACAGATTATGGTGTGTGGCCCTGCTGGAGGGTTAACCAATTTTATACCTAAGAGAAATCAATTAAATTGCCTTTATAAACATGGTTTCTCAATTTGCTCTTTGAATCAGTTGTAATATCCTACTGGTTCTCTTTCATTAATGTAGAATAAAAATCTTTGACATATGTTCACTTTTTATTTATCTGAGAATCATTTTTTTTACAATTTGAAAAATGAACTTTATAAATTTTCAGAGACTAAGACACTGAGAAAATATACCCATGGCTAATAACTGAAGAAACTGAACTAGAAAAACTCTAACACCCTTTATTTTAAAATAAATTTTGCAATTTTGCAATTTTAAGAGATTAACCAATTTGGAGAAGGAATGGGTGAGAGATAATTCAAAATTACTTAAACTGTGTTGATTTGTCAATGTATCCAAACCTGTAAGAATTTTTATGAGTTTTTTTGAGCCAAATTGACAATTGCTGGAAAGCAAAACCTCAATGGATTGAGAAAATGCTCCAGAAAATGGCAGTTTTGCACTTTATTTTATACATTACAATCAAAAGAGGAGGCATAAGGGGGCTACACGAAATCCATTGGTGACAGATGAGGGAGGTGGGAGAAAGCAAAGCAGGGAAACCTTTGGGACTGGATAAAAAGGTAAAATGATAGACACATACTTCTTTTCCATAGGTGGGTACAGGATAGTTAACAGTAGCAATGAAGGGATTTATATGGTGGTTGTGGCCCAGAGGTTTGGAAAAAAGGGAAGTTGCCTGACATTCCGAAGCTATGTTATCATTGGTGCAAAAACACAATAGACAGACTCAATAAGGCAAAGATTGACTTTTTGTTGTGGAAGATTCCAGCCTATGGCAATGACTGCCCACCAGGACTTGCCTTTGGTTAATAAGTTTTAATTTCAGACCATCCTTTGTGGTCACTTTAGGTCTCTGAGTTCATAAGGCTGTCACATAGGCCTCTCCTGAGCTTATCAGGTTTGGTATGTGTCCCCTTTTCATCCACAGATTGTAATAAAATTTGTTAAATATGTTTACTTTAATTAGCACTTTCTAACTAATCTTACCAGGATACTATCAGAAAAGAAAATTTTTTTCCTAAAGTCAAAATGGAAATAAGCCATCTAAATCTACAGAAAGTAGCAATAGATTACTTAAACTATTATCTGGTAAAAGGTAACAATTTTTTCAGTCTTAATAATAGAGGTTGTATTTAGAATCATGATAAGCAATTGCTTATGTTTTGTAGGTTTTCTGCCCTTTGTAATTTCAATAATTTCTTCATCATGTAAATCTGACACAGGTAGATGGCACAACCATGCCCTGGAGTGAGGGAGGGTTGCAGGAAATGCTGGTGGCAGGGGTGAAGCTGAGCGTGGCACATGATGACAGATTTTCCTACCTCTGGGCTGAGACACGGTTGGAGGGAGGCCCAGTGTAAAGACTCTGCAAGATGGCAAGGTGATTGACAGAAGAAAAAGCTCTCCTACTTCCTTTCAGAACATGGCAGCAGGCGGAGGTGCTGACCTGCCAGTCTAGACTGGAAAAAAGGACATTTTGGCTGTGGAGCTGGACCCTTCCAGAGCACATGAGATTTTGGGGCAGGAGATTTAAATGGAGGGTAGGGAGAGACACATGGTGCTTCTTCCCCTCACTCACCCAGTGGGGTCTGGCTCACACCAAGGCCAAGTCCCATGCACTGGGCCACGCTCCAGGAACAGTCCTGGATCACACCCCTTCTCTTCCTCTGGGATCTGTGCACAGATGCACACGCTGGAGTGCTTGCTGTCCCCAGGGTTTGTGGCAGCTCGGGCCTCTTGTCCCATGGATGGAGCCCCTGCATGACCAGCTGCAGTGGCTGGCAGCAGCCCAGGCCCCTGGTGTGGGAAGCAGTTGTGGCGTGGCAATGGAAACACTGGTCCTACACATGTGGACTCCAGGGAGGAATCCTGAAGCCACAGAGCAGTTCATTCAGCAGCCTCATGCTCCAAAAGGACATATACCGGTAAGAATGGAGTGAAACTTCTGGACATGGTTTTAGGGCTCAGTCTTTTGGGGAACAAAAGGGTTTTTTTCTATGTTTTGCAGAAGAGAAGAACCTGGATCCAGGGAGTTTCCCATTCCCCCAAATTGTGCAACATTTTAATAAAGACCTTTTTACTTCCCCACCAAGCTTTGTCTTATGCCTGTGTTCAGCAGCCAAACCCCAGTTTTGTTGAGTAAAAAATCTACTACACAGTTTCCCACTGAATTAATGGAAAAAATCTTTAGCTCGGGATGTCATATATGCCTCATTTTCCTTTTTAATCTTTGAACTGCTCATGTGTATGGGGTTTCCATGTGTATGTATGTACTAAATTTGATTATTTTCTCTTGCTAATCTGTCTGGTGTATGTTTAACTGTTAGATCAGCTGAAAGAAACTTTAGGATAGAGGAAAGTTTTTTCCTTCCCCTTGCTTCAAAAAACCTTAGAATAATCCCAAAATTTTTCAGAAATAGAAATTATTTTCATTTTGAATTGCAAAATGAAAGAATAACTGCATTGTGATGGCCAGCAGTAGAAGAGGTTCTACCCTTGAATAATTGGTGTTTTAGTAAAGAGAGGAACTAGCCTCACAGCCACAGGATCTTGGTGGGAGTTGGGGTTATAAAGAAACAGAGTAGAGGGAGAATTCTGTCTTTTTTTAAGGTAAATATTTTCTTACTTCAAAAATAAGATGTACTATTTCTGACTGATGTGGTTCAGTTGGCTGGGCATCATTCTGCAAAGCAGAAAGTTGCTGGTTTGATTCCAGGTCAGGGCACATGCTTGGGTTGCGGGCCTGATCCCTGGTTGGGGCATGTGTGAGAAGCAACTAGTTGGTCCTTCTCTCTCACACTGATGTTTATCTACCTCTCTTTCTCCCTCCCTTTTTCTCTCTCTAAAAGTAAATAAATAAAATCACTTTTAAAAACAGTAGGATTTACTCATTTTTTTAGAACATTTTTGAAAAAATATAGAAAAGTTCACAGAAGAAAATAATAATCACTTGCCGCACTATCACACAAGAGATAACTTTTTACTCTAACATTTTACTCTATGTCCTTTGTCAACATAAAAATGGACGCAAACTTTAGGGGATTTTTGTTAAGAGTTTAGTTGAGCAAAAACTGACTGATGATAACTGTTGGGAAGCAAGATCTGGAATGCTCTGGAGAAAGACAGTTTTGCAGTTCCTTCTATACATTTGGAATTAAGGGGGAAACTGTAAGGAAGATTGCATGGAGGTGGGAGAAAGCTGTGTAGGGAAAGCTACATGATTAGATTACAAGATAGTTAACAAATTATGTGCTTCATGAGAGTGGTTACCTCACAAAGGCCTGAAAAAGGAGATTACTCTGGCATTTCAATGGGGTGTTAACCTAGATGCACAAGAACAATGGACAGGGCTTGGTTAAGGCAAAGAAAGACCTCAAATTATGGGCCTGGGCATGACTACCCACCCTGACCTGCCTAGTTAGGAATTTGTGATCAGATCACCCTGTGAGGTTACTTTTCATCACTGAGCTCTGTCAGATTTATTATAGAGCCCTTTTTGTTCACAACTGTACTCACAATCTTTTCGAAGAAGTTTACTGTATCTAAAAGTCAGGTGGAGATGACTGAACAAGTTGTAGACGCTATGAGCAAGGGAAGACCAGTGTTAAATGTGTGGGAGTTTCAGTCATTTCATTAGTGAATATCTTCAAGTGTCAATGTAAGAATGTCCAAACCTGTAGAGAATTTTTATAAAAAGCGTATTTGAGCCAAACAGAGCCTGGATGCAAAATCTCAAAGACTGAGATCAGTGTTTGCTATAGCAGCTGTTTGCAGCTTCTTTTATGTACTTGGAATTGAGGAGGGATCCTAAGGAAGATTACATAAAAGCAAGGAGGGTATTAAATTACAGGACAGTCAACAAGATTATGTGCTCTCTTGAACACTGTTTTGGCTTATTTCAAAAGTTTGTTAAGCTACAGTCTCAGAAACAATAAACAGGGCTTGCTTAAGGCAGAAGTAAAGCTTTTACTAAAGAAGTTATATTCCTGGGTCATGAACACGCACCATGTTAGTTCGTGATCAGATCACCCTGTGAGGTTACATCCATAGAACCCCTTTTTCATCCACACATGTAATAATACATTTTGATTCTTATATAATACTTTATCTGTGTGAACATGGATAGTAAACACAAATCCCACTGTACTTAATGACAGTACAAGCCGTGGGTGGGGACATGCATGTTGTGAGATAAAGCTGTGCAGGATAAAAATTATGGTATTTCCGAGGCTCCTCCTAGAGGAAGTCAGGACCTTGGGAATGATGGAGGCTAGTTTATGGTGGAGAGGAGGAAAAACAAAGACAGTGAGAATTAAAGAGAGCATATGAAAAGGTGTTCAGAGTTATGCACCTGAAAATTGTTATTGCTGTTATTACAGGGAGTCAGAATATCTGAGTTCAGCTACCAAATGTATCCAATGCCTTTAAGCAAGTCACTTCCATTGGGGGCACTTGTTATTCCTCTGTAAAATGAGCTTCACTATCTTTAGGATTTCTTATGTTTCCAAAATTCTGTAGTTCTATGACCTGAGAATATGCAATATTTCTAAGAGATACTGGAGCACTTAAGAATATTTAAAACTGTAATAACCCTGATGTTTGCTATTTAAAAAGTTTGTAGCTATCAAAGTGTATTTTTCCGATATGTGCTCTTATCCATTTTGCAATAACTGCTTCTGATATTTTATTTATTTTTTTCATTTTTTCTATGTGTACATATATTTGTATAAAATTTGGATCATACTTTATTTGGTGAGCTTATTTTTACATTTAGCATATTGTGAGGTTTTCCCCGATCAAAAATAAGATTTTATTGGCTGCATATCATTCTATTATTTGGCAACATCATAATCTAGTTATAATCATTCCATTATTTGTTGAGTACCTTATTTATAATTTTTCATTAACAAATTTTTCATTATTTGTTGTGTACATTTTTAATTATGTATTTTAGATAAACTCTTACTAATAGTATGATTGGGTCAAAGAGTTTTAGTGTGCTTAATACATATTGCCAAATTGTCCTACAAAAAGGCTTTCCTAACAAATATCCATGTGAATTTGAAATTCTCCTAGTAATGATTTCCCCATTTGACTTTCTCAAGTCTGTGTTCACTGGTCCAACCATAGCTCTATTATATGAGACTAACATAACTCACCCCAAAAGGACATCTGTAGGTGACTAGAAAAAAGTCTCCTACTTATAGGAGACTTGGCCCCAGTGTAGTAAAGGTGGAAAAGATGTTATTACTTTCAGAACATTCTTGCAACCATTTAAATATTAGTATGTTTTTGCATTTTTTTCAAACCCATATTAGTCTAAATAGTTACCAGACACCAAAGAATCTCAAATGACTAAGACTGAGATGAAAAGAGAGAGGAAAAATGATTTCCTAATGTTAAAAATCTTAGAATCCTCATGAAGAAGACTTTATTCACCAGCGTTTCTCAAACTTGAATGTACTAGTGAAGTACCTTGCGGTCTTTTTATTTAATGGAAGTATAATTGACACACAACATTACATTAGTTTCAGGTGTGCAACATAACGATTCAATAGTTGTATATATTGCAAAATGATCACTACAATAAGTCTAGTTAATATTTGTCACCATACATAATTATAGATTTTTTCCTTATGATAACTTTTAAGATCTATTTTATTAGCAACTTTTAAATATGCAATACAATATTAACTGTAGTCACTTTTCTGTGTATTACATCCTCATGACATTTATTTTATAACTCTGAGTTTGTATCTTTTAACTCCCTTCATCCATTTGCTCATCTCCCAACTTCACTTTCCCCCCTCCCCAGCCCCTGGCAACCTCAATCTGTTCTCTGTATCTATGAGCTCGGGGGGTTTTTTGGTTTGTTTTGTTTTTAAGATTCCACATGTAAGTGAGATCATATAGTATTTGCCTTTCTCTGACTTGTTTCACTTAGCATAATGGTCTCAATGTCCATCAGTTTGTTGCAAATGATAAGATTTCATTCTTTTTAATGGTGGAATAATACCCCATTGTTTAAGTATGCTACATCTTCTTTATCCATTCATCCATCTATGTACACTTACGTTGTTTTCATACTTGTCTGTTGTAAACAGTGCTGCAATGAATATGGGGGTGCACATATCTTTTCAAGTTAGTGTTTTCTTTTTCTCTGACAAATGCCCAGAAGTGGAATTGCTGAATCATTTTGTAGTTCTATTTTTAAGTTTTTGAGGAACCTCCATACTGTTTTTCATAGTGGCTGCACCAATTTACATTCCCACCAACAGTACACAAATGTTTCCTTCACTTCCTCGTCAAAACTTATTTCTTGTCTTTTTGATAATAGCCATTCTACCAGTTGTGAATTGACATCTCATTGTAGTTTTGATTTGCATTTCTCTGAAGATGTTCATCATTTCTTCATCTACCTGTGGACCGTCTGTAGGTCTTCTTTGGAAAAGTGTCTATTCACATTCTCTGTCCATTTTTTAAAACACATTGTTTGGCTTTTCTTTTTTTTTTTTTTGCTATTGAGTTGTATGCATTCTTTATGTGTTTTAGATATTAACCTGTTATCAAATATATGATTTGCAAATTTTCTCCCATTCAGTAGGTTGTCTTTTCTTTTTCTTAATTTTTTTTCTTTTATTGATTCTAGAGAGAGGGGAAAGGAGGGAGAAAGAGGAGAGAAACATTGATGGGAGACAGAATCAACCATTGGTTGCCTCTAGCATGTACCCCTACTGGAGACTGAACCTGAAACCCAGGCATGTGCGCAGATGGGGAATCAAACCTGCAACTTTTCAGTCTGCAAGATGACTCCCAAACAACCGAGTCACACAGGCCAGAGAAGTAGGTTGCTTTGCATTTTATTGATGGTTTCCGGGGGAGGGGGTTATTTAAAAAATGTAGATTCTATTCCATAGGTTGAGGGGTGGGAGCTTTAATTCTGCATTTGTAACAGGCTCCATAGACCACTCCTTGAGTAGCCAAGTCATTTGACTGTTAAGAAAGGTAACAGTTTGGGGTACCAATTACTTAACAGGCTCATTATAAACACTTGACAAATGTCTAGAGTTGTTCTTTTCAATATTATTATTAATTTGCACACCAATTCTTTTCTTCTCCTGTAGTAACAATGGCAAATTTATTTCAGGAAATTGTTCTTGTAAAATACAATAAATTTCTTCTATTTGGAAGACAGAATAGCTATTCTCCCAACATATGCTGGGTGACACTGTTTCTTTTCAATGTCTTATTTCTGAAATGCAGAGTTAGAGGAGGGATGAATTCAGAGAGAAGTGAGTTTGACATATTTTGCTTTCCAAAGTCTTCATTGCTTTGAGTGACTATAGATATTGCTCCCTGACTCAGTGAATATATCAGACCAATGAATATATCAGACCACAATAAAACCCCTTCGAGAAGTTAGGGGAGAAAATATAGTTTTCTGTTCTTTTTTTCTTAGCTAAACAACTTTAACTCATTATTTTTCTTTTTTTAAAGATTTTATTTATTTTTAGAGAGAGAGGAAAGGAGGGAGAAAGAGAGGGAGAGAAACATCAGTGTCTGGTTGCCTCTCAAACGTCCCCTACTGGGGACCTAGCCAGCAACCCAGGCCTGTGACCTGACTGAGAGTTGAACTAATGACCCTTTGGTTTGCAGGCTGGCACTCAATCCACTGAGCCACACCAGCCAGAGCAAACTCATTATTTTTCTTTAAAGTTTCTTAGACTTTCAGTACATGCTTTTTGTCACTTTTCCTTCATTGGGCTGGTTACTCTCTTTCTTTTCTTTCTCTCTTTCTCTCTCTCTTTATTTTTTTATTATTTATTTATTTGTATTTACGAATGGGATCCATTTAGGTGGAAAGAATCTTCTGTTTAAGTACAATGATTTTGTGATAACTCAAAGCCTGTGAGAGAGGTGAAATGAATCAATGACTTTTCTATAGATGAAAAAGAAAAGCTCAGAAAGCTAGTTTTACTTGTCCAAGATCACACAGCTCATAAGTGACAGATGCATTATATGAACTTAGATTTTTTTCAATGTCATGTTCTTTCAAGCATGCCACGCTTACTTGCAAATCTGGGAGATAAAGTAAGCAAACAGATGATTATAATTTAAGCCAACATGGGCAGTAGTGATGTAAGTATACAAGTGTAGTATACACCACATGCTGCAAAGATCAGAGACAAGGAGAGATGTGTTCAGTTGGGAAGATCACACATAGCTTTGAAATGAGTCTCTCAGTGAGGTACTTAGTTCATGAGATAGCACTAGAAAAATTGGAAATCCCAGGACCTTTTCTCAGAAGCAGGAAGAGCCAAGTTTCAGATGAAAAAACCATAAAGATAAAGCTGGAAAGGGCAGGTTAGGGCCAGATCACAGACGTCTATGCATTCCAGGTGAGGCAGAAGCCTAGTCTGTAAACAACCAGCAGCTGTTGTAGATTCTTATCGAAGAAGTTAGTTAAGCATAGCTGAACTTTAGGAGAATAACTTCAATAAAAGGCAAAATTTAATAAATGTGATTGATATACAAAATGCCATGGTAATTGTAGGTCAGGAAAGAAAATGAGCTGGGAAGTCTGTATGTTTTTAGTTGATCTAGGATGGATTTATTAGGCAATCATTGTCAATGCAGAAAAAAACTAGGTCTGATCTCATAGAAGAGAATGAAATTGGAGACATTTAAACTTCTTTAAAATTTGTATTTCAGCTCATATGTGGACTCAAATAATTAGCACATCCAAGCAACCCCTTCCAATACTAATACTTGAAATCATTTTAAAAAATTATATATTATTTAGGTATTCAAAAAGGCAAAGTTAAAAATTTGTTTTTTTATTGATTTGAGACACACACACACAGAGAGAGAGATCTGTTTGTTGTTTTACATATTGATGCATTCATTGGTTGATTCTTGTATGTGTCCTGACAGGGAATTGAACCCACAATCTTGGCATGTTGGCATGACACTCTTACTGAACTACCCAGGGCCAGGTCTAAGAGTTTGGTCTTTAAAATAAAAGATAAAAGAACAAATCTACAGTAAGTTTTATTTTTAAAGTTGCTATTCCACCAACTAAGCTGAGATGAAACAGTAATTCATTAGATGACAAAGTTGTTTTTATTTCTCTTTAAATTTATTTCTGAGTTAATACAAATCTGACTTGTCACCAGAAAAGAGGAACCTTCTTGTAGAGACTTGTGCAGCTGCCCTGGGTCAATCTCTACAGGCAAAACTTGTCTTTGAACAATGCTAATAATGTAAATGTTAGTTAATTGAATTCTGGGTTTGATTGTAACTAAATCAGATTTTTAAAAAAATATTAATAAATTGGACTAGAATTCTCTTTGAAAAAATTTGATTTAAAAATGAAGAAACCTACTTGTTACTTGAGAAAATGCAAATTCTAAAACACTGATTCCAAAACACACATTCCAAAACATTTGTAATGAAAAAAATCCACAAAATTCTCAAAAAATAAGATAGAGTGGTATGAATATCTATAATGAGCAATAATACCACATTGTAGAAAAAGGAAGATTAATATCATTTTGATTCATGTCTTTTAAGCCAGGAAATCCATCTGACAGAAGGGTTAGTAGCTTCAGTTCATTTCAGTGAAATCAAAACAGAAAGAGCAGTAAGTAGTTACTCCTGATAAGAGAGGGCCAAAAAGGAGCAGCAAAGAAGTTAACGTTCCCGAACTGAAAGGGATTTGGTAAACATTGGGGCAAGTTGGGTGATGGTGGAGTCACCTGCCTGATTTTTATTATGTGATACAACTAAAGAGATAAAAACAAAAACAAAAAACAAAAAACTTCTGAGGCATTTGTTAACCAGAATTTTTGCCCTGATTATTTAGAAGGAAATACAATATTCAAAATGAAACTTAAGGGAAAGCAGTCACATTACTGTTGGAGAGTGGCCTGTGATCAGGCACAGGAACATACCAAGCAACCGTTGGCCAGAAAGTTCTGGCTTCATATGTCAGCTCCCCCTTTTACTAGATGTTTGATCCGATATAGGAAAGTCTCAGGAGCTAGGATATTGCTTCAGGAGGGGCATGTTTCAGCTACATTTGCATAACATTTTTCTTAGGTTGTGTAGTTGCTGGGGTAGCTGTGAGGGCTGTTGGAGATGGGGGTGGGGGGTAAGAAGGGTGGGGGCCTGAACCCACCACGCCCACCCTCTGGCCCTGCCTCAGGACCTTGAGCAAGATTCTACTCTCTCTAAGCCTAATCTCCTCCTTTGAACTGTGGGAACAACATACACTTATAAGTCTGCCGTAGATTAAAACTGAGGTAAATAACATGAAGTACTGGCTCCTAAATATTCAATACACATAAATAAACTGAAGGGATATTGAAAGGAAAATATTAAATGAGGATATCTGTTCCAGGGAAGATTGTTTCTATTAGGGAACTTTTTTTTTTCTTTCTTTCTGTTAGGGAAAGTCTTAACTCTGCTTTGTTCCTACAGAACTTTAGGTATATATTTTCTGATATTTAGTCCTAATTGCTGATTTTTTTTCTCCTTCATGTACTTTAAAGCAAAGCAATTCTTGTTTAAAACAACATTACTCATATTCTTGCTCAAATGCAAAGGGCTGGGCTTTCCTATAGAGCACTTAAAACCAGGTGATGATATCACACCCATCAGCACTCAACACACACTATGAGAACAGAAGTTGGTTCCGCCCAGTAGTTTTCTTCCATCCTTGGTCCCTGAAGAGAGTGAATTGTTCTGGAAGCCCTTATTCACTGCTGTCCCATGGATGGCAAAATATTAGAGCAGTCCCCTGCCCTTCCCCACACCACATTAAGAACTAAAATGACAGTCAAAGGGAATATAAACTGTTAAGGTAGCTCAATGCTCATAAGTTACCTCAGAGTAATGGAAAAGTATAAAACCTGTTCCAAGATTTTACAGGGGGTGTCCAAGTTTTAGTATCTCTGGCCCACACTGAAATAAGAAGAGTTCTCTTGGGCCACACATTAAATACATTACAATACATACTCACAAAAAATATATAGCATTTTAAGTAAATTTACAATTTTGTGTTGGGCTGCATTCACAGCCTTCCTGGGCTGCATGTGGCCTGTTGCCTACGGGTTGGACACCCCTGCACAGGTACCCTCCTTCCACCCCTGCCTTACCACCTCACCTGTCAGAACACTCGGGTACTAGAAATATTACTGTTGACTCAGCATTTTGTTAGCCTGATTCTATTCATTCTCAATAACTATGAAGATACATTTTCTGCTTCTGGTCAAGATAGTGAATAGATAAACACAGTACTCGAAACCTCCCACAACCACATCACAATTACAACTAAACTATAAGACAACCATCATTCAGAACCACCTGAAATCAAGCTGAACAGAAGTCCTATAATATGACATCAAGACTGGGAGGAGGTGGGGAGACCAGAACGGTTCAAAATCTGGAGGGATATCTTAGCTGTGGAGGTCCCCGCCTGCAAAGCAAGGGGTCTCAGCCCTACACTAGAACCCTCAGCCCAGGGTTCCAATGCTGGTAAGAGAAATCCCCATAACTTCTGGCTGTAAATACCAGTGGAAATTGTGGCTGAGTGAGATGTAGGGCTTCTGGATCCCAAGTGTTCTTTTAAAAGGAACACTTGGGACCATTCACGGACTTACTCAGACCCACTTGCTCTGAGCTCCAGTGCTGGGGCAGCAGCTGGAAAGTCACCAGGGGCATATGGGGAGAAACTAAAGTGCCTGGCTTCAGGACCAAGGCTGGAAAGAGAGCTTTCTCCTAGACAGAGGTGCTGGCAGAGGCCATTATTCCTTTGCTGAATCCTCCCCACCAAGAGCCAGCAGGCTCTTCATGTCTGTGTCTCCATCAGCCTGACTAAAACTGTTCCCCCCAACCTGGTGATTCCCTGAGAATACACCCTACCCAGATTTCATGCCCATCCAAGCATTTCCAGTAATCATGCAAATAGCCCCTCTTGGATCATAATTCAGATTTTCCTAAAATTTCTCAAACAAGCAGTATCTGGTCTCTCTGTACCCTATACCTCTTGCTAAGTGGCCCCAGGCCTGATACAAATGATAGCCCACCTCAGTTCACAGGTTGGTCTTTCCTGGACACCTCTGAGCCCAGCATAAGTAGCAGCCATGTGCAGACTGCTCTGTATTTCATACTGTGTAGTGGTCCTGGGCAGGGCATAACCAGCAGCTGATCTTGGTCTGCACCTCCTGGGATGCCTCAGAACCAGTGCACCTGGTGGACAGCTTTAAACCATGCCGGATTACAACCTACCACCTCCACAAGCAACATACTCAAGGGGTGGCCTTGGTAGGCACTGAAGTCCCACTGACGTGAATCCTGCTCTATGGGATGTGCCCTGGCATAACAGCTCCTCCTCTGTAGTCTCAACTAGTCCTTGAAGCTGATCAGCCTGGGGATCAATCTCTCCCAGTGATGTTCCAACGGCAATCAACTCTCAACTACAAGAGGACAGTGCACACAGCACACACTGGGGGAGCAACTGGAGCAACCATCCCAGGTGACTAAAGAGGCTGCACCACTGGCCCATATAGGACACCTACTATATAAGGCATCTCTACCAACACTGAAAAACATAGCAGCTCTACCTAATGCATAGAAACACACAGAGAAGCAACCAAAATGAGAAGACTAAGAAACAGATCTCAAATGAAAAAAAAAACAAGAAAAATATCAGAAAAAGAAGTAAATGAAATGGAGACAAGCAAACTACCAGATACAAAGTTCAAAAAAATGGTTATAAGGATGCTATATATAGTGAGAACTTCCAGGAACTTAGTGAGAATTTCAGTGGAATTAAAAAGGGCATGGAAACCATAAAAAAGAACCAGTCAGAATTGAAGAATACACTATTTGAACTAAAAAATATATTATAGGGAATCAATAGTAGAGTAGCTAAAACAGATCAGTGATTTGGAATACAAGAAAGCAGAAACTATCCAATCAGAACAGAAAAAAGAAAAAGAATTTAAAAGATGAGAATAGTGTAAGAAGACTCTGGGGCAGCATCAAGTATAACAACATTTGCATCATAAGTGTACCAGAAGGAGAAGAGAGAGAGCAAGAAATTGAAAACCTATTCGAAAAAAAAAAAATGATGGCAAACTTCCTTAGCCTGGTGAAGGAAATAGACATACAAGTCCAGGAAGCACAGGAGTCCCAAATAAGATGAACCCAACAAGGCCCACACCAAGACACCTTATAATTAAAATGCCAAAGGTTAAAGACAAAGAGAGCTTCTTTTGTAGAAAGGTTTTTTAAAATTTATTTTCAGATAGAGGGGAAGGGAGGGAGAAAGGGAGGGAGAGAAACATCAGTGAGCAAGAGAAGTTGACCCTTGTACACCCCCAAATGGGGACTTGGCCTGCAACCCAAGCATATGCACTGACCAGGAGTTGAACCAATGACTTTTCCATTTGCAGGATGACATCTAACCTACTGAGTCACACCAGTCAGGGTAAAGAGAGAATCTTAAAAGCATCAAGAGAAAGACAGTTAGCCTTGTCTGGTATGGCTCAGTGGGTTGAGCCCTGGACTGTGAACTGAAAGCTCACCCCTTCAATTTCCCGTAAGGGCACATGCCTGGGTTGCAGGCCAGGTGGGGGAGTGCAAGAGGCAACTGATGCTTCTCTCACACATGGATGTTTCTCTCCCACTCTTTCTCCCTCCCTCTCTAAAAAAGACATAAAATTTCTTTTTTAAAAAAGAGGAAAACAGTTATTTACCTATGAAGGAGCTCCCATGAGACTGTCAGCTGATTTCTCAACAGAAACTTTGCAGGCCAGAAGGGATTGGCACAAAATATTCAAAGTGATGAAAAGCAAGGACCTACAGCCAAGATTGCTCTACCCAGCAAAGCTATCATTGAGAATGGAAGGACAGATAAAGATCTTCCCAACAAAAAAAGCTAAAGGAGTTCATCACCACCAAACCAGTGTTACAAGAAATTATAGTCTTCTTTAAAAAGAAGAAAAAAGATAAAAATATGAATAATGCAATGGTAATATATACATATCTATCAACAATTGCCTTAAATGCAAATGGATGAAATACTTCAATCGAAAGACATATGGTAACTGAATGGATAACAAAACAAGACCCTTACATATTCTGTCTAGAGGAGACTCACTTCAGACCAAAAGGCACACACAGACTGAAAGTAAAGGAGTGGAAAAAGATATTTCTTAAAAGTGGATAAAAAACTAAAGTTGGGGTAGCAATACTTATACCAGACAGAACAGACTTTAAAACTAAAGCTATACTAAGAGAGAAAGAAGGACCCCACAATCCCACTTCTGGGTATTTACCCAAAGAAACCCAAAACAATAAATCAAAAATATATGTACATCCATATGTTTATTGCAGCATTATTTACAATGGCCAAGTTATGGAGCCAGCCTGAATGTCCATCAATAAATGAATGGATGAAGAAGTGGTGCATATGTACAATGGAATATGATTCAGCCATAAAAAAGATGAAAATTTGCCATCTGCAAAAGCATGGAGGGACCCAGAGGGTATTATGCCAAATGAAATAACTCAGACAGAGAAAGACAAATGCCAGATGATTTCACTTATATGTGCAATCTAAAAAATAAAATAAGCAAGCAGAATGGGAACAGACTCATAGATATAGAGAATATTTTGATAATTGCAAGATGAGAGGGGTTTGGGAGGATAGGTGAAAAAAGTGAAGGGATTTAGAGGTACAATTGGTAGTTACAGAGTGGTAAAGTACAGCATAGGAAATATAGTCAATAATATTGTAATTACTATACATAGTGTCAGATGGGTAATAGATTTATCAGGGTGATCACTTTGTAAGTTACATAAAAGTCTAATCACTGGGTTGTACACCTTAAACTAACATAATATTGTACTTTAGCTCTAATTTAAAAATAAAAAATTTTTAATTAAAAGAGATCTTTTTGTCTAAAAACTCATTAAATACTTACAAATGAGTGAATAAATGAACTTGCCAGGGACCACTCCTGAGAGTTCTGCATTTATTCATTCATTCATTCGCAAAACTAACACGATGGATCCCTAGTATGTGCAGGTACTGTGCTAAGACTATGTGTCCATAGCCTTTTGTTACTGTGATAAGACATGAGTCCCCCAGGAGTGAGATTTTGGCATAAAATAGTCATGCAATGGTAAACCTCTAGATCATACAAAATAATATATTATGTTTTAGAGATGGTAGTAATGGGCATAATTATACAAGAAGGAAGCTATGTAGAATATAACTTGACTACATCACACACTTAACTAAAACTGAATTTGTTGTCATTAACAATTTCACTTGGCTTTCTTATATGGGTTTATGTGGGCTTTTGGAAACATGATTAAAATATCCTGGTCTACTTAGAGAAGATGGCTAAGGATGTCTGAACTCAAAACTCCTTTTTTCTTAAATATTCCTTTGAGCAAGCACAGGTGTTTAAAATCATTCCTTTAATCTTAGAGGTTTGTACTAAAGAACAGGCTTATTAATGTTTGTTGTTATTGATACTGAGAACAGTGTTTCTACTACAAATAAAAATATTTAGTATAATAGTTGATCTTCCTTCCTTCTTTCCTTCCTTCTAAGTAGAGTTTGAAGACCAGGCTAAGTGGCTTGGTATTATACAAAAGCATTAGTTTCCATCAGGAAATTATTAATGTTATTCAATTATTCTCTCTCAGCTTTCATTGCTGAAGGGAAGTGACATACTGTTGACAGCTATCAGAGCTCTCCATGCTTTATTGGAAAGTCATTTGAAAAATTACCATATCATTAAAATCAAATCTCAAAAAATTTCAAAAGTCTTTCAGAGAACTCCTCAGACAGGTGTAAGATAATATAATTACTATATATTCACTCTCTGCCTTCTAGCATTCAGATATTGGTTAAAGGGGAAAGGGGCTTGAGTGGAATGCAGTGTTCCTGAAGGGAAGCTAACCCTTTATCCTAGCTTCCTTCTCTTCTCCAAGGAAGGGCAGCCTGATAGAATCACTTGGAAGGTTCTCCATCTCTTTAAGCAAAGGAGGCTCATTTCCCAGCTGGATATCCACCTGGTCTTGGATTTGCTGACCTGTGGAGGAAGGTGCTTTCAGAACCTAGGAAGAGTGTCTGGAATAGAATGCATGGTAGTGCATGGAGGCATTCCAGGCACAGAATGGCAAGGGCAGTCCCTCCAATGTCTTGGTTTTTGATACAAAAGGAAGGCAGAGGAGCCTGTTTTGAGAACAGTGCTGACACAGAAGGCAAAGAACCTACTCTCAGAAAAGCAAAAGAGTTAGGTGGAGTGAAAAGTATAGTAAAATAGTAAAAGATAAATCTGAAAAGATAGGGTGAAGCCAGATTATGTAAGACCTTGCATACCAGGGCAGGACAGGTATAATCAATTCAGTAAAAAATTGGAAACCATTGTAGTATTTTTTAAGCTAAAACTGGATCTAATCAGTGCTCTAGGTTAGGAAAATCAATTTGACAGAAATGCATGGACTGGATCAGGGCAGGGAAAGATAAGCGATAAGAAACATGCATGTGTGATGCTAAAGAAGATTTAAAATTAAGCACCATAATGAGATACCACTATGTAGTGGTAACCTATTTGCATGGTTAAAACTAGAAAATATGTGTATATACTGACAATATCAAGTGTTGACAAAGACTCAGAGCAACTGAAACTCCCATACACTGCTGGTAAGAATAAAAAATTGATCAACCACTCTGGAAAATGGTTTGACAAGTTTCTTACAAGGTTAAATATACATTGACCATATAACCCAAAAATCCCACTCATGGTTGTCTACCCTAGAGAAAGGAAAATATATGTTAACATAAAATCTTAGACATCAGTGTTTATAGAAACTCTATCATAATTGCCCTCACATGGAAAACATCCCAAAAGTCCCTGAGTGGGTGAATTGATAACAAAGTGTGGTACCTCAGTACCATAGAGCACTACCAAGCAACAAGGAAGAAGGCATCATGCTGAGTAAAAGAAGCCAGTCTCAAAAGGTTCCATATGGTATGATTCTACACAATATGGTATTGTGTGGTATGATTCACACAATATTCTTAAGGAGACAAAACTATAGATATGGAGGACAGATCAGTGATTGCTAGGGGTTAGGGGAGGGAGGTGAGGTAATAACAATAGTAATAATAGGTTAGCAGGAGGTCATTTTCAAGGGGTGATGGAACCATTCTGTATTCTGATTGTACTTGTGGTTACATAAATCTGTACATGTGTTTAAAATCATAGAACTGACCTTCCAGCATGTCTGCAGAGTGAATAATTAGTAATAGTCTACCAAATTTGGAAACAGGAGGGAAAGCAAACCTGGCAGAGGTATCCATTCCATCCACCACATGCTCAGTAGCTGGTGATTGGAAGACACTCTGCAACAGTGTTCGAGTCCTGGGCAGGAAGGCCTTCTTCCAGGACTCTCTGTTTCACAGTCTCTGTCTCTTTCTTGAAGGCATTGTGGCTACCCTCAGACCCCTTTTGAAGCTCAAGATAGTAAAAAAAGAAGACTAAGAAGCTCATCAGGTACCACTCAGACCCATGCCGAAATTAAATATAACTGGTGGAAACTCAGAGGCATTGATAGTTGGATGCGGTGGAGATTCAAGAGTCAGATCTTGATGCCCAACACTAGTTATAGGGGCAACAAGAAAACAAAGCGCATGCTGCCCAGTGGCTTTCAGAAGTTCCTGGTCCACATTGTCAAGGAGCTTGCAGTGCTGCTGATGCGCAACAAATCCTACTGTGCTGAGATTGCTCACAATGTCTTCTTGAAGAACTGCAAAGCCATCATGGACAGAGTAGCCCGGATGGCCATCTGAGTCAACAACCCCAATGCAAGGCTGTGCAGAGGAGAAAACGAATAGACAGCTTGTGTGCACACTGTGTTTGTGTTGATAAAACCACAAAATTCTGCCATCAAAAAATAAAAATAAATAAAATCAGAACCATACACCGAAAAAATGAAGGCACATTTACAGTATGATAATTATAAACACTAAAATTTCAAAATGAAAGCAAAGTAAAAAAAAAAACCAACAAATTAGGAAGGAAAGCAAGACATTTTCCATTGTTTGAAATATCTGACAGAGAACTTCAGCAAAAAGAAACAAAGTCAATGCTAAATGGGATGAAGAAATGGAAAAACAGAATCTTAAGTTAGTATATAGATTCACTGATTAATTCAGGGTTAGTGAATATGCTTGTGGCAGATTGTACTTCCGACATAGCTGCAACAACATGTGTCAGCCTTCATGCTCTCCTGGTACCTTGCTACCCCTTCACCAAGAGATAGGTGTCCCTATCTTTGAATTTGTGACTGCCAAGACCAAGAGTGTATGGTGGAAGCTATGATGTGAGCTTCCTGAGGCTAAAGCATAAAAATGCAATGCACTTCCTTCTTCGTCCCTTAGAACACTTTCTCTTGGAACCCAGACACTATAGTATGAGGACTTTCAAGTAACCCATGCAAAGGTCTATGTGAAGAGTCATGGAGGTCTCTATCCACAGCCCTGGCTGATCTTTCAACCAAAAACCAGTGCCACTTGCCAGCCATCTGAGAGAGCGCTTTTGAAAATTGAGTCAAACTAGCTGACATTGTCTGGGGCAGAGAAGAGTGTGTCTGCCAAACCCTGCCGAACTTGGCTGTTATGAGCAAAGGAAATGAATGCTGTTATTCTAATCTACTATGTTTTGGGGGTGGTGTGTTACACAGCAATAGATAGCTAATGTAATGCATTTACTCACTTATCAACACCAAAATCAGAGTGCCTTCCTGGTTTGTAGTGTTCAAAAGAATTCTTGGGACAGGATGAGTCTTAAAGGAAAAGAGTACATGATTGATTAAAGAAGTTAGACACTGGGCATAGTATTAAGTGATGACATTAGTGATATTTGCAAATCCTGTTAGAATCCAGAACTCTCATTTTAGATATTGAATAAGACAAAATTCAGGTGGGTTGTGACCTTCCCAAGGTCAGACAGGTATTTAGTACCAGAGCTAAAGATCTAAATCTGAACTTTTGACTGCAGTTTTGTATTCTTTTCACTTTGCCTATCCCTTCCCAATAACAGATTCCAGAGACCTGAATCACAGGACCTAAAATGGCCAATATATGCCTGAGTATTTCTACTTCCTCCTCCCATGCCCATGATATATGTCATTAGTTAAATACAGCACTCTCCTAAGGTCACTGACGTGCATGTAGATAATTAGACCCAAATTGCAATTAGAGACCCTGAATAGAAACATGCAAGGAAGATGCTATCACTGATTTGTTATCAGGAGTGTCAGAGGAACACAGCAAAGGGGGCTCAAAATATAAGCTATAAAATGATGTAATATCAAAATGCATTGTGCACAAGCAAGAAGGAAGGCTTTAGACATGACTGCTCAGGATAAAGTTGTCTGAAAAAAAAAAAACCTCACAAATTTCTTACAGAATCTGCTTAGGAATCACTTCTCACATCCTCATGGAACTCTGCTCTAGATCCTATCAGAAAATTTATATTTAGTAGTTTTAAACTTATTTTGTTGTGGTTGAAAGAAAACCTTTACTTTAGTTCTAATGTGTGTAAATAATTTGGCCTCATCTTGAGTACAATAGAATTGGAACATATACAGGGCAGTATGGAAAAATTGTACACTTTGATGATTCTGTTCTTCATAATGCACTTGGCATTGTTGCAAAGTAGGCTCAGAAAAAAAATAGACTATTTCTAGAGTATGATTTAAAAGCAGAGGTTACAAACCTGTGGCATTGTGGATTTTAGGGTAACTCAGTAAGAACAGGATTCAGGTTCATCTAATATAAGACCAAGAGGAGAGCTTCTGTGAACTACATCATAGGAGAGCAAAACACTGCAGTAGCAACTGCAACTGTAATGATCACTAGCCTCTTTCTAGGATTCTGAGTAGGGCATGGATGGAGTTAGGCATTGGAGGTTATTTGGGTAAGATAAATAACCAAGTGCATCCATTCATTCATTTGTTTGTTCATTCACTAAGTACCTATTATGTGCAAATATTCTGTTAAAACAGTGTGGGGAATACAAAGATGAAACAGGCAGAGATTTTGTTTTCAAAAGTTCAATGCCACTAGCAGGAATGCCACTATCCTTTCTTAATAGAGTAGAATTTGAGAACATGAGTCTAACTAATGACTTAGAAATCTAAATATCGTCCAGTGGCACCCAAACACAAGAACCTTGGGTTTAATCATTAGAAGCAGGATATGTCACTACAATCATCTACACAAATCAGCAGTCTTCAAAAATATTAGTAGCATGTCGTTCCTTCTCTCTCTCTCTCTCCCTTTTTTCTACATTCATTACATTATCATTTGAAAAAAATTACTAACTGCTGCATCACTTAGATGCATTACTGTGCTGTGAGGAAATTATTCCTGGTAATGAAACTCTTTTCATCAGCTCCGCTTTCAGATTTGAAATACAGGCTCGTCCTTTAACAAGCGTTCTTTTCAGAAAAATATGCAGCAGACGTGGCAAAACAGAAATGTAATAATACTCTATGAAATTGACTAGTTTGGATAATATTTAAACTTTCCTTTTTTGTAGTTGGACTTTTTTATCACAGAAATTTTTCTGTCCACATAAAATTTTCAAGAAGGTTAAGGTCATTATTTTGTGTACATTATTCTCCAATCTTCAGAGATTAGTAAACTTCTTGTTAGATCTTTTCAAGTTTTTGTGCTTAGACGCCCTTGATTTATATTTCCCCTAATCTTTTCTGGAATAGAATATCTCAGTACTTTCCACTGGATTTTCCTAAATACCAACAACTTAGTTTTCAGCTAACAACCTAACCTGACCACTTCTCAAAACCCTACAATATCTGTTAAGGATCAGTGCCAAAGGACAAGACAGAAAGAATCTAAAGTGAACTTTGGAGTCAATCCAGTTTGGGTCCCACATTAAGCTCTGCCACCCCCTGTGTGACTTTAGATAAATTACTTAACCTCGATGAGCCTCGGTTTCCTTATCTGTAAAACGGGGATACAACGCACATTGAAAAGTCATAATGAGAATTACGGTGAGTATGGTACAAGAAAGCTGGGAGCCTGGTGCTTAATAGACACTCATTAAATAACAAGTTCCCTTCTGGCTCTTCCTAAAAAGGGTAACAACAATGCTCAGGATTTAATCATTAAAACATTTAAACAGTTACAAATCCAAACCACTCAGATACCAATAAACTTTTCTGACACTTTGATATGTAGAAGATTTGGGACTTCCCCTCTTTCTTCTTAATGGAAAAAAAGCACCACACCTTAGGGACAATGAAAATTTGTGAGAAAGCTACCTATAATTTCTACACTCTAGCCCCACGACTTTCCAAACGGCCACATTTTTTTCACAGTTGCCATCAGAGTGTGTTTATCATGGCGTCATCTCTTTTAAGGTGCTGAGAGATTTATTCCAGGTGATAATGGGAAGCTGCTGAAGAAGGAACGGAAGGCTGCGGAGGGGTTCGAGTTCCCTTATGATATCGTTCAAATCTTTCTCCAGCACAGAAACCCCACAAAGAGCTCCTCTGCGGTTCTCCTTACCCAGGGCTATTTCTTTAAATTGTTTGACGTCAGAGAAGGAATGCTATAGCAACAGTCTGTCAAAACTGAAATTAACTCAGAAGAAGGATGGGGGTGGAGAAAGGAAAACTGTTCCCTCAGCGGGTACTGACTTCAGAGCAAGTAAATTGGGTAGATGCATTCACTTTATGACATTTTAAACATCAAACACCCAGAAAAATGTGGGGAAAATCAAGCCTGTTGAGAAGCCTAGGATGTTTAAGGCAGAGGAGAGCGACGTGACAGGGTTATCTGGAAGGCCCGTTTTCATCAGTGATAGTAGTGAAGAATAACTTCCAAGTATTGATCATTTATTTAGAGGAAGGCTCTGTGTAAACGTTATCTCATTAAATATTTTATCATCTGTATAAGGCAGATACCATTTTTCCTATTTTTCAACAAGGAATTCGAGGTCCTGATGACGGTCCAGTCTCACAAATAGCGATGGTAGACCGGGGATTGCAATGCAATTTTGTGTAACTCTGGACTTCAGTTTACTTTCTTACATTTACAATTTCATAATGTTAAATCTAAATGAGACCTTGGGGTCTTCTAAGCCAGCCCCCCTATCCTGCCCACCGGCCAACTGAGGCTTATGCACTAGCAGGAAGGAAACTGGCCACACCACTTGGGCCCTACTCAAAAGTGTGTGCCGGCGTCCAGGCGCCACGCCGACAAGAAAACGAAACTGCCCGGGAATTAATGTTTTTCTTCTTCTGGCAGGAAACGAGACAAAAAATAGGAAGCAGAAGCTGCGCTCTGCGTCCCCTCCCTTCGCCCCCCACCCAGGCCCGCGCGTGCCCCAGGGCTTGCTCGTGCCAGCAGCGCGTTCGCGCTGATTCCGCGCGCCTCGTGCCTCGCGCCTCCTGCCTGGAGCCACGTCCCCGCCCCGGCCCCCGCGCCGCCAGAGTTGGCAGCTGAGCAGCGCTGGCCTGGGTGTGGCCGGCGGATCTCCGCAGCGCTGGTCTCATCGGTTCTCTGCGCTCTGCACACCAGCTCCTCGCGCGTGGGGCTGCTGAGCGCCCAGAGGACTCAGGCAGCACCAGGTCGACGGGCCGGAGCTCACTCTAGGTAGGCAGCGATTGAGCGAGCTGCGGCTCGCCGGTGCGCCCCGCAGGGGTATTGCGGGCTTCCCGCAGGGGGCGTGAGGCGAGGCTGGGCCGCCAGCGGGAACCGGCCCTGGAGCGGCTGGGGGCCAGCTGGCTTTCTCCTGAATCAGAGACCCGGGGCTCTGAGCTGCAGACTCTGCCGGGGAGGGGTGGGACGGACGTGCCTTAGTCGCGCTCTGCTCCAGTGAGGGGACCGTCCATATTCCTAGCTTCGTGACCCCCAGGTTTCTCTCGACGCCCCGAACTCTACCCTCCTGGGGCAGAGCGAGAGATCGTTCTGAGAACAGCGGTTATCCGGGATTGCCCAGAAGGGTTATTGGGTGGAGAGCCCTGTGAAAGCTCAGTAAAGTTCTCCGAGTACTAAAAATGAGCCCAGTGGTTTCGTGTTAAATTTATTTTGGAAACGATATGAAGCCCCAGCATTTTGGGAGTTGTTGGGTGAAATTAATGGATTTCAAACACTTGTAAGATCAGTACATAATAAAATGTTTTCCTGTAATCCTCACATTCTTTTTCTGCTGCAAAACACAAATGATTGGCTTATACTTTGATATTTTTTTGCTATTTGGTAAGGGAAGATTGACTTTCTAAAAGCTTAAAAGCAGACTTTCATTTGTTTATAGAAGCAATGCGTTGTTATTTTGCATCTCTCTTCCCCTTTCTCTACTCTTTTTCTCTTTTAGTAAAGGATGTGGCTGCATTTGTCTGCCTCTCTGCCACTGGCAAAACAGCCAGCTTGTGGATTAGCACCCTACTGGGAAGTTTTCTTAAGACATTTAATTGTTGATTAGATCTCTGTGTTGTCACCCCATTTTAGTGTTGTAAACTGAGATGGTGACCTTTAAGTACATCTTGTAGAATAGAGATAGAGCACACACTGCTTATTTAAGATGAAAGCAAAGAGATTTCTAGTCAGGAGGAAAACAAAGGTCTGTATACACACGGTTGCATGCCTTGAGTGTCTCCCAGGCACATTTTAAGACTTCAGTGTGGGGCTTTGGGGTTATTACTGATGTTAGGCTCTGTCGACATAAGAATGCCCAAAGCCGTAGAGAATTTTTATGAGTTTATCTGAGCCAGATTGACTGCATGTGGGGAAGCAAGATGTCAAATGCTTCTGGAGAATTACAGTTTTGCAGTTTCTTTTATACTTTTGGAATTAAGGAGGGAACTAAGGAACAGTATGAACGAACCTGTGGAAGAAAGCAAGGCACGGAAATCACTATGATTGGATTACAGCAGAGGCTTTCAGCCTTTTCATCTCATGGCACACATAAAATAATTACGAAAATTCTGCGGCGCACCAAAAAATATATATTTGTGCTGATCTAACAAAAAAATAGGTATAATTTTGTTTCATTCACACTGGACAGCTATTGTTGTGTTGGCTATTGTCATTTAAAAATTTGACAATCTAAGGGAAAAAGAGGTCAGTGCCCTTGATCGAATAGTCAGGTATTGTACATTTTTAAAATTCTTGGGGTGCACCAGTTGAAAATTGCTGGATTGTAGGATAGTTAACAAGGTTATGTGTACTCTTGAGGGGTCTGAAAAAGGCATTTCAAAGGTGTGTTAACCCAGATGCACAGAAACAATGGCCAGGGCTTGCTCGAGACAAAGATGACCTTTTACTTGGGCAATTACAGCCCTGAGATGTAACTAGCCACCATGACCTGCCCAGCCAGGAATTTCTGATCAGATCATTCTGTGAAGTTACCTTCAATTAGATTTATTACAGAGCTCCTTTTTTTTTTTCTGTCCATAGGTCTGAAAGTTTATTGTATATTTCAGTATTTGGTTAAAGATCATTTTAAGATTTCTTTATTGCATTTTGGTTTGTAGATGAATTTGGAACTGAAATAAAAACTTTTAAAATATTGTTTTTTGAACATGGTTAACTCTCTTATGTGTGCACATTTTTAAAATTATAAAATTGGTTCATATGGCTGTAATATATTTAGATTTATGTCTTTGTGAGCCATAGGTGTTATTTAAGAGGTTATTCTGAGTCATTTCTCTTTGTTAACCTGAAGTATTGCTTCTTTTAGTAATTTTTCAGCTTTACTGAGGTATAATTGACATATAACATTGTTTACATTTAAGATGTACAATGTGATAATTTGATACACATATATATTGCAGAATGATTACCACAATAAGGTTAACACATTCATTACCTCACATAATTACCTTGGGGGGAGGGTGCTGAGGGCATTTAAGATATACTCTCTTAGTAACTCTCAATTGTGCAATAGAATATTGTTAACCATAATCACCATGCTGTACCTAAGATTCCCAGAACTTACTCATCTCCCAACTGGAATTTTGTACCATTTAATTGACATCTCCCTAGAACTGTTTCTTTTAAGTCATTGGCACTTTAGTATGTCAGCACATATTTTTACACTTTATAAATAGTCTCTGGGACATTTTGAAAATTGAGAATTGCAAGTAAAAGTTAGACATTTTTCTGCCCTTACCAAATACTGCCTGGGATGGTGTGATTTCTCTGATTTCTTTCAGGCATGTATTGAAGTTCACTGTGTGATTAGTTTCTTTAGCTTGCTAACTGGTTTAATCTGCATTCATTATAAGAACATCTGTCTATTGAACATCTGGGTCGAGGCAGTGCTATACATTATTCTATTTATATCTCACATTGACTTGGCAAAGGAGGCATTATACAGTTCTGTAGGTAAGGAAACCACCTCTGAGATGTGCCGGTGGTCATGTAGTTAAGTAAGTAACTCAGTTGGGGTTCAAGGCCAGACCTCTCTATTCCTAGAGTCCATGTTCTCTGTGCCACACTGAC
This sequence comes from Trachops cirrhosus, assembly GCA_028533065.1. Taxonomy (NCBI): domain Eukaryota; kingdom Metazoa; phylum Chordata; class Mammalia; order Chiroptera; family Phyllostomidae; genus Trachops; species Trachops cirrhosus. The sequence goes on from CM052539.1 coordinate 156,210,987, forward strand.
TTAGAGCCAGGGCATGAGGAATGGTCCTCAATTACTGGGATAAATTATTAGCATATTTGTAACTTTTCCAAGACATGTTAGAGATGTGGGTTTGTTTTTCCAGCATGATCATTACTATTCATCTGTGTTATTACACAGATCCTCATATCAACCATTCTCCTCTCGCCTCTTTATTTATTCCTGATTAAATGTCTAGCTCAGAGTTCAAAACCTCCCTCTTGCTATGGCAAAATTTCTTTTATTGACATTAGTAGTAGGTAGTGGTAGTTTAATTACCCTTCCAAAATAATAACCCCATTTCAGTGTGGGTTCTCTAGAGCCATAGATATAACTAATTGGGATGATTACAAACAGGATGACAATCTATTCTTGAATTTGGTAACCCTTTGATATCCCTGAAATTAAACCAGAAGGTATTTAGATATTTCTCCCTGTAATAATCCCATCCCTCCTACAGCTTCAATTTCAGTTTCTATGGAATCATTTACGTTATTATACAAACCTTCTGTTGTGGCTCCCATCTATTTTTTTTTTTAATCCTCACCCAAGGATATTTTTCATTTGATTTTAGAGAGAGAGGAAGGGAAGGGGGAGAAACATTGATGTGAGAGAGAAACATCAATCAGTTGCCTCCTGTATGCTCCAGACCAGGGATTGAACCTGCAACCTAGGTATATGCCCTGACTAGGAACTGAACCTGAAATCTTTTGGTTAATGAGATGACGCTCCAAGCAACTGAGCCACCTGACCAGGGCTATCTCTCATCTTAAATAAGATTCTTTCTTGATCCAGTATTCTGCCCCATTTCTCTGCTCCACATGTGGAAAGCATAATTTTTTTTGATAAAATGAAAACAAATATAGGACTGATCACCAGAAACTATTGGGTTGGCCAAAAGATCCATTATGGTTTTTCCATAGAATAAAATACAAATTTTTCATTTTCACCAATAACTTTATTGATTTGGATATTTTGAGTATGTTGGCTATCTTCCGCTATTGGCTTCTAATGGGTAGAGGCCAGAAGTGCTACTAACCATCTTCCAATGCATGAGACAGTCTCACAGGAAAGAACCATGTTTGGCCACAATGTCAATAGTACCAAGAAACTTCACAAACCACTTTTGACACATTTGATCAGTCACAGCACAAACCTTGTTTTCCATCTCAGTTGTGTTTTTACCTTTCTTAAAATAATAAAGCAAAATACACCAAAATGTTACTTATTGTCTACCATCTTCAATATTAAAATGGATACACAAAAATCCAATAGTTTTGATAAATTTTTTAAAAATGTGTGCTATGACAGTTGTCACAATACAGCCTAACAAAATTGTTTTGAATGAAGTTAAAGACAACTAAGCACTACTAGAGCCATCATATGGAAAAAACTAAATGAATTTTTTGGCCAACCCAATAGTTACCTACAGGGGATGGGTAGGAACTAAAAAAAGGGATAATGGAGGGAATGGCTCTGATTATACCTTTTTGTATAGTTTTGAGTTTTGGAAACATGTCAGTGTTTTATATGTTCAAAAATAAAATTAACACAGTTGGGTGGGCACACCCCCCAAGAAAACTGAATACAAACAGCAACAAATGAACCAAATGTACTTCAATGTATATTAATTCTCAGAAGAAAAAAATGAATCCAAGTATGTTTCTGACATAGGACTTTGACTATACATACACCTTTAATCTAAAGATAAAAAGGACTTCCAAAAAAATCTTGAACCCTATATAATAATCTATTATTTATAGTGGTAAAGACGAGACATAGCAATTCTGAAACTATTTTGTCTATATTGTAGGATTGGGCAAATGACTAAATTTATTGATATTTGGGAATCTTGGGTATTAACTGAGGGAGAAAGGATATAAAAATAAGAAATGGAAGAAGGCAATGAAGAACTCCTTGGTGTTGGATTGGGATTAGATTTATTAACGTGAACTTGTGATTAAAATGTATATACATTCATAAATATGTACACATAGATTTCCTAGTTCTATCTAATGAAAGGGCCTAGTAACAACGACATTCTAGCAGCATTTATCACAACTAGTGCTCAGATCGAAATGGCTGGTTCCAGCCAGAGCTAGGGCAGGGAAAGGATAAGATGAGCCTAAAACACAAAGAAGTGTTGAAAAAAACTGACAGAGGCAGGTAAAAAGGACATAGGACTAGCTTGAATGGCCATACTGGGAAAATTTGAGCATCAAAATGAATTTAAGGTAATAATTGATTATAACCCATTGAATAAAATAAGAAATCAACAGCCATGATAAATAAATAAAGTGAGGAAAAGGGGAAAGCTCTGCCAAATAGATTGCCAATTAAAAAATGTAGAAGGAACAATAGAAGTGAATAGTTTGTGACTATTGTGGTAAAATTAGGCAAGTGCTATTAATGGAGAAAGTTTGATAGGGAAAATGATAGTAATACTATTTCCAGAGATCTCTTTAGAAGTTAATGACCATAGGGAAAAAGAACTTCACAGTGGAGAAATCTAACAGACGCCACCTCAACCAACCAATCAAAGTTAACGTCACTAGGGGTGGGATAAACATACTTCTCTTGATGTGCTTGATCCAGAGACATCATTACTTTTCTGTAGTATTTCTGAAATTCATAACCAAAATCAAACCACAAGGAAATGATAGAGGAACCTTAATTGAGGATTATTCTACAAAGTAACTGGTTTGTACTCTTCCAATATGTTATCGTGCAGAAAGACAGAGAAAGGCAAAGGTAGTGTTCCAGATTATAGGAAGTTTACGAGTCCTGACTGTGAAATTCAGTGTGTAATTCTGGATTGGATCTTGGATTGGAAAATCCAGTTGCTCAAGAATATTATTGGGACATAAAATTTGAATATGTACTATATAATAAATATTCCACATAATAAATAAATGGTGTTGTATCAATGTTAAGTGTCCTGAATTTGATGGTTGTGTTATAGCTATATAAGAGAATGTCCCTTTTAGAAGATATTCAGTAAATTATTTAGGAGTAATGTGTCAAAGGATCTTCAATATATTCTCAAATGGATACACGATGATATTATGTATAGAGAGAGCAAGAAAGAGCAAATATGGCCAATGTTAACAATTTGTCATTCTAGGTGAGTGTATAAGAGTGTTCACTATACCACTTTTAGCACTTTAAAACTTTAAGTTTGAAATTTTAAAAAAATGAAAAGTTAAAAATAAACCTTTAAAGATGTCCCCCCAGAATCTTTCAAAAGTTTCACATAGGCTGTCTCCACTCCCATCTCCTGTCTTCTTCTGAACACCACCCCTCTCCCCACCCCATCTCACCACCACCCACCCCCGCCCCCCGCCAGCTGGCAGGGACTTTATCCTTTGTGTGCCATGAGACCATTCTTCTCAAGTCACCAGGGATGTCAGTCTTGCCAAATTAGATCTCTTGGCCACATTTGACGCGGGTGATCAAGAGATAGAGCTCCCTCCTTATTGAAGCATTTTTTCCCTTGGCTTCTGGGACTGGTGACTCTGGTTTTCATCCTGCCTCTATGGCTGTGGTTTCTTGCTCTTTCCATCTCAGCAAATGGCTGCACCACCCACCCAGTCATTCATGCAAAAAATCCTGAGTTATCCTTAATCCGCCTGTTTTACTCATCCTATATCTGCTCCGCCATTGGCAAGTATTATGGACTATAACTTAAAAATTATTCCAAATTTGACTCTTTCTTATCACCTCCACTGCCCCTCCTCTGTGTCAAACCACCAGCTTTCTTGGCCTGAATTATTGCAGTAGCTAACCGGTCTTTCAACTTCCAATCTCTATCTCCCAGCAGCCAGCATGAACTTCAAAAGATGTAAAGCAAATCAGATTATACCTCTTAGTCATCCGAACCCAATACTGTTAGATAAAGTGTGAAGTTTTCGCTATGGTCAGGAGGCCTATGTGATCACATGGCTGGGTTGCTGCTCACCTCCCTAATGGCTTCTGCTTTGCTCACTCCCCTCCAGCCTCACTGTCCTGTCTGCTGTTGACTGAGCAGCACGCCAGGTTGGTTTCTGCCTCATGGCCTTTGCAGGTACTGTTGCTTCTGCCAGGACTGCTCTTCCCCCTGTTTACCGCAGGCCTCACTCAGTCATTTCATTCAGGTCTTTACTTAGGTTAAGTTATTTAAAAGTAGCCTTCCTTGTCACCCTCTAATTTCTTGCAGTGTTTTTTTTTCCTGGATAGTACCTATCTGTACTTGAAATTGCCATTTATTTATGTGCTTTGTTATCTTTCTCCTAGACAGATATAGAATAAAGCTCCATGACAACGGGAGCTTTTGTTTGTTCTGTTTGCTGCGGAACCCTTAGAGCCTGGAATGTGCCTGGCATGTGTCTGGAACTCAGTTATTTTATTTATTTATTTATTTATTTATTTATTTATTTATTTATTTACTCTTTATTGTATTTTTTCCCATTACCATTTAGTCCCAACAGTGTGCTGATTGCAGGGGTGGTGGGAACTCAGATATTTAACTAAATGGATAGCTACCTGAATTGATGCTTGCAAACTCTTTTGCTGTGTTTTCTCTAACCCTATTTCAAACGAAGAGGACTGTCTCAGAGAATCTTAGAATGTTAGTGCTGTTTAAAGTTTTCTGGTGACACTGCCAAAGCTGCTCTGGAAGCCAACAGGACACCAGCTTTGTCTCCCACAGTTTCATCTTTCTTTTGTCTGCCCTCTGGTGGAGGTAATACTGACAAGCAGCAGATGAATAGTCAGCAGGAAGAAACAAAGATGGAAGAACCTTGGTCACAAACTGGATAATTAACTTTTAAATTACAAAGATTTAAAAATTTTAATTTTAGTTTAGCCTATAGATTAATCATAATAAAATTAGAAAGAAAGAAAAAAGGCAATAGTTAGATTTGAAGAGATCTCTGACTTAGATGAAAAATACAACTATTTAAACTGCAAAATGTTTTGATTATTTTAAATAATTTCTGTTTAAAAATACTTCACTCTATTAATATATTTAAAAAGTAAAAATCATGATAATATTTATTGAGACCATGTTCCAATGGCCACTGTGAGGAGCACTTCACCCCCATGCACTAACTTCAACTCTCATGACAAATCAATCAGTTAGGTGATATTCTCATCTCCATTGGATTAAATGAAGAGACTGAGCTACAGACAGAGCAGGACAGGAAGCTGGCCAATGTCACATAATAAATAGTGAAGCCAGAATCCAAAACTCCATCTGTCTGGTTCCAAAACCCAGAGATAATTTATCATTTCACATTAGAATCTGACAGGTGACCCAGTATCAAGCCCTTCACCCCTCCCGAAGTCTCTTTTTCATGCTTGAGCCTCTCAGAGACATCTTGCCACCTGAACAACCTGCTCCTGTTTGCACTCTCCTGGTGATGGGGTGCTCACTCTCTGATGAGGCAATCTGTCCAATTTCTGGACAACTCTAATGACTTGTAAAAGTCCTTCCTCCTCCAGGCAAAATGGATTGATTTAAGATTCAAAATTGGTCCTGAGTAGACTCATTCTTGATGCTATTAAAATATTTTAAGTATTTCCCATGTTTAGTTCAAAGGCATCTTTTTCTCAACTGTCGTAAGAATGTCAGTTGGCCTCTGTTGACCCTTCTACATGTCAGTTAGCATACTCCTCTGGAGAAGGCGCATTCAAACCCAACCTTGGGGTTCCCGAGGCAGCACTCTGAACTATTTGGCCTCACTACGTTTTGCTAATGTCCTATGTGTGGTACAGGCACCAAAGAATTTCCTTTGGTGCAAGAGTCCGGTAAAAAAAAGTGCTTGAAAAGTTTCTCAGTACCATTCTCCAGTGTGCATTATGGAGAGCCCTTTCTTCTCAGATTGCTGAGAACACACATTCAATGTTTTGAAGTAGAAATCACATGAAATGATTTCAACACTTGTGTACTACCGACTTGCTAAAATAATATTAAAATTTCCCTTAAGGTCCACATTTTATATTTAAAGCAGTATATAGCTTAAAAATCTCCCCCTGACCCCAGTTTTGGTTTTAGCAGGTTTAGTTCCTGTGCTCTCTGGTTATTACCAAGGACACTCAGTATATACTTTGCTGGGTAAGGGCAGACTCCCATTGGATGCTTATGTATTGTACTTACAGTTGGAACCCCCAAAGGGAGCATTTGTTCAGAGGGTAGCATTAGTATTGGCATCTTTACAAGTACTTAGAGCTCTAACATTCTACTTTTAATAGGCACATATTTCATTTTACAGATGTACCATACTGCTCTCCTGTTGATTTAGTTTTGTGATTTTGTAGTATGTAAACATTTGGTGATCATTATCCTTAACTATCATTCTTACCTATTCAAAAATATCTAGTTTTTAGGAGCCTTACTGGTTTTTCTTCGTTGTCTAACCTGTAACAAGTCTTAGCTATAAGACTTAGCTATAATCTGTACCATAAACTGAGGACCCTACCTTGGGAGGGACAAAGATGAGAACAATGGTCCCTGTGCTCAAAGAGATAATAATCTCTGGGCTCTTACCTAGGAATTTTTGATATTTTTGTTATGGTAACATTTACCAATGGCTTGACTCCATTTTTTCCCCTTCAATTTTTTAAAATATATTTTATTGATCCTCTTACAGTTCTCCCAATTTTCCGCCTTGGCCCGCCTCTGCCTGGTACCCCCATTCCCTCCAGCAATCCCTTCCCTTAGTTCATGCCCATGGGTCATGCATGTAAGTTCTTTGGCTTCTCCATTTCCTATACTGTTCTTAACAACCCCCTATCTATTCTGTACCTACATATTTGTACTTCTTAATCCCTGCACTTTATCTCTCATTCTCCTCCTTCCCCTTTCAGCTGATAATCCTCCAAATGATCTCCAATATCTACGATTCTGTTCCTGTTCTGCTTGTTTGCTTAGTTTGTTTTTTAGATTCAGTTGTTGATAGTTGTAAATTTGTTGCCATTTTAATGTTCATAGGTTTAATCTCTTTCTTATATAGTTCCCTTTAATATTTCATATAATAATGACTTGGTGGTGATAAACTCCTTTGGTTTTACCTTGTCTGGGAAGTGCTTTATCTGCCCTTCAATTCTTAGTGATAGCTTTGCTGGATAGATACTAGGTTGTAGGTCCTTGCTTTTCATCACTTTGAATACTTCTTGCTAGTCCCTTCTTGCCTGCAAAGTTTCCTTTGAAAAATCAGTTGACAGTCTTACGGGAACTCTTTTGGAGGTAATTCTCTGCTTTTCTCTTGCTGCTTTTAAGAACCTCTCTTTATCTTTAAACTTTGGCATTTTAATTATGATGTGTATTGGTGTGGTCCTCTTTGGGTCCAACTTGTTTGTGACTCTGTGTGCTTCCTGGACTTGCATGTCTATTTCCTTCACCAAGTTAGGGAAGTTTTCCTTCATTATTTTTTCAATTAAGTTTTCAATTTCTTGCTCTTCCTCTTCTCCTTCTGGCACCCCTATGATTTGGATGTTGGTACATTTGAAGAAGTCCTAGAGGCTCCTTATTCTATCTTGTTTTAAAATTCTTTTTTCTTCTTGCTGTCCTGATTTAATGCTTTTTTCCTTCCTTAGGTTCCAAATTGCTGATTTGATTCTCGGCTTCATCCCCTCCACTGTTGGTTCCCCGTAAATTTTTCTTTATTCCACTTAATGCAAACTTCATTTCTGCCTGGGTCTTTTTTATGCTGCTGTGGTACCCAATGATTTCTTTGAGCATCCTGATAACCAGTGTTTTGAACTGTTCATCTGTTAGGTTGCTTATCTTCATTTTGCTTAGTTCTTTTCCTGGAGTTTTGTTCTGTTCTTTCATTTGGGCCATATTACTTTGTCTCCTCAGTTTGGCAGCCCCCCTGTGTTTGTTTCTGTGTATTAGGTAGAGTTGCTTTGACTCAATGTTTTAGTAGTGTGGCCTATGATAGAAAAGGCACCTATAAATTGTGTGGGGTGGAGCCTTAGGTCATTGCCTGGGTGGGGCAACCCATTTTACCGCTTTGTGGCTCTGTGTGGGGGAGGGCTCAGAGAGGGGACAGTGCCACTGTCTGGCCTCTGGAGATTGCCCCTGAAGAAGCTGTCTCCCCAGCATTCGCACTTCACTTTCTCCCTGTATGCCACTTGTGCCCTTCCAGCTGCTGCACTGGTGCTGAATCCCAGAGCAGGTGGGTCTGCGTGAGTCATAAGTTCATTGCGGCCCTTTAAGAAGAATCTCTTGAGAATCCCAGTTTCTTCTGCTACCCCAACCCCCACTGGTTTTTATAGCCAGAAGTTATGGGGACTTATCTTCCTGGCTCTGGCACCCTGAGCTGGATGATCTGGTCTGGAGCTGGCATTGCTCCCTCCCAGGGTGTCCCTCCTGATTATTATCCACTACACGTGAATGTGGGGCTGCCCATTCCACTGCCTGTCCATGCCACTCCACCTCTCCATGACTCTCTGTGTCTCTGCCCTCTTACCCATCTGGATAAATGTGGCTTCTTTAAATCCTTGGTTGTCAGACTTCCATACAGCTGGACTTTCTGACAATTCTGGGTGATGCTTGTTGCTGTCATTGTATAATTTTTGCTGTCATTGTATATGGAGGTAAAGTGTGTTTACCTGTGCCTCCATCTTGACTGGAAGTTTCCCCTTCAATTTTTATGAGTTCCTCACTTAATCAACTTTACCCAGGAATTGTTTCAAGTACAAAAATTGAGCTTTAACTATTTGGTAATGTAAAATTAAAACCCAGTAATGCATCTTAAGCTGACTAAAGCTTTGTCATCTAATTAGCATATGGCATAGATTATACATTGTATTTAAGATAGTTAATAAGGCTTATACAGACCAACTTTTATAAGGAAATAATTAAAAATTTTTTTTTACTTTCTAGACTTCTGTAAATGGAATTATGTATTTAAATGGAAATTGAAATTCATCAGCAGTATTCTTCATTATGTTCATTACATATTAAATGGGCCTCTATCTAGGGAAGCTGTTGTGGTTGGGGGGGCAGCATGTGATAAACTCTTGGAAAAATGTCTCCTTGTCATATGGTGTAAAAAGCAAAAACAGTTGGTATTTAAAAAATTTTAAACTTGGATATTAGTTTTCATGGTTATATATTAACCTTGATCAATGAAAATTTATCAATAAGGGATTTCATTATGTTTATTAATTATTTATGTGCCACTATGGAATCTTTGGGGGGAGATAAACAAATTTTAAAAGACACATACAAAGACTCCTCCATGCCTTCAGGTTGAAAGAAGAGCAGGAATGTTGGTCTGTAAATTTCACCCAAGGTTATGTGCTTCAGCGAGGGAACATCTTGGTGGGGTTGTTAGAGGTGATAATGAGAATATGAGGGGATAAGGAGTAGTGTGTGTTCCCTTAAGGCTGCTGAAGAGTGATACTGGTATATGTGGTGCTGAGTGCTGCAGGATGAAAACATCGGTAGGAAACTCAGAGCAGTAGAATAAAGCTAAGTGTGACTAAATGTAACAAAAAATGAATACACTATTCAAGCTCCCTTTGACTGATGGATTCTGAGAACATTAGTGGTGAGGGTAAGGAAGTGGGCATGGAGTGGAATCCCCAATAGCTAACCTGAGTTATTCAGGTTATTCATTAGCTGTTGGTCTAAACCCAAGAGAGCAATTGCATGGTATTTTGGTAAATAAGTGTGATCTTGAAGTATCATCATCTCAGTACAATATCATATACTTTCTTTTTAATTAGTAAAACTTCCAGTTTTATCTCGTTCCTAGGTGTTACAGCTTTGTGTTAGAGAGCATGAAATCTGCACTGGGAGAAAGACACTGAGTACTAATTATGAGGTCTGTCTGGAAAAACTCAAACCACTGTTAATATAACAATAATGGTTTGTATGACATCAATGTAACCTGGCAGCCAAGGAGAGTGGACTGGAATGCACATGTATGAACAATGATGACTTCATTGTACTTGTCAGTGGGGATGATAGATGCTGTAGAGTAAGCATGTGTACTGTGTGGCCACCACATTCAAAATGACTGAGGAAGTAGAGCAACGAATTTGCATCAGATTTTGCATTAAGCTTGAACATTCCTCCATGGAAACTACTGGGATGATTCAGAAGGACACAGCTATGGGCAACTGGTGATTGGAACCTTCATCATGACAATGCATCTGCTCATGCATCATGTCTTGTGCAGAGACTTTTGGTGAAACATCAAATCACCCAGGTGACTCAGTCCCTCTACAGCCCAGATTTGGTGCCCTGCAGCTTCTGGCTTTTTCCAAAACTAAAATCACCTTTGAAAGGGAAGAGATTTCAGGCCATCGATGAGATTCAGGAAAATATGATGGGGCAGCTGATGGTAATTGGGAGAACTGTGTGAGTCCCAAGGTGCCTACTTTGAAGGGGATTGAGGCATCACTGTCCTGTGTACAGTGTTTCTTGTATCTTGTATCTTCTTCAATAAATGTCTCTATTTTTCATATTACATGGCTGGATATCTCATCCACAGGGCTGATATGATTGGTAACGTCTTATTATTGGGAGCTTTAAATATTTTACTTCCTTTAAAGTGATGAATACATGGAATTGCAACTATTTTGCCATGAATATGTTAATTGCACAAGTCCCATTTTGTCCAGTGAAGCCCAGTCAGCAAATAAGCTAGATCATGGTGCCTGTTAGGCACTCAAACATTTGCTAGGTGGAATTCTATATCCCCAGTTTTTGTATTTTCATTCTTTAGCAGTGAAATTCATTAATTTTTTTAGATGTAACTAAGAGTGATAGGTAACCAAGTCTGATAAGTTTAAGGATTTTTTTTCCTGGTTAAAGAAAAACAAATTATGTGATTTTAAAATGATACAAGACTGCTCTGGTTGGGTAACTTAGTTGGTTAGAGTGTCATCCTGATACTCCAAGCTTGCAGGCCTCATCCCCAGTCAGGGCACATACAAGAATCAACCAATGAGTGCATAAATACATGGAACAACAGTTTGATGTTTCTCTCTCTCTCTCTCTCTCTCTCTGTCTGTCTGTCTGTCTCTCTCTTCCTGTCTTTCTAAAATGAATAAATAAAAAATTTAAAGTGATACAAGACTATGTGGACTTAGTGATACAGGATGAACCTCATATGGCCCTATCAAAAAAAAAAAGTCCAAGGGGTGATAATACTTGAGTGGAGTCATATAAGAAAAGATAGGATTTGTAACTTACAAAATCATTTATTTTCCTAATATTTGGCTCACAAAGTCTTAGAAATCCTAAAACTAGAGGTATCTCTACTTAGAGAATGTTGTTTTAAGACTAAGTAAAAGCTCTGGTCTTTTACATAGCTGACAGTGAATTTATCAAACTTTAGAGGTACTTTAAGAGGTAGTACAGCTAAAAATACAAGCATACTACAATGATTTCAGCAGATACACAGACAGTGGTTTCAAAGTGTATTGCATAACATTCAAAGGAAATGTTTAGTATATTGTTCTCATGAAACATTTGATTTTGGTGACATAATGATTTAAATATGTGCTCTATTGTAGCACTTATGTCCTAATATAATTATTATTACTTAACTGCTTTTCTTACTGAAGTGGGTCCATTCCTATGCCTGTTGTGGGTAGGTGTGAAATATATGTTTATCGAGTGGAAGAATGGGTCACATGATGATTTGGATTGACAGCACGTCAGGATAGTGCTCGTTTCTTTATTTTACTTTATATTTTAATTTATTATTGTTATTCTATTATAGTTGTCCCAATCCACCCCCCCCCCCACCGGCTTTGCCCTCCTTCACCCAGCCCACTCCCCACCTCCACAGTCAGTCCCCACACTGTTGTCCACATCCATGAGTTATTCATACATGTTCTTTGACTAGTTCCTTCCTTTCTTTCCATCATTTTCCCCCTCCACCCTTTCCTCAGGTTGCTGTCAGTCTGTTCCATGTTTCCATTGCTCTGGTTCTGTTTCTCTTATTGGTTTATTTTACTCATTAGGTTCCTCTTATAGGTAAGATCATATATTTGTCTTTCACCAATTGGCTCATTTCACTTAACATAATATTCTCCAGTTCCATCCATGCTGTTGCAAAAGGTAAGAATTCCTTTTCTTTCTGCTGAAGAGTATTCCATTGTGTAAATGTACTACCATTTTATGATCCACTCATCTACTGATGGGCACTTTGGCTGTTTCCAGCACTTAGCTATTGTAAAAACCACTGCCATGAACATAGGGCTACATAAATTCTTTTGAATTGGTAATTTGGGATTTAGGGTATATTCTGAGCAATGGAATCACTGGGTCAAAAGGCAGTTCCATTTTTAGTTTTTTGTGGAAAACCGTACTGTTTTCCACAGTGGCTGCATCAGTCTGCATTTGGTGTTCTAAGGTTCTCTTTATTCCACATCCTTGCCATCACTTGTTTTTTTTGTTTTGTTAATGATGGCTATTCTTTTTTTTTTTAAATGATGGCCATTCTGACCAGTGTGTGGTGAAATCTCACTGTGGTTTTAATTTGCCTCTCTCTGATGACTAGTGATGCTGAGTATCTTTTCACACATATGGGCCATCTGTATGTCCACCTTGGAGAAGTGTCTATTCAGGTCCTTTGCCCATTTTTTAATTAGATTGTTTGTCTTCCTGGTGTTTGAGTTGGATGAGTTTGTTATATATTTTAGACATCAAACGCTTGTCTGAAGTATCATTAGCAAATATATTCTCCCATACAGCTGGTTCCCTTTTCATTTTGATGTTTTCTTCAGTTGTGCAGAAGCTTTTTAGTTTGATGTAGTCCCATTTGTTTATTTTTTCCTTTATTTCCCATACCCTAGGAGATATATCAGCAAAAATATTGCTATGTGGAATATCTGAAATTTTACTGCCTATGTTTCCTCCAGGACTTTTATGGTGTTATGACTTATGTTTAAGTCTTTTCTCCATTATGAGTTTATTCTGGTGTATAGTGTATGTTGGTGGTCTAGTTTCATTTCTTTGCATGTACCAATCCAGTTCTCCCAGCACCATTTATTGAAGAGGCTATTTTTATTCTATTGTATGCTCATGCCTTCTCTGTCAAATATTAATTGACCATAGAGACATGGATTTATATCTGAGCTCTCTGTTCCATTGATCTATGTGTCTGTTCTTATGCCAGGGCCAGGTTGTTTTGATTACAGTGGCCTTGTAGTATACATAGTTTGATAATAGGCATTTTGTTCTACTTTGTTCTTCTTTCTCAAGATTACTGCAGCCTTGGGGTCTTTTTTGAGTCCATATAAATTTTTAAAATACTTGTTTTAGATCTGTGAAATATGCCACTGGTATTTTAATAGAATTGTGTTGAATCTGTAGATTACTTTGGGTAGTGTGGACATTTTAATGATGTTCATTCTTCCAATCAATGAACACAGTAAATGCTTCTATTTAGTTGTGCCCTCCTTAATTCCTTTCTTCAGTGTTCTATAGTTTTCTGAGTACAGGTCTTTTACCATTTTGGTTAAATGTATTCCCAGGTATTTTGTTTTCCCTATTGCTATAGTAAATGGGATTTGTTTCCTAGTTTCTCTTTCTAATAGTTCATTGTTGGTGTCCAAAATACCCTAAATTTCTGAATATTGTCTTTATATCCCACTATTTTGCCATATTCACTTATTGGGTCAAATAGTTTTTTGTTGGAGACTATAGGATTTTCTAATGTACACTATCATGTCATCTGTGAACAATGACAGTTTTACTTCCTTCTTCCCAATTTGGATGCCTTTTATTTCTTTTTCTTGCCTGATCACTGTGGCTAGGACCTCCAATACTATACTGAATAAGAGTGGTGAAGGTAGACACTCTTGTCTTGTTCCTGATCTTAAAGAGAAAGCTTTTAGTTTTTGCCCATTGAGTATGATGTTGGCTGTAGGTTTCTCATATATGGCCTTTATTATGTTGAGGAATGCTCCCTCCCATTCTCACTCTGCTGAGTGTTTTTGTCATAAATGGGTGCTGGACTTTATCATATGCTTTTTCAGCATCTACTGCTATGATTATGTGATTTTTGTCTTTCCTTTTGTTTATGTGGCATTTTATGTTTGATTTGTAAATATTGTACCATCCTTGCATCCCTGGGATGAAGCCCACTCGATCATGGTGTACTATCTTTTTAATGTATTGGTGGATCCAGATTACCAATATTTTGTTGAGGGTTTTATCTTCTATGTTCATTAGAGATACTGGCCTGTAGTTTTCTTTCTTTGTTGTATCTTTATCTGGTTTTGGAATTGCTCATTCTTTTAATGTACTTTAGGACTATGGACAAAAATAATAGGAACAATGCAGGAAGAAAAATCTTTTTGAAAGCTTTCCCAAAATATTGACTGGACAATACTAGACCTACTCATTTAAAGCTTCCAGTGTATCTCTCTCTATGTACCAGGGGTAAGCAAAAATAGGTTTACATGATACAAAAAATTATAAACTCTGTGTTTCACATACTCACAGCTATAAACCTGCTTTTTCCCACCCTGTATATGTAGGAGTTTTAAAAGGATTCACTAAAAGCATAGAACATATCCATTCTATATTTAAAACATGCACTCTGCATTAGATTTTCATGTAGAACCTGATATTAATGTAATTTTAGTCTTTGTTAGCTTTGCCTCAAAGACTTCTTCCTCTTCTTTCCCTTTCTTGATTTAAAAGATAAATTTTTAATTTTAATTTTAAAAATTAACTTGCTTAATTAAGCACTTAGCTTTTATAAATGGCAGGTAGCCCAAAGCATTGCAGATGCCACACACCTTTCATGTATAACACACAAGTGTGAATATGTGTAGGAATGAAACAACAGAATTCCTTTGTTTTCAATTCCATGAATTCCTGTTAATTTTTTTTATCCATGACATTTTATTGGATTGTGAATGTACTATCTCAGTTTAGATTTCCACAACAAGTACATGTCTTGGTCAATGGGAAAAGCCTTTATTAGTATCCAAAGTGTTCACCCCAAATGGGTTTGTGATATCTAAAGAACTTGTTTTCTTATTGATGGATTTATTACTATGTGTGGACTGATCATATTGTGTCTTATTTAAAAAATTTAACCACAAGTTATTTTAAAAAAAGAAAAAATATATAAAAATGACTTTTGGCAGTTCAGAATCCAAGTTGTATTTTTAGTTAATTCCAAAGATACATAAAACACTATTTACTTAGTGGGTATTTTCTCATATACTTTGCCACTTTAATGAACTTTAATGCATTTAAGTCTTAAAGTAAAAGAAATTATTTTTTCAAGTTATCTTTTCGAGCAGCATGGGTATTTCAAGATATAATATAGCTTGGTTCCTAAGCTGTCCTTTCCTTGGGTAGTAAATGTCCATACTACCCAAAAAATATGAGGACACTAGACTTTAGAGTCCTCATATTTCTTAAAGAGTAAAGCAGAACCAAAGACAAATAGATTATTTTAAAGGTGATAATGGCTGCCAAAAAAAAAAATCAAGGTTTTTCCAGATGTATTGTTTCCCTTGAGGAAAAGGATGATAACACCTGAAATATACCAAAGAGTTGTTTATGATCACTCTGTAAAAACATTTTAGGTTGTGAGTGTTGAGATATAGGAAATTTATATATGGGACCTTCTATATTTTTTTCCTCTATTGTTTCTTTTCGCATGCTGAAGCCATACTTCAGAAACATTTTCTCCCCACAATTCAGAAATGGGAAATAATTTAGCAAAATATAAAACCAGTAAGTATGGAAATGATTTTTTCTATAATTTTGATTCCCATCTAATACTTTATTTTGTTAAGCACTTAGATGTTTTGTTTGACCAGGAGGATAATATAAATGGCATTTAGTGTTTAAAGGAACTTTTTTTTTTTTTTTTAATATTTTATTTATTTTATTTTTAGAGAGGGGAAGAGCGGGACAAGGAGAGAGAGAGAAACATCAATGTGTGGTTGCCTCTCATGTGGCCCCCACTGGGGACCTGGCCTGCAACCCAGGCATGTGCCCTGACTAGGAATCGAACCTGCGATGCTTTGGTTCGCAGCCCGCGCTCAATCCACTGAGCTACGCCAGCCAGGGCTTAAAGGAACTTTTTAATGTATGAACACATTCTTGAACTTTCCTCTAATCACATGGCTTCAGATTTGTGTCTTTGTGTAAAACCACAGTTTAGACCTTCGGTTCTTGAGCTCCAAGAGGCATCAGCAGAATTACCTGGAGTGTTGGCTAAACCCAGATTGCTGGGCTCCAACCCCAGAGTTTCTTATTCTTTAGGCCTGGGAAAGGGCCTGAAAATTTGCATTTCTAACAGAAAAAGTTCCTAAGTGATACTGATGATTCTGGTGGCTACCCTCTGAGAACCACTGATTAGCTATTTGGTTACATTAGTGGTTATCACTGTTTCTTCCATTACAGTCCCAAAGGGTGTAACATTAGTAATAGTGCCTCACTGTAGACATTGGAGTGTGAAAGGGCAAAGTGCTGTTGGGGGTGGGTCAGGTGTCTTCAGGAGGTGAGTGGAGTTTGAGGAAGCCCTGCAAAGGACTGGATATTTTTTTCTCCTATCCTCTCCCCTCTTGGAGTCTTTCTCCCTCTCCCAGTCCCATGAGAGATCCTGGTCTATAAGAAGGAGTCCATATTGGCTAGATGGTTCATACTTCTCCCAGAAAACAAGAACACAGGCCCTCGAGGGAGGGAGGAGGCCCCAGAGCTTCTCAAGGAGTTGAGAAAAAGACTACATTTCCTTAAAAAGTCTACATTGCAGGTTAACTGGGATGCTGAGGCTGTGAGGAAAATTCTTTCTGGTAATAATTTATTTCCCTATTTTATTTAAAGTATGATTGTATTATATTTACTGATCCATCATAGATATAGATATCAGCCTGAGGAGTGTTTATGGTTATAGCTTCTTCATAGATTCCCATTCTGGGTCAAATGAGCTCTAATATAATGTTCCAATGACATTTTAAAAAGTGGACTGATTGCATGGGATGGTTCTGGGCCCTCCTTTATTTTATTTATTTATTTTTATAAGATTATTTATTTGAGAGAGGGGAAGAGAGAGAGAGAGGGAGAGAAACATCGATTGGTTGTCTCTTGCACACCGCCTCCCCCATCCAGAGACCTGGCCCTCAATCCAGACATGCGCCCTGACTGGGAATCCAACTGGCAACCTTCAGGTTTGCAGGCTGTTGCCCAGTCCACAGAGCCACACTAGCCAGGTCTCCAAGGACATTTTGTAAATGTGTATTATTTAATCCATAAAACAATCTCCTGGGGTAGATTGGTCTCTGCTGTACAGATGACAGAATCCAGACTCAGAGAGGTTAAACAATTTCTGGGATCACACAGTGATTATAGTCACATTCCATCTCTGTTAGGTTGTGTGAACTTGGGTGAGGTCCATAACCTTCCTAATATAGTTTCCTCATCTGTCAAATGAGGAAGGTATTAGTACCTACTTTCTGAGGTTGATTTGAGATTGTTAAATGAGTTACTATGAGAAGTTTTGAACCATGCATGGCACATAATAATAAGTGTTCAGTAAATATCATCTCTTGCCTGGCAACTGCTACTTGGTATCGTTTAAGTTCTGGGTCATTATGCTTTTGTACCAGTAATCCTCCCTTTATGTATTACAGGTTAACAACCTCTTCTCCACAGTTTGGATATCCAAAATGCTTTGAAAACTGCATTTTTTAAAATAAATCATTTACTGGCAAAACCTGATGTGATTTGAACTTGTTTGGTGCCACAACCTGAGCTGAGCTAGCATGAAACTTGCTCGTCTGTTTTTTCCCATCTGGTTGTGAATGTGCTTACATTTTGCTGCAGTTCTCCTTCTTGATTTTGTGAGGTGCTTCCCCAGGGTCCATTTGGGATGTTATGGGATATATGGTGAACACATTTTTCTTAAATTTGAAAACTTCAGCCCTGGCCAGGTAGCTCAGTTGGTTAGAGCATTGTCTCAACATACCAAGGTTGTGGGTTTGAACCCCAGTCAGGGTCCATACAAGTGTCAACCAATGAATGCATAAATAAGTGGAACAACAAAAATCTATGTTTCTTTTGCCCCTCAAATCAATAATTGAAAATTCATTAAAAATAAAATCTAAAAATTTCCAAATTCTGAAATGCATCTGGCCCTAGGTCTTAAGGTAATGGATATGGACCTGTGTCTGTTTTTCTTCTTAGATTGAAAAGCCCTGAAGAGCTGGTACTACATCTTATTCACATGTTGCCCCAATTCTTGGGCACATAGTAGGCATTCAGCCAATTTTGGTGAAAGAATGAACTATGCCAGAAAATAACAGTGAGGTGAAGGGAAACAAACCTGACGCTGAGAGTAGCACCTTATTTGTTTCCTGAAACAAGACTAACAGACTGCCTTCACTTTATGAGAGGCAGAATTGGTTCACTTTCAGAGCACTTAAAGATGTTCAATGTAGGCCCTGGCTGGTGTAACTCAGTGGATTGAGCGCGGGCTGCGAACCAAAGGGTCACTGGTTCGATTCCCAGTTAGGGCACGTGCCTGGGTTGCCAGCCAGATCTCCAGTAGGAGGCCCATGAGAAGCAACCACACACTGATGTTTCTCTCCCTTTCTTTCTCCCTCCCCTCCCCTCTCTCTAAAAATAAATAAAATATTTTTTAAAAAGATGTTCAATGTAATGAGAAATTTGGTAGCAAAATAAAAAAACAAAACTTAATGCCTGTGTTAGTTCCAGCATCTCTAAATTCTGTTTGTCTCTCTTATCCATTCACCTATTCAGCTCTAATTTTTTGCTGACTTGGAAAGAAAGCCACCTGGGAATATCTGTATAAGGAATACTTGGGATGGGTAGGCAAGTGTGTATTTAAATTCTTGGGAAGAATGATCATGAGAGCTTTAAACACCTGGCCCAATTCCTTATGGGTTTAGGGTGTTTTGAATTTTACAAAGTATAGGAATTATAGATCAGAATTTCAAAGAGAAGAGTAGAGTATTACAGATATAATTATAGTAACAAACTTGAAATTCACTTTTCTGATGAATAGACTTAGTAAGCAAAAGTAGTTTATGCTTAAATTTTCAGTGCAATTTAAAATATTTTTTGCCTTATATGCTTTCATAATCAGAGTGAAATTGTTAGTAGCTAAGATATTTGTATTTCCTTGTCTCATATAAATTAAAATAGCTATTCACTAACACAGCAGTATAATTATGCAGGCTACATAATGCTTTCCTTTAATAAAAATTCTGTGGGTATTTGAAGAAATGGAGGAAGGAGGCAGTTTGAATTATGCAACTGTGTTTTTTTTTTTCATTTTGTTTAATAAATTGGCTGGGATACAGTGGCTCATTGGTATTTTTTGATATTTGTAACTGGTACAGCTGAACTTTTAAAAGATAACTGATATGCTGCTTTCTGCTCAAGTTACAATGCTTTCACTGTGACAGTTTTCCAAAATGGGTTAAATGAATCAAATACTCATGTTGAAAAAGAACTTAGTCAAAAAGTTATAGTAATTGAAAGAGCTTATATCAAACTGATTTCTGTTAAATTATTAGTTTAAAATTGTTTTACTCAGCAACTTCAGTACCACTTCAGAGTTGAAGTGAATGAATGCCCGAAATGCCCGGGATGGGTGCCCGAAAAAAATTCTTATGGGAATTTGGCATTGGGGTAGTCATTTTGGGTTCTAATCATGAGCTGAGGGTATATAAATTGAACCTGGAGCTCAGAGAAGCAGAGAAAGTTATTCTGTAGAAAGAGGAAAAACAAAGAAAATGAAGAGAAAAACAGGGCAGTTAGAGAAGGAATACTACTAGTTTTCAGCCTCTGGTCTCTTCCTGACTCAGTTATATTCATGCCTTTTGGTTCTGTGATGCATCCTAAATCTTTAGAATAGTTTCCCCTTTATTTCTTAAGTTATTTCAAGTTAGCTTATTTACTGGAGAAGAAAGTGTCCTGGGTGCTAGGGATATAGCAAAGAATAAAGCAAACAGAGTTCCTGTATTAAGGAACTTATATCCTACTAGGAGGAAACATATCTAGATGGTGCTGAGTCCCACAGTGACCGCCATATGGAGACAGGGAAAGGGGGCTAGGTGGGAGCATGGGAGCTACCAGCAAAGGTCCCTGTGAGAGGTACTTTTGAAGCAGAGGTAAGGGAGCAAGCAATGAAAATATTGGGGGTGGGGCTAAAAGCATTTCAGGGAAGGGAAGAGCAAGTGTAAGGACACTGATGCTGAAGCCTACTTAGTGTGTTCAGGGAACATCAAGAAAGATTTGGTATGAAGGACCACATTGAGAGTGAGAGAGAGAGAGAGAGAGAGAGAGAGAGAGGTAGATGAGCAAGTCAGAGGGGTGTATGCAATCGTTGAGGAGGGCTTTGTGATTCAAGATAAGGAATAAGGCTCTCCTCAGAGTGGAGTGAAAAACCATTGTCCGATTTAAAGCAGAAGAGGGACTTGTGCTTTAAAAGGGTCACTAGCCCTGACCGGTGTGGCTCAGTTGGTTGAGTGTCTTCCTGGGAAGCAAAAGGTCATGGGTTTGAACCCCGGTCAGGGCATGTGCCTGGGTTGCAGGCCTGATCCCTGGGCAAGGTGTGTGCAAGAGACAATGGATTGATGTTTCTCTCCCTCTCTTTCTCCCTCCCTTCCTCTCTCTCTAAAAATAAAATATATAAAGTGCATTTTAAAAAGGATCACTAGTTACTATATTTAGAACAGACAGGAGAGTGGTCTAAAGCAATAGAAAGGAAACTAGGGGAGAGAGAATGGTGGCTTGAATCAAGGTGGTCAAAGTGGACATAATCAGAGTTGGTCAAATCCTGGGGACTTTTTTGAAGGAGGAGCTGACATGCTTTGTTGATGGTGTACATGCAGGGTATGAAGGAAACAGAAGTGAAGCATGACTCCCAGGTTTTTGGCTTCAACAGTTGGAAGGATGGAATTACCATTTACTGAGATAGGGAAGACCTGAGAGAGTGGGGAGGGGTTCCGTTCTGAAGTATTAAGATGGAAGTGCCTGTTAGACATCTAAGTGGGGATGTCTGCTGGTGCCCTTTCGTGAAGTAGTTCTCACTGGACTCCATTCTTGTACCAATTCTCTATGCTTCAGTCTTGAAAACTACAACTCGAGATTTCTCTTCCATCCTCTGACCACATTCCACCATAAAATCCTTTATAAAGAATCGAGATCTATATTTACTAAGCAATCTTCTGTTCTAGTAATAGTTAACTGTCTCATTGGAGTTTTTGAAGGACTGAAAAGAAGCTATATGTCAATATTTTTCAAGCAAATTAATATGTAAATGGAGAACTGAATTAGTCTCTCTCTGTTTTTTTATAGTTGCTTTGCGTTGTTAATTTTGGAGTAAACAAATTAAAAAAATGAGTGAACTGGAACAGCTGAGGCAGGAAGCCGAACAACTACGAAATCAGATTCAGGTAAGAGCATTCTTTTTCAGAAAAATTTTTAGCACTTTTATTTAGTACCAGTGATGAACCAAATTTGTTCAGTAGGTTATCAGTCTACATATTTTAAATAGTTTATAAGACTAGAAATGATCAATTTGTATTTATCATGCTTCTAAAGACCTCTCCAAACATCATTCCTGAAAAATACATATGTGGAGTAATGGCCTGTGTGTCCAGAAGAAGTTAATGTTACATATGTAATCCTCACTGACAGACAAACATAATTCTCAGTCACAGACTTGGAATCATAGTTTGATATTTGGTGCAATAGGAGGCAGATTATCACATTGTAATATACAAAAAAATATTCATCTCTAAAGCATTAGATTGCAGAAAAACATTAAAATTATTAGTGGCATAATAAAGACACGTCTATCCTCTTTTACTCTTAGAAATCAACTCAAGGCAGTGAACCGTAAGAAACAAATACAAGGTCGATCTTTAACACAATTAAGACAGTTAGAGCTTCGTAGTAGGATGGGGAAGAGTTGTCAGATGCAGAAATGCCTCAGGGGGTGGGAGGGCTCCGAGAGGGATTTCTGCAGCTGTTAAGTCTCATACAGAGGAGGAAGCGCTCCCTCAGGGACTCCAGTAATAACTCCAATAATCCTTTCTTTGGAACAATGGAAATGGATGCTTCCCTGGACTGGGGAATATCAAGGTAGACAGAGGAAAAAAAAAAAAAGAAAGGATATAAACGTTCCTCCTTTTAGGAAACCTCTTGTTGACACAGTGTAGCAAAGAGACTAATTGTGTGTAGATTGGGGTGGCTAACTTCTTTTCACATGGAGAAAGGAAGGGCTAAAACAACTTACGAATATAAATGAAGGACTTTGGCACAAAGCAGGGAGAAACTCTTGATAGCTTGGAATCCTGCGGTGGCCCTCTCCAATATGAACTTTTTGCAGTAGGTATTTCAGAAGAACTCATCTACTTTAAATAAAGAGTAAGAAAAAAGGAACAAGTGCAGCCTCTCCACAAAGATGTTACAAGAAAAGAGGGAAAGGAGCAGGATAAACTAGGGATGGCAAAAAACACTCACTGGAAAAGTGTTGATTCTGAGTGGGTTGAAATCATAATCGGTCTTTTTGCCAGGAATTCAAAGAAGCTAATGAGTTAGATGTAAATAAGAACTCAGAGTTGATCAAACCTTAGGTGCCTGAACAAAGCTGATGAAACAAAGGAGGAACTTATTTTGCCTGGGATGAACAGAGAAGGCTCCATGGGCCAATCCCTGAATTAGATGTTGCTGCCACCACCAGAAAGGATTCTCCACCATCTCTAGTTTTTGTGACTTGCTCCAGATGCTGAGCAGGATCTACTGGTTGGCCAAGCACACGGTCACATGCCCATCTCATTGTTAGAAAATCCATTCTCTGTACTTAAGAGCTTGCTTTTTTCCCTTTTTCTCTAGATTCTACAAATAAGTAAGATCATATGGTATTTGTCTTTTTCTGTCTGATGTATTTCAGTTAGCACAGTGCCCTCAAAGTCAATTCATGTTGTTGCAAATGCGAAGATGTCGTTTGGTTTTATGGCAGAGTAATATTCCGTTGCATATATGTACCACCCGTACTTGATCCATTCATCTGCTGATGGGCACTTAGGTTGTCCCCATATTTTGGCTATTGTAAATAATGTGGAAATGAACATGGGATGTCTGTATCTTCTCAAGGTAGTACTTTTTTTTTTTTTCCCAGACAAATACTATTATTCAGAAGTGGAATCATATGGTAGTTCTAATTCTAATTTTTTGAGGAACCTGCATACTATTTTCCAAAGTGGCTGCATCAGTTCCATAGTACACCTCAGCAGCAGTGCACACGGGTTCTCTCTACTCTACATTCTCGCCAACACTTTTTATTTGTTGTCTTTTTAGTAATAGTCATTCTAATGCACAAGGTGATATCTCATTGTGGTTTTAATTTGCATTATCCTGATTATTGGTGATGTTGAACACCTTTTCATGTACCTTTCTTAAGTCTCCTTTTGAAAATGTCTATTCAGATTCTCTATCCATTTTTTA
Source organism: Trachops cirrhosus (assembly GCA_028533065.1). Classification (NCBI taxonomy): domain Eukaryota; kingdom Metazoa; phylum Chordata; class Mammalia; order Chiroptera; family Phyllostomidae; genus Trachops; species Trachops cirrhosus. Next base: position 156,234,439 of record CM052539.1, read on the forward strand.
TCAGATTTCTTCATTGTTAAGTTGTATTGAGTTCTTTACACGTTTTGGAAATTACCCCCTATTATGTATATGATTTGCAAATATTTTCTCCCATTTGGCAAGTTGCCTTTTCATTTTTCATTTTGTTGATGCTTTCCTTTGCTGTGAAGTACCTCTTTAGTTTGATGTAGTCCCACTTATGCAAGTCTTTAATCCATTTTGAGTTAATTTTTGTGTTGGTGTAAGACAGTGATCTAGTTTTATTTTTTTGCATGTGCCTGTCTAGTTTTCCCAACATTATTTGTTGAAGAGACTGCCCTTTCCCCATTGTGTATTTTTTCCTCCTTTCTTATGAATTAATTGATTATTATGCATGGATTTATTTCTGGGCTGTCTGTTCTGTTCCATTGATTTCTGTGTTTGTTTTTATGCCAATACCATGCTCTTTTGATTACTATAGCTTTGTAATATAGTTTAAAATCAGGGAGCATGATGTCTTCAGCTTGTTCTGTTTCTCAAGATTTCTATGGCTATTTCTGTGGTCTTTTGTGTTTCCATACAAATTTTAGGATTGTTCTATTTCTGTGAAAAATGACTTTGGAGTTTTGATAGTGATTGTACTGAATCTATAGATTGCTTTGGACATAATGGACATTTTAACAATGTTAATTCTTCCAGTCCATGAGCATAGAATATATTTTCATTTGTTTACATTTTCAGTTTCTTTATCAATGTTTTATAGTTTTTAAGTGTTCTGTCTTTCACCTCCTTGGTTAAATTTATTCCTTGATATTTCAATTTTTAAAAAATACTTTTGATTTTTATTATTGTTCAAGTACAGTTTTCTGCCTTTTCCCCCAACCCCTCCCCACCATCCCAGCCTTCCCCACCTCACTCCCCTGTTTCCACCCCCCTTGTTATTGTACATGTCCTTGATAGTTGTTCCTGTAGACCCTTCACCCCAAAAAACTGTTAGAATAAATGAATTCAGTAAAGTTGCAGAATAGAGAAATCAACGTACAGAAATCTGTTGTATATTTATATCCTAATAAAGAACTATCAAAAAAAGAAATTAAGAAAACAATCTCATTAACAATTGCATCAAAAGATTGAAGTATCACAAGCTGAGCCACACCGGTCAGGGCTGTCATACTGTCAGCATGAGCTCTGAGAGGCAGGGTTTTAGGTTTGCCCACTGCTGCATCCACGGTCCCCGGAACAGTACCTGACGCATCGTGTTCAACGGGTTTTTTAACTGAGTGACTGAATTAGGAAGATGACCTAAATGATACAGTTCATTTCATAAAGCTTAAAATTAGAGAACCTTTTTTTTTTTTTTTTTTTTTAGAATTTAGTCTTCGAGTCCACCATTTTTGGAACATGGCTCAGGTCACCACTGTCATTTCTGGAAATTCTTTTCATTGTAGGAAAGTGGGCTAAGTCATTCCTTGCCAAATGAGGTTTCTCAACCCACAATTTGACTAAGAATGAGAGAATCAAATCGTATGTTTGTGTAACTACTTATAACACCCTGACATAGAAATATTCTAAGTGTTTATAAATAGGTTGAAAGGGCAGCCAGACAGGTTGTGCATTCCATCTCGGGTTTGCTGCAAGTGGAGGCAGGCGCTTTTCCCTCGGCCGACCGGAACACGGTGTCCGTTTGGGACAGTTATTTAACAGATACTGTGTGCACTGTCTGTGCACAGGAACATGCTGAGCACAGTGGGAGAAAACAGAGTGAAAGAGGATACCACCCTCACCTTCGGGGGAAAATACCATTTCAAGTCTAGAAGGAGGAAGTAATGGCACTTCCGATTTCCCATGTATACAAATCCTCTAAATTTATCATTAACTGATAAACTTGGTCGAAAACATTTTGTTGCTTATTATATAGGTTCTTTTCTTGCCTTTTCTTATTTTCTTATATTGATTTGTTTCATTATCTTCCTTTTGATAATTCCCTTCAGTTTGTGTAAAAATTTAAGGTGTCTGATAGCCTACCTATAATGTTTAGTCATAAACACCAGTTTTTACATTATTAATTAATGCTATTAATATGGAAATATAGATATGACTTAGTTTAAACTGTGGCTATGTATATAAAAATTGTTTTTCCTGAGATGTCATTTCTTTTTCTCATATTGGATCTAGAATATTTTATTTCTAATAGTATCTGTATCCAGTGTACTTGGAAACCATTTTCATAGAAGTGTTATGCATTTTTAAAAATATTATGCTAAGCGAAATAAGCCAGGCATTGAAAGACAAATACGATATGATCTCGCCTTTAACAGGAACCTAAACAACAAAACAAAGAAACAAGTAAAATATAACAAAAGACACTGAAATAGAAGACAGGTTGTCAGTGACCAGAGGGGAGAGGTGAGGGAATTTCAGGGGAGAAGGGAAGGGTTTACAGGAACAAATAGAAGGACACATGGACAAAA
>CM052539.1:156237367-156267503 GCA_028533065.1 Trachops cirrhosus
AAAATATGAACAGTAAAATGACAACAACCTCACAGTTATTAACAGCCACACCTAAAATAAAAACAAAAACAAACTAAGCAAACAATAGAACAGGAACAGAACCACAGAAATGGAGATCACATGGAGGGTTAGCAACAGGGGAGTGGGAGGAGGAGAGAAGGGGAAAAGGTACGAAGAATAAGTAGCAATGAAGGTATACAGAAAATAGACAGGGGGAGGGCAAGAATAGTATAGGAAATGTAGAAGCCAAAGAACTTAGAAGTATGACCCATGGACATGAACTAAAGCAGGGGGAATGTGGGTGGGAGGGGGTGTGCATGGTGGAGGTGAATAAAGGGAGGAAAATGGGATAACTGTAACAGCATAATCAATAAAATATGTATTTTTTTAAAAAATGACTAAAATGGTTAATTTTATGTTATGTGAACTTTATCTCAATAAAATATGTTTGCATACCTATATTTGCAATGAAAACACTATTTTAAATTATATTTAGTGACTTCCATGTGTAAATACATTATAATCTCCTTTCTTTATTTCAGGATGCTAGGAAAGCTTGTAATGATGCAATGCTTGTTCAGGTAAAGTTTTTTTCCCCTCAACTTACTTTACTAATTCTTATGATACAGCTGCACACTGATGCAAATGACATTCAGAGTTTTTCATTAGTGTCTCATTGAATAAGTGAGATCTATAAAAATGCTGTAATTTGTCAGATGCTGTAAAAGTGCTTTAAAAGCATACTTGTTATAAAAGAAGTCTATGGAAAATAAATACTATGAAAATATGTAGGTTCTTATGTGTTTCTTTGAAGGTAGCTTCTTGATTCTTTATGGTATACTCTGATTGAGCTTTTTAAATTGTGTAAACTCTTAGGAAGTTTTCATTAATTAACATTAATAATTTTCATTAAGGAAATATTTTATATGCTTGACAAATATAAAACTGGCTTGCTTATAAACAGTTAAAATTATAAATGTTTTACTCCTGGATCATCTACTGTTAGGTTTTTATTTGGGTTTCTTTTACTGAAGTTGGGAGGTATGTCTGTTCTGTTTAGTTAATAGTCTACAGAAGCTATTCCTACTGGAAGGTGTGCAAGTGGCACCATTTTAAATCGGTCATACTTTTTCTCGAACCACATATTGATCCTATAATTACCCTGTGGCAATATTTATATTAAATTACCTTCGATTGCTCTAAGTTTGTTTTATATCAAGATTTCTTGCCTATTACTAGTTTCTCCTTCATTTCCTGAGCCATGACTAAGGGAAAGAATAACATCATTCATGTCTCACTCTAAAGATCACATCGAACATGGACTCGGTGGGTCGGATACAGATGCGAACCAGACGCACGCTGCGGGGGCACCTCGCTAAGATCTATGCTATGCATTGGGGATACGACTCAAGGTCTGTGCTGCCATTTTCAAAGTGTCCGCAGAATTATAGTCATTAAGAATTATCATTTGCGTGTCCTTAAAAACAAATAATTTCTAGTTAAAAACTGCACTTATGAAATGTTTGCAGAAAATGCATCTAATACGAAACTTTGCTTTCAGTAACAATATTCAGTGACACTTTAAAAGTTTAGAAATATTTACTATGGAAAATAAATGTATCTCTTAAAAATATCCATTATCAAATTATCAAGGTTAATTGTTTGGGATTTCTTTTCTTTGCAGTTGGGTATTATACTTTGCTTTTTACTATGCCAAAAGCAGTTCTATTGAAATTTCAGCGAATAAGCATGTATTATTGAATATTGCTATTTACAAGTTACTGGGTATTACTATAATTATTACCTAAATTCACAAAGGATCAGAGTAATCTCTCTCTTTAGCTTTTCAGATTGCATTTTTTGGATGGCAGTCTCTTTTGTGAAATTACTTCATTAATTCAAATAGCAGTTATATTTTCCCCTTGTACTTTCTTTTGGCATTAATTTCACGCCACTCCTCTGACTTACTTGATTTCTTATATGTGTAAATATCTTATCTACCAGATAGATAGTAGAGCCTCAAAGGTAGGTGGTATTTTCTGTGTTGTACCCAAAACACTACATTCACACTACATTAAAAAATGGATATGTTCGGCTGAATGCAATACAGTTGTTCAGCTTCCATGAACTCTGTTGTCAATAAATTTAAATCAGTAAATACACACCAGTCAGCCAGTGCCTACCAGGATCTTGAATAAGAACCTAGACTGCTGTCACCATAACATTGGTGAATCATAACAGAGACATTTTTAGCATAATGTCTAAATTTTGCTAAATTTTATGTTATGTTGAAAATTTTGGCATGCAAAATAAATTTCTTTTAAAGTCTGGAAGAGTATTTTCTGGTATCAAGTTTTTGATTTGAAAATTGTATATATTTTTTGGAACTGTTCTACATTAATGCAATGTATAACTAATTTAAACTACTTTTTCCTCTAAATATTGAATTTTTTTGTTTGTTCCTCTAGGCTACTAGTCAGTGCTTCTCAAGATGGAAAATTAATTATTTGGGATAGCTATACAACAAATAAGGTAGAATTTCTTAATCATTCTCTGAAGCAACATATTATTTGAAAAGGTGTTCATCAGTTCTTTCCTTTGTTTTAGTACTTCCAATTGTAATTTCCTTCTAAGATAAATGTATTCCATTCATTTTAATCTAGATCCTTTCTTGAGGCTTAATGTTGGTTTTAATACTTAGCCACTTTTTTAATTCCCAAGAACAACTGCAGAAATATTGTTCAATATGTTTTACTAGACTCTCATATTTTATATTTGAATATTACAAAAGAGTGTGTATCAGTTTTGTACACAAATGATTTTTTAAACAGATTCCCATTTCCCAAGGTGACAGTGACCCTGAGATTTTGATTCTATTTGTGAGTAAGCCAGGATGCTAGTGTGAAGCTTTTCTTCATCTGCTCTGGGCGTTGATTTGTGTTTCTGGACAGCTCAGAAGAGACAGTAAATTGGAGGCAGATCACAACTTGCTTAGATCTCTTGCTGGGAAAAGCCAATGGGTCACCCTAGTTTGTACCCTGGAAGGAATCCCTGGCATGTAGGTGTTGAGTGGTAGTGGAAAAGCTTCAGGAAAATGTTCACAGGTCAAATACCCTGAGATTCTGTGCATACTTATATCACTGTTTTTCATTAAAGTTTAAAGAGCATCATTTTGTGCAGTAAACAGTATCTTCAGCCTGGTAGAGAATTAAAAGGTAGCCAAGACAGATTGCTCTAACAGTTTTTCTATGTTAATTGGTATTGAGCATGTGTCTTTCAATTGTATTTTCCTATAACAACCAAATTGTGTATTAAAAATATTATTTTGAGGTAAGTGAGAGCACAGTCGTAATCACATGATGTGTTGATTCTCTGTATGGACCATTTAGCCTTGCTAGTCCCGTACACATTAAATTTTGCTGCCTGACTTGCAAATGACTAGTGCTGGGCAAGAAGGCACCAGGCACAGGTATGAGTAGATTGCAAACTGTTCCCATTGTTTAACTCTGAGCCCAGAGTAAGTGCCCTGTTATCAGAAGGACCATCTCTTCACAGAAGAACCATTGTAATTGACTCTGATACTTATATTACTTATGATATGTTGGAGGAAGTCCCTCCTTTGAACACTACTTAAAAAAAAAAGAATTTTATTACATTTTTTATCTTTAAGATTTTACACTTAATATTTCCAGTTGTTACATAGCTTGAAATATCCTTGTTCTTGCTTTCTCTCTGAACAGAATAAGTTCTGAAAAAGAGCAGTTAAATTATTTATGAGAAAAATAATATGCATTTCAGTGTGCATTAGTATTTTATTTTTCATTGTTTCCTTTCTGAATTCATCGCATTCTCTATTTTGCCTTAATTTTTGATGCATTTAATTGTTGGTAATACTTGCTTCATTGTAAACGGGTGAGGAAGCTGAGTGACTGTCATACTTAGTAACAGTGCTTGTGCGTTCTGCCTGTTCTGCAGATGCATGCTATTCCTTTGAGGTCCTCCTGGGTGATGACCTGCGCTTACGCCCCCTCTGGCAATTTCGTGGCCTGTGGAGGACTGGACAACATCTGCTCTATATATAACTTAAAGACCAGGGAGGGGAATGTGAGAGTGAGCCGAGAGCTACCCGGTCACATAGGTGAGCGCCACTGAATGTAGTCCTAGTTTTCCTAAGAAAAGTACTAGTTCTATAAAGATGATAAATTTATTGTGAAAATTCAAACAATAATGAAAAATACAAAAAAAGCAAATACTATTTTCTGTATTCTCTGCAACCATTTAACAATGATGAGATTTTGGTATCCATACTTAAGCACGTAGCTGAAAGTATATATTAAGATAACACGAAGTATTTCTCACTGCGAGAGCACGTTGCTTCATCTGCCAGAGTGCACACCACACATCGCTCAGCGGTATAGCTTTTGGTTAGCAGCGTTCACTCGGAATTTTTTGCCAGTCCTCAGGATTTTGCCTCTCTGAATTCTTTGCAATAATATTTGGCCATGCTTTTTACAAAATCTCTACAATGGCATTTTCCTACCATTCCCGTATTTTGAAATACTGGTGAGTTCTGAGCATCCAAATGGCACCTTTTTCATGAAGCCTCCACTGGGGCGGTTGTTCTGGTTTCTCACAATACTTCTAATCGCTCTGCAAGGCACTTCATCCCATCTGCCATAGATTATAGACGTTTGAGAGGAGTATGTCTCTCCTCAGCTAACTCGTAAGCAGGAGGGACTGCGTTTTACTCAAGTTGTAACTTTCAGAGGGGCCATCATAATGTCATTGTCACAGTAAATGCCTAAGAGTTAGTGGGTAAAATTTCATTTCAGACAGCATAGAGTTGAAGTAATTGAAAGTAGGACGCTAGTTGTACTAACAAACACTGTTGCCCTGGTATTTTTAAGAATAAGTAGTACTATTTCATATGCTATTTGAGTTATTTAATCAACGATAACCTAAAATGTTACTCTCTGCTGTAGGCTACTTGTCCTGCTGTCGTTTCTTAGATGACAGCCAAATTGTTACAAGTTCAGGAGATACAAATTGGTAAGTTTATTCCAGAAGAACACCGATTTTGGGGTTGAGGGTGGTAGAAGGAACTAATGTAAGAAGATATGAGAGTCATTTTTATTCATTTCTAATTACAGTGCTTTATGGGACATCGAAACTGCCCAGCAGACCACCACGTTCACTGGCCATTCTGGAGACGTGATGAGTCTCTCTCTGAGTCCCGACATGAGGACTTTTGTTTCTGGCGCTTGTGATGCCTCCTCCAAGTTATGGGATATTCGAGATGGAATGTGCAGACAGTCTTTCTCTGGACATGTGTCAGATATTAATGCTGTCAGTGTAAGTGCATAGCATTTCTAAGGGAAATTTATTGTGCATTTATAGTGCTGAACTCTATAGTGTGATTTTTCACAACAAATTGCCTACAAGATTTTTTAAAAATAATGTTCTTATAACGTTGAATTCCCAAAGAGTAAGGATTGATTCAAAAAACAACCCAGAAAGGGTTTCTCCCTAGACCTAGGTCTTTATTTGCAGATGAACAATAAGCTCTATTTCCAGATGTGGAGGGACAGACCATCTTGAGCAAACAAGGTGGCTGTCCACAGGTGTGTTCAGGTTGTTCACAATACGCCTATACTATCCGTTTGATGTCTGTTGAATCTGTAGGATAGCTCATTCATAGTATTGGTAATTTGCCTTAGTTTTTTCCTGGTGTTGTGGGTTGAATTGTATGCCTCCAAAATTTTAGATTGAAGTCCTAACCTCCAGTACCTCAGAATGTGACCTTATTTGAAAATAGGGTTGTGCTGATGTGATTAGTTGAGATGCACAGGATTAGATGCACCCTAATACAGTATGACCAGTGTCCTTAGGAAAAAGGGGACATTTAGAGACAGCAGGCAGAGAGGGCAAACCGTGTGAAGAGATGCAGGTTGAAGACAGACATTACAAGGCGAGGTGAGAGGCTGAACAGCTCCTTCCCTCGCTGCCCTCAGATACCTTGATCTCAGACTTCCAGCCTCCAGAACTGTGAGACGACAATAAATCTGTTGCTTAAGCCACTGAACTTGTGGTTCTTTGTTAAGGCAGCCCTAGCAGACTAGCATATTTGGCTAGAGGGTTATCGGTTTTATCTATCTTCTCAGAAAACCATCTTTTGTTTCCAGTGATATTCTCTATTTTGTTTTCTGTTTCACTGATTTTCACTCTGATCTTTATTTTTTCTTTTCTGCTGCTTCCTTGGGTTTCATTTGTTTTCCTTTTTCTAGTCTCTTCCCCCACCCCTTTTTCTAGTTTCTTAAGGTAGAAAGTAACACTATCTATTTGGAGCTTTGTTTCCCCTAATTTTGGAACTTAAAAGTTATAGATTTCTTTCTAAGCATTGCTATTAGCTACACCCCACAGATTGTTATGTATTGTGTTTATGTGCACTTGGGAAGAGTTCGAATTCTGCTGTTACTGGGTGGAGAGTTCCATAGATGTCAACTTGGTCAAGATGGTTGAAATTGTTATTCAAGTCTTCTCTGTCCTTACTGATTACTGTCCACCTTTTCTATTCATTATTGAAAGAGGGGTGTTGAAATCTCCAGTTGTGCATTTGTCCATTTTCCTTGCAATCTATTGGTTTTTTGCTTCATGTATTTCAATCTATAAACCTTTAGAATTATTATTAATGAATTGGTTCATCACAATGAAATATCCCTCCTTATCCCTGGTAATGTTATTTACTCTGAAACTTTGTTTGATATTAATACAAATAGCCCAGTTTTCTTTTGATTAGTGTTAGCCTGGGCATATCTTTTTCCTTTCTTTTACTTCTTAAATAAAGGATTTTATTTATTTTCAGAGGGGAAGGGAGAAAGGAAGAGAAACATCCATGTATGAGAGAAACATCAATTGACTGCCTCTTGCATGCCCCCAACCAGGGACCTGACCCATAACCTAGACATGTGCCCTGGCTGGGAATTGAACTGGGGACCCATTGCTTTGTGGGACAATGCTCAACCGAGCTACACCAGTCAGGGCAGTCTTGCTTTTTCATAGTATGATGATTTCTGACTTTTATAGTTTAGGCCCAAAGCTGACTTAAGAAGAGTTGCATTTAGAAAGTAGAAAAAAATCATTATTTGCATGTGATGTGTTTAGCTATCTAGATAGCCCAAAAAAGAGTTCAGTGTATTTTCTGGATTACAAAAAGTATTATAAAATCAGTAACTTTGCTATACCCATAATAGGCAGGCAGAAGAAAAAAAGGAAAAAAATCCTATGGAGAACAGCAACAAAAATTATAAAATAGACAAAGAATAAATTTAGCAAGAACTGTGCAGAATTTAAATGAAGACAATTATAAAACTTTAATGGCAAACATTTTTTAAAAATTCATGTTCCTGAACAGGAAGAGTGAATATTTAAAAAAAAATCATTTAAACCTCAAACTAATTTTTAGGTTTAATACAAATTTTCATTAAGAACCAAGTGAATTTTTTTGAGGTGAGTTTGAGGAATATGGAGGAAAGAGACGACTTCATCAAATATCTGAAATTCACGCAGGAAAGAGGAGAGGACAGAGTGATTTGAAGCAGAATTAAGTGTGTTGCCAGATAATAAAATTTACTATCGAGTTACAATGACTTTTTGAAGTGTGATACAGGTACCAAAAAAGGGACAGATAGAAAACTCAAAATTAACATTTTTTAGTATATAGGAGTTTAGAGAATTATAGATGTAGCAACAAAATGAGTAGAAAAATTATTTCACAGCTAGGACAATTGATTAACTATTATGAAAATTAAGTTAGATCCTTATACTGAATGTTGTATATCAAGTAAATACCAGATGGGTAAAAATTAAGATGTGAAAAATGAAATTGTTAAAGATGGAACTAGAAGAAAATATAATTTCAATTTTTATAATTGAAAAATATAAAAATAATTGAAGAAAATATAATTATATTGAAAATATAATATAATTGAAAATATAATTGAACATCAGATAATAGTCTGGGAAGGACTGACTTTGTTTATAAAAGTCTTTGTTTATCTCAAAGGGAAAGGTAACCAAATTTGACTACATAAAAATTAAAAATTGCTTTATGTTTTTTTAAAAAGTAAACAATATTAGAAGGCAAACGATAAACTATAAAATAATATTTAAAACAAATTTATGTTCATTTCACTCCTACAAATCAACAAATGAAGTACTAACAAAACAGTAAAAACTAAGCAAAGATATGAACAATTAGTTCACAAAAATAATGCAGACAGCCATTAAATATATGACAAAAAGTTTCTCCTCTTTATAAGAGTCAACATTGAATAGCACCAGTATCTGTGAAAAGGGATTCATAAACTAATAATGCATATTTTTGTTAACTACTAGCTTAACTTTATAACTTTGCCTAGCTGGAATGATTCATGTCCTCTTTCATAAAATCTTTCCTATTTATTTCTCATAATGGGATTTTGAAACATTTAAGAGCACACATTTTGTGGAATTTGAATTCCACCAATAGTAATATTTATATTTTAAGTATTTCAGTAAGACACATGGAGGCCCAGAGCCAATATTTTCTGAATCCTAGCTCTGTGTTAACCAATGGGCTATGTACTTGGCCTAAGTTATTTCATTCAATCCCAACCAACACTTTAAAAGTAGAACGAAGGCCCAAACTGTGTGAGTCCTCAGTGCTCCACAGCAGTCACCGGGTCACAGGCTGAGCTGGCATTTGAATCTAGGTCTGTTTTTCCCTGGTGTATTATTACACTGTCTCACATGATTTTCTGTACATATCTATGGAATAAATGCTTGTTGCTTTCCTTTCTAGTTTTTTCCAAGCGGATATGCCTTTGCCACTGGCTCTGATGATGCCACTTGCCGTCTCTTCGACCTGCGTGCAGACCAAGAGTTGTTAATGTATTCTCATGACAACATCATCTGCGGGATCACCTCTGTAGCCTTCTCAAAAAGTGGGCGCCTCCTGTTAGCTGGCTATGATGACTTTAATTGTAACGTGTGGGACACGCTAAAAGGAGATCGTGTAGGTTAGTTCCTAAGTCCACATTATGTTTTGGTTTTGTCTGGGAGCACGAAGAGGTTCACATCTGTTGTTTGAGGCTCCTGGACACCCGGATGTGGGGAATGGCAGCCCAGCAGTTCTTAGGTATGGTCACTGTTGCCCTTTGAGTTCAGTTACCATCCATGCACCACAGTTACATTTCTGTTTTCTGAACACTTAACATCTAGTTCTGTCATATCTTCTTTTCTTTCAAATACAAGTGAAAGTTTATTCAGGAAGTCAGAGGTAGAAAAAGTGAGCCAGCTGGGCTACGTGGGCTCAGGAAATAAGTTACAGAGGCAACAGAAGGGCCTTTGGAACTTAGGAGAAAGAGAGCAAAGGTGCACACCTTGAGGGAAGAAGAGGGAGAAAGATGAGAGAGAGAGAGAGAGAGAGAGAGAAGAGAGAGTGCACGCTCGAAAGCGCCCCCTGGAGAAAGAAGGGGTTGGGGAAAGGCATGGGGGGAGGGTGTGTATGTGAGAGAGAGAGCATGCAAGTAAATGAGCATTTTATTTTTGTTTAATAAGTTTTGATATAAAAAAGAACTAAATATAATTCAGTGTGGTCTTTTCAAAATTAGTTTTCTTATAACCTTGACAGGAAACATTCTAAGTGCTGTGGACCATCTTCCTCCAGGAACATATCTTGTCTGGGACAGGACAGAACCACTGTCCTCCCTTAGCCCCACACTCTGAGTTTCTGTCCTGCAGCTTCCAAAGTATTAGTATACACATCAAGTCACTGGGGACTGTGGCAAATTACATAGGGTGATTTAATTGTTTTTTAGAATTAAAGTTATACTTAAGGAATCAAAAAGTTCTACATGGCATGTTACCAAAATACAGTGGTCCTGACAGCAATCCATGTTTTCTGCTTCCAAAAGTAGCTTAACTTTTAGGCTACTGTTGAGGGTTTGGCTCTATCATTCCCCCTCCCACCACATTCCACCCAGCCACATCCTTCCTGTCTTCCAATTTTTCCCATTTTATGAATTTAGATACCAGAGTTTACATAATTGACTTTTTTACATAGTACTTAGTGCTGAGCCATGAGTTATATACAATGACTTCTTTTGCTATGCATCTTTTTAATGTTCTCTAGGGTTAAATTAATTTTTTGGCTTATTCTTAGTTTTGATGTACTTCTCACTAGTTAATCTTCAGCCTTCCTGCCAGTTTTGGTATGTCTCGGAGTCGATCCATTTTCATTCGCTGTGCCAGGTATTTGGTGGGCCTTGCAATCCAATGACTTGTACCCTGTAGTGCTAGGGAGGCTGGGGGCATTATTTAATTGCTGTCATTTCTCCTCCATTACCATAGTTTTCTGTTAACAAAACTATGAATATTAAAACGCCAACAAATTTACAACTGTCAACAACTGAATCTAAAAAACAAGCTAAGCAAACAACCAGAACAGGAACAGAATCATAGATATGGAGATCTTTTAGTGCGATATCAATGGGGAGGAGGAGAATGGGGGAAAAGGTACAGGGAGTAAGAAGCATAAGTGGCAGGTACAGATTAGACAGGGGGAGGTTAAGAGTAGTATAGGAAATGGAGAAGCCAAAGAACTTATATGCCCGACCCATGCATGACAGGAACTAAGAGGGGAAGATTGCTGGAGGAAAGGGAGGTAGGTACCAGGCGGAGGGATGTGGGAGGTAAAGGGGGTAAACTGGGACAACTGTAATAGCATATCAATAAAATATACTTTAAAAAAACAAAGCAAATGAAACTAAAACTAGGTGAGTTCAATGGCTTCAGAAAGCTATAACCAAAACATTCCAGTGTTTGGTGGTTAACCGAATAAAGTAAATAAATCATGTTGGTATTTCTGGAAGTGGTGATATAAGGCAACTTCACTCTTAAGTTTTGTTGTTCTTGTGGAAAAGGGTCTACTTCACTGAAAATTTTGTTTTGAAAATAGCATAGCTCAGTGGCAACATTTGGAGTAGCATACGCTTATGTAAAGTGATGTTTATCTGTTGTCCTAGATATAAGAAAGCATAACTATGAAATAATTTTTCAAAAAGAATAACACGATTTGACGCACCTCAAAAATTCACGTAGCACAAAGAATTGTATTTTACTTACATGTCCAGCTTACCCCTGCACTCGGTCTCCGGACTCAGAGAAACATGTTAGCTTTTAAGTAGTAACCTCCTAGATCTTCTCTGTGGACCTCTGTTTAATTCTACACCTTGCCATTGCTAACTTTTTACTGCACTTTGTTTTTCAGGTGTTCTTGCTGGGCACGACAACCGTGTCAGCTGTTTGGGTGTGACTGATGATGGCATGGCTGTGGCAACAGGCTCCTGGGACAGTTTTCTTAGAATCTGGAATTAACAGTGCATACAATGTTTCCATTCTCTGTTGATATCTGGAAAAATCAGTACTGCAGCCTAGAGCTGTGAAAAAAAATTCTACCTTATATTTGCAGTTGAAGATTTTTCTATTGAGATTATATACAAAAAGCAGCTTTCAGTAAAATACAAAACAAAAAAAATGATGAAAAAAAACAAGGCAAAGGTGCTTGCTGAATCAAAAGGACCAGTGTCTTGAGTTGAGCTAGTTTAACTTTGATGAAATTTTGCTTTTACTCAGTTTGTTTCCTTGTGTAGGACAAAATGTATACATTATAGCAACCTATCATGTTTGTTTGCCTTTTTTAAGAACTGCATTTTTAACTTTGTATACATCAGAAATGTCACATTTTTGTTTTGTAATGGAGGAACCAGGCACAGTAATAGAGTAGTCCCTTGTGTGCGTGTCCTTATATCTGAAGAAAGTCTCTGTGAATTCTGACCTCCTGGTTGCCTCAAGTTTTAAGAATTGCTAATAGGGTAGGTACCTGAGGGGAGTTCTTTTCAATGTCATTAGTTTCTGGTGCATCTTTTGCCATCCTATCAATTTAAGTAAGTGCTCATTTTGAGCCCTTTGAGAGGAAGATAATCTGAAGCCTAGGGAATAGGGATTTCCCTATGAAACTTCAGACATACATAAGAAACTTCATGAATAGGTAGACAGCAGTAATAGCATATAAAAGGTTCTTGGCATTTTAAAAAGATTATGATCAAATGACACTTTGATCATAATAGCTGGACTTCACTATTGATTTCATACTCAAGAACTGAGTTTGTAGTCGACTCATTATTCCAGAACATGGATGAACGCCTGCACCGTCCTTGCACCTGGAGCACTTTCCCAATGCTGGCATGTGCTCCATCAGTATGCGTCTAGAGCTAAGGAAACGTGACGGATGCCTTTTTTCAAAGTGTAAAATCCAGCCAATCACCAGACCTGTGTATAGTTGTGACAAGGCGACTTTATGAATTTATGTTCACCTCAAATCTGACCTGATGTAAACTGTGCCTTCAGGTTTTAAGAAGGAAACATTTCAGCTCTGCTCTTCTGTGACTTTTCTTCCCTGAAAACAAAATAACTGGTTTCTTAGTGGTGCGACTGTGCTTCGAAAAATGCCTAGATCCAAGTGACTCCATTTTAAAGCCAAAAGAAAAATTCAAAGAGCAATTCTTAAAGGAGCCAGAGGAAAATACTAAGCAATTCATTCCTCTGCTTGTCAATGGTATAATAATGTGTTGTCTATTACTAGAATGGGCCCTCCTGATTTAAACAGATACTTTCCCCCTTGATTTTTCTCTTACAAATAAATCTAAACGATTGACAATGGAAGATTGTTAGTCTTGCTTGATGGTGTACTGTGTTCTGTTAGTAAACTGTGTCAGTTACTGTTGAGATAGGTCACCTGTAATCCCGAGTACTTCCAAATTTTATGTGTCAGTTTTCATTTTTATGTTGTGAATGTGCTAATAAGTATACCAACTATAATGAAGTCAGTTTTAACATTGTTGATATTAAAAAGAGTAAAATAAAGGAGGATGAAGATATGGGGCCAAAATAACTTGTAGATGGCAGGCACGAATGTATTTATACACAGATTTCTATGAACTTTATCCTATTAATGTTTGTGGACTATTTATATTCTTATAGAACAGCTCTTTAAGATCAGGCAAAAATATTTTAAAGGAATGTACTCACTTCCAAAAGGGGTTGAGGGTTTGCCATGTAGTTCAGCAACTCATTCCTAAATCCTAATCAAGAAAGCACTTCTGCAACGTGCAAAATAGAGTATTCCCCTTTACTTTGAAAGTTATTCTAGGAACAAAAAACTTTGTAGTCAGAGAGGCACCCAGACTATAATGCTATCATCTTAAACATGCTGATAAAAATTTATTTTAATGTTATTAGTTTCTATGCATAGCTTATAATCAATTCCTATAATTAACTGTATTAGGCAACTGAAACCTACCCAAGATTGTGGCTAATTATATATATGACCAAATGTGACCTCATTACATTAACTTACTAGTTAAACCTTTGCTTTCTAGTAATACGGGCTCCACTTGCTAAATATTTTTAATTGCAGTTTGAGTTCAGCTGATTGTCTATTTAATTCTGTTGTTCATTAGACTTCCTGAAATCAAAAAGAATAGTACATAACACATAGAAACTGTATAGTTTGAATCTTGGTTTTAGAAAACTTAAAAAATATGGCCAAATGTAGTTTTAGGGAATTTGTATTATCAAAAATATTGCAGTTATCTGAGGCCTATCAATTTTTCTTTTTACCTTGTAAGAAACAGGTTTTACTTGTGGACTTTGTTTCCTAAAGATCTGACAAGCATGTTTTAAAGGCATATGTTCTTTTCTAAAACAACTTAATAGTAATGTGCCCTGTGGTTAACCAAATCATCCCCAAAACCTGCTCAGAAAGTACTTCTTGCTACCATGAGCTAGGTAGCCCTTATTTCTACACCTGTGAGTCCAAAGTTACACACACCACGAGTTCATCTCCACGGAGGCAAAGATTTGGGCTTAATATTTCAACTACAAGGGATACTAGCTGGCAGATCTCCTTATTTTAATTTAGATTCAGCTGAACCGATTAATAATAGTGCTTATGTCCTTGACATGATGGATATAGGGGCTTCTGGAATATGGGGTAGATAATTTTAATCTATTAAAAGAGAAATAGATCTTCACTTTTCCAGGTGATAAAATGTTTATTATTGTTAAAAAATACTGTGCAATATTATATAACTGACCTTTTGAGTTCTTAGATTTAATGATAAATTAAGATTGTCCATTTTAAAACTGAAAACCTTCAGGGAAGTTTATACTTCGAACACTGGTGAATGTCTCACATTTAAAACCGGTTAACAAAATTGAATAATTGTGGCTTATTTGTTGATGTATTTGAACTTATAGAAACTGACTGAACAATCTCCCAAAAAAGCCAATCATTATTTTAATAATGAAGATTTTCTTTCTAGAAACTTTAGGGTGTGAGTCAGGATTAAAGCATTTGTTAAAAAAATTAATTAGTAGGTTCAGCTTCTAGTTCCCTTTTTTGCCATTGTGGAAAGCAAAATTTTAAACTTTCTCCTCTCCTGTTCAAATTTTTAAAAGACTCCCAAGCTAGACTATCTTTCTTGTGAGGAAGGGTAGCACAATGAATAAAATTAACATTTTAAATTAGTTTAAGTACAATGTAAAGTACACTTTTTATTTACTAGTTTTTCTCTTGCTCTTTTTGAGTTGCCCTAAATTTAGTGCTGTATTTTAAAATATTGGTTACCATAGGTACTCATGAAAATGGTTTGTATTTGAATGTCTAAGTTAGCATTGTTTTAAAAAGTAATTTATTAATCACAGATTGATGGTACACCTTGTATTTAGCAAATTTGTTTGCATGTTGATGAGGTATCCTAAGTCTTTTTTTTAAGTCCAAATAGTGATCCTGTAAAAGTTATGAGAATGCAGCATTATGAAAAAACTGGTTGATTTAACTGGTGTTCAATGTGCCCAACAAAAACCTTACATCAGACAGTATTTATTTCTTAATTAATAGAACTTCAGATATACTTGATATTTCAAGACTTTTCTTTCTGTCACACAATGGTGCTCTATTCTATTGTTTTCTTTACAAAGCATCATCTAAACACTGTATTTGCATATTCTCACCCAAAGGCATCCACATCGAAGTGGGTTTTTTAAGCTGGTTAAAATGTTTTTCTTCACCTACAACAGTTCGTACACACTTGTGGCCAACTGACTGGGAACATCAGTAGTATGATTATGGGAAAGGTGAAAGTACTAGACTTTAAACCAAACATAAGATGGATTTGTCCCATGATTTAACAGTATTCTTGGATCTTCCTTGCACACTGATTATTTGTACAGTAGCTCTGTGAAATAATGTTGGCTGTGAATTGATATTGTAATCAATAAAGTGCTTTAACCAGGTTTCATGTGGCATACTTACGTCCCAGAACTAAATTCCAAGCCCAGTATTTCATGCTCAGTCCTAATTCCTTTATCTAAACATTTGTCATGGGCTACAGAACACAGAAGAGATCAGCGTGTTCCTGACCTATCCTTTTGTACTATGTTAGCTTACCCCTAAAGGACCACAGATTTTCTCTAAAAAGCAGAATTAAGTCATTCTTTCTCTGGTGCTCCCTCAGGATAAACCATTCATTTGCTTATAAGATTGATTAGAAGTTTCTACTTCCATCACCACAACCTTGGAGAAGGATGAACGAGGAAGCTTTCAGTTCATAGCTAGGTATGCTAAAAGAGTTAATCCAGTCAAAAGATAAGTCAGTCCACCCAAGATATCTTCCAGTCTAAACCATAAAAATTGAGAGTAAAGCTCACTAAATGCCCGTATAAATGCTACACTGATCAACTATCAGACAAACAAGTTTTATTTTCACCTTGAAGTTTGCATACTTATAAAAATGTACTTTTGTAAAAAGTTTGAGGTTATACAAAATTTATAAATATTCCTGCAAACACACACAGTGAACAATAACTCTGAACTACATCAACTGTAAATTACATGATTTCTGTAGAATTCACAGGCTTGGTTGTAGGTGCACTTAGTTCTAGGCATAAAAGTTGGGTTTCATTATTTTAGTGTTCCATTTCCAACACTCCTAGATTTTCAAACTTGATCAGGTGGAACTGCATTCACACTGGTGATGGAAAACTCACTACAAACTTACATACCAGAACCACAAGTCCAGGAGTTCCCAAATGTTAGTGTGCCATCGGGATCACCAGGGGGCTTGTTAACAGCAGATCACTGGTCCCCAAAGCTAGTGTCTGATTCAGTATGTCTGGGGTAGGATCCAAGAATGTGCATCTCTTACAAGTTGACAAGTACACTGTTGATCCAGGGACCAAACTTTGAGAACCACAGTAGTATAATAATGAGGTGATACCAAACCACTATGCTGTTTCAGAAATTCAAGTACTATGTATAAAGTTAAGGACTTGAACTTGTAAACTAAATTAGCAGTACCCAGTCTTAGACATCAATTTTTCATGTTGCAATTGTTACCCGATTCACACATGTTGGTGGCAGGTACCAATTTTTGGTTATAAAACAACAACAAAAGCTATCAGTTAATATTTATTTGGATTTGACACTTCATCCTAGTATCTGATTGGCATAAAAATATTTTTTAAAGGCCTAAATGATATTCTCCTTAAAATACCCTGAAAAATAGTTTTGCACCTGCTGTGAAAAGACAGAATGGCATCCAGGAGCCTTAAAGGCACAGAAAAGGAAATAGTCTTTAAAGAAGAAGAAAAGAGCCTGAAAAGATATCCCTCCCACAGAAAAGAAGCATGAATATATGTATTTGGCCGAATGCACTGTGTCCTCTGTGAGTGCGCATTTCTAACAAGCATCCAGGTGATGCTGATTTGGTGGTCCTCAAGGCTACATTTTGCATAGCAAAGCCCTAGAATATCATTTTTAAATGTTTCCATGTCAGTTTCAATAAGTTTTTAACACAAACACACACAGTACTTGAATCCATAAATACTTCATTAAGCTAAAAAATACAGTGCTAATTTTCAACCATGCCCTGGCAAATTCATACAATTAAATAAAAGTAAAGCCACCCTGGGGGACAATCCAGCAGTATCCTCAGCAAATACCTTCTATAGAACGGTTCGTACATGACTATAACCACCCAAAATTCAGACCTCCGTTTCTGGCTATTTTATCACTTCAAACTTCAAAGCCGATATAGAAAGCTTTCCTTGCTGCTGTCATAGCTGAAGCTGAAAACGTTCTTTAGAAACATCAGCAAGCTATTTTGACCCAGAAGCTTTTAGAAGATACTATTTAGAACAACAAACCTTTATACGCTTTATATCAGTTTTAATGGGAATATAAGGAGTAAAAAAGAGCGTATTTATTAGTGTTTTACATACCTGGCAGAATGGCAAAAATGACTGTAACTTGCATGATAATACACTCAAGAACATCCTACATCCTTTTTGGTGGTTATAGCAATGGAGATATAAAACAAAAAAGTGACTATTCCCATTAAAGTGACATTGAAAATTAGTTTTGATAAAGAAGATGAAGGGAGCATTCTCTAACTCCTGGATGCCAGGAAGCAGAGTTTTTCAGAATCAAAAACAAAGAGAGCCCTAAGTAAGAGCAAGGCCCCACCCCTCAGGGGTCACATAATTGGTTCTGTTGCTTTTAACTAATTCATCATTTTAACACATCAAACAATTTAGCCTGTTCCTTACCTAAAAGTGAAACTAAAGAAACATAATAACACTCTTCAGAAATGCAAACACCCTGAGATAGATCATTACCAGAATCTACACAAGAATTTGCTATTTAGGTATAGTGGGTACAATTCATATTTAAAATAATTTCATAAAAATAACTGTCCCAAATCATCCAAGTTGCATTTTCTCTTATGATGATCACCAAAGCGATCTCTATTGTTAAGATGCTTCTTCATTGCTTGAATGTAGAAACTGCTTAGTAAAATTCTCCAGCTCATTTTTAAGTCGAACAGCTTTATTTCTATTTTAAAAAATAAACAAACACCAAAATAATGATTAAGGTCCATAAGAAAAAAATGCATCCCATCCCATCTTAAAAATAAAAAAGCCCCCATGCTGCTGCTGAGCTAAACTCAGACTAAACTATGAAAACCCTTTCTAGAGTACTACAGATGCTACTGCAGCTCTGCAGTGAACAGAGTCCAATGTTCAGGACTCCAAAGGATGAAAAGCGCAGGAAACAGTAGTCCTATCACCTTACATGGGAGATAGAGCCTAAGTCACGTACTGTCATAATTGTCCTTGAATTTCTTTTAAGTTAAGCATAAAGTATAGAATAAGTGCTTTTATATACGAACCATGGTATAACAAAGTATTTTTTAAAAAAATACTAGAATCATACTTGATGCAGCCAAATGTCCATAAAAAGAGGAAAACAGGAACTACAACTGACCAACGAATACAGATTTGTGTCTCCCATTCTCATATTATGCCAGGGCACACACACATACTTGAATGAATACATGCTTGAGGTCATCTAAGTTACATGTACCTATGAATGCTACTGCAAATTTCTTTGGACAACTCTTTTTTTAAAAAAAGATTTTATTTAGTATTTTTTTCTTAGAGAGAAGGAAAGGGAAGGAGAGAAGGAGAGAAATATCAATGTGTGGTTGCCTCTTGCGAGCCCCCTACTGGGCACCTGGCCCACAACCCAGGCATGTGCCCTGACTGGGAATCAAACCAGCAACCCTCTGGTTCCCAGCCTGAGTTCAATCCACTGAGCTACACCAGCCAGGGCTGGACAACTCTTCTGAAGTACCAGGGCAATTAAATTTTATCTGAATGGTTGAGCAAAATCCAGTAACAATGGAGATTCCAATTATGGTATTTGTTTTTTTTTAATTTTTCTCTGAGAAAACAGATAAATCAGCAGATCAAAAATATTCATACTTATTCCAGTCCAGCCAAAATTTGAAAGGTACGTGAGTGTCAATTTTTTTATCATATTATGTTTTGCCATAACAAGATGAAAGAGTACTTAATAACCTTGCGAGTTTAAAAAAAACAAACAAAAATACTTCTACTGGATATAGTTTCACCAATTTGGGAAG
The DNA here is from genome assembly GCA_028533065.1 of Trachops cirrhosus. Taxonomy (NCBI): domain Eukaryota; kingdom Metazoa; phylum Chordata; class Mammalia; order Chiroptera; family Phyllostomidae; genus Trachops; species Trachops cirrhosus. The sequence continues at coordinate 156,256,456 of CM052539.1, forward strand.
CTATAACTTAACAGGAGCAATGAAACATATGGGTGTCTGTGTGTGGGAAAAGAAGTTGGCATCTAAGATACAGGCAGTCATGTTCTCCAGAGATTCTGAGACTGAGGTGCAATGAGAACGTGACTGTGGATCAGATCAAGACACCATGGAGAGACACAACCACAAGTGTTTTAAATACAAAGTCTGTCCAAAAAAAGTCCAGCCATATAATGAGAATGGTTTACGTTACATCGATGTAACCTGGCAAAGAAGCAGAGTGGATTGGAATGTGCATGCATGAATAATTATGACTTCACTGCACTAGTCAGTGTGGGTGGTGGACGCTGTTGTGTGAGCATGTGGACTGTGTGGCCATCACATCCAAAATGAATGAGAAACGAATCTGCATTCAATTTTGTGTTAAGCTTGAACATTCCTGCATGGAAACTATTCGGATGATTCAGTAGGCCGCAGCTATGGGCCACTGGTGATTGGCAGCTTCATCATGGACAACACAGCCACTCATGCATCACATCTCGTGCTGAGTTTTTTCTTCAGGAAAAGATCAAATCACCTAGGTGACTCAGTTCCATACAGCCCAGATTTGGCACCCTGCCATTTCTGGCTTTTCCCAAAACTAAAATTACTTTGAAAGGGAAGAGATTTCAGACTGTCAATGAGATTCAAGAAATGTGACAGGGCAGCTGATGGCTAATGGGAGAACTGTGTGAGGTCCCAAGGTACCTACTTTAAATGGGGCATGGGGCATCATTATCCTATGTACAATGTTTCTTTATTTTTTCTCTATGTGCAGTATTTCTTGTGTCTTGTATCTTCTTCAATAAATTTTTCCTTTTTGTTATATAGCTGGATACCTTCTGGACAGACCTTGTATATGTCCCAAAATTTGGGACACAAGGACATCTTCTCCAATTGCAGACATTGCAAACTGCTCTTATATGGACAACTACATGTAGTATGTACCCTAGTAGGTAACAGCAGGGATTAAATGATGCTAATGATTCCCTCAGACTCACAGGTGAGCCAGTAATTGGGTAATGAAGTAGAAAGTTAGAAACTGCCAAGAAGTATAGACCACATGGCAAAACTTCTGGTCTTGTCCCCTAATGCAGAATTTATTTAGACCTCAAAGAATCCATGATAAATCACATTAAACCAGATTCCATATTATACTAGGATATATTTTACTTTTACAGCCTTGAATGTAATAGTCCTCAGTGAAAATGGTAGTTACGGGTCTTAGATATACAGAACTAAAAGTATCGATACTTATGATTACAGAACTTGTGATCTCAAAGGGGACTAATACTGTCCTGGCTGGGGAGCTCAGTTAAGTGTTGTCCTGCTACGCTAAGGTTGTGGGTCCCTGGTCAGGGCACATACAAGAATCAACCAATGAGTGCATAAGTAAGTGGACCAACAAATCACTCTTTGTGTTTCTTTCCCTCTCTCTCCACCTTCCTCTCTAAAATCAATTTAAAAAAAAGGTGGGGGTACTAATATATCTTAACAGAGAGTTCTAAGTTTAAATCTAAAAACATCCATTTACATCGTATGTTTTTTCTTGTTGAAATTAGCATTCACTGAAACTGCAATACTATGGAATTAAATATGGAAAATTATAATTAAAGTCAACAGGGAGCTAAAGTTTTAATACAAATTCACTAGTGGTTTACATAATTATATTCTGGTTATGAGACCAATAAATGTTCATATTACTGAGAAGAAAAATGGTTCAAATACCTTAAAAGCTTTGAATTGTTTTGAATTTCCTCCAACTGCTCTATCTCTTTGGAAAATCTAGCAATTTCTTCTTCCAGATGCCTTTGTGTAATGTCAACTTGTTGGCACAGGCGAGCAAAAGTGGTTGCCATTTCCCTTAAAATAAAAAACAACACAAATGTCTTAAAATGCATGGGCTTTTTAAAAGATCATACAAAAGGAGGTCACAAATTTAAAATATACTTAAAAATGTAGGTATCAAAAAACAAGATGCTAAGAATGGGATGAGGGAGGTATGGCACGTGTAAGCTTAATGTGACTGTGGGTGTAATTCTGTCTGGCCTCAAGTCCAATGCTCAACAGACAGCATCAACTCAGCTATATGGCTGTGAATATGAACAAGCTATAAAAAGGCAAAAGATGGCTATATTATATTTCTTCAGAAGCACAGTAAGCCTTACTCTTTGCTCCTGCCATAAAATTAATTACTGAGAACAGGAAAGGAAATTAACTCCTGTGACTTAGGCAAAACAACTTTAAATCATACTAACATTTAATCATATTTCTAGAAATGAAGGATATTAATTTGTATTAATTTATTTTGTGTACTAGTCTATATGTTAGCTTTGGCAAATATTATGTCTGTATTTTGTAATTGGGAGCATGACTAGTAGTTGTATATCTCTGGAATACAAGTAACTGTCTTACTTGTTTTTCTCTGCAACTAATGTCCTGTGCATCTTCACCATGGTCTTTTTCCTTTCCATTCTCTCCCCACTGCAACAATTACCAATACTGAACAAATGAAGCATCTTTCATTATTTTAATGTTTTATTAAATTAATATTTAGCTAATATTTGAACTGAGTAATCAGTTAACATTTTCTCCATTACAGTGTGACATCCTCTAAAGAAAGGATCAAGTTATTTTAACTTTTTTAGACATTATTTCCCATAATGTCTAGCATAGTTATTGTCACATGGTAGAGACAATGAATAAATATTTGATGATCAGATGAATGGAAAGCTTCATTAACTTTGTTGTTATGTACATGAACCTCAACTGACTTCTACCAGAGACCCAGCTATCTTCACTAGAGGAAAGATCTTCCTTGATGTAAAATTAACCCTATTATATAAAATCTGAGCTCAGTAAATATCTGGTAAATGAATAAATGAACTAATTCAGTTAGTCTCAAGTCCATTCCCTCATTTTCTCCATTCTCTGTAGCTGTTAGCACAGGCTTTCATCTTATGTCTGAAACAGTGTCATCTCCCAGCAAATTCTTATCTCCTTAATCTAAACCATTCTGTACACACCACACCACTGCAAAGCTATATGCTCTACAGCTATGTATTAATGATATCACTTCCATGTTTCCTAATTATCCAAACCCCTGTCCTATTGTTAGGTTCATACTTGAATGTACTCCCATCCCTCCATACATACACAGCTCTCAATAAAATTATTTCATGTTTCTGAACACATTGCTTTCCCCCTACCCTCTGTCTTTGGTTTAGGCTGTTTTCTCTGCCTATATCTTCCTATTCTGCACATTCTACGCCTCCTCTAGAAAATTTTATTGATCCACTAACCTTCATGATTTCAGATCCTAGAGCCTCTAATATTACTTATCACTTTTTACCTTTTATTATAATTGTGTACATTATGTCTTCCATTAAATTGCAATCATCTTGAACTCAAGAGAACTTTTCAATTCAAATACAGAATTTATGCATTGATTTAACTGAATTCTATATATTTCTACTAAATCAATGAAGTTAATATTTATGATATATAAAAAAAGACAGTGGATCCAAGTATTTATTAGAGTAATAACAAATGAGTTTTTTCTCATTGTGATAATTGAACTATACTCTTACTTGTGCATTTTCTCCATGCATGTCACACTTCAATGAAACCCCATTTTTAAGAGCTAAAGATGAATTTTTCAACTTACTGTTGTACTTGATGGCTACAGTTTGCACTCGTGAAGCTAACAATCATCTGCAGTTTTTCAGTTGCATAGTTCACAAACTGCTGCTTAAAAGCTCTTTCTTTGGCTCGGTTGGTCCAGGTCAGCCTTTCATAAAGATATAAAGCTCCATACATACTTAATGAAACAGATATGAGTTTCCAGCCTACAGTTTTCCAAACCTGCAAGATAAATTTACAGCTCAGTTTGAGAAAGAAAAACACTTCCGGGGGGACTGTACTACATACAGGTCTTTGAGTCAGATCCATTTTTAAAAAAATATATATTCCTGTCTAGAGAATCTGAAGTTATCAGAAATCAAACAAGCTGAAAAAGGAGTAGCACATAAATATCAGGCAAGAAGTTTTTAACCTGCTAGACATTTGGTAAGTTGATTTAATATATCTGAAAAAAGGAGATTAATTTCTCCTAGGACAGAGGTTTCAAACAGCAAACTATGTAAAGGTATGCTGTTAATGATATTAAATTTTTTTAACATAAGAACTACAGCTGAAAAGTAATCTTCATACTTTGAGGGCAGACTCCTTTGGTATTCGGAGAAGATTAGATAAGGAATCTGGACCATTCTATTTGCCCCATGTACAAATATCACTTCTTTGTGTGCAGTGATAGGAAAATAGTTGGAAAGCATTATTTTAAGGATCAGCTAGTTGGTGATATTTCTTTCCTCAAGATGTATTTTTTAAAAAATTTATTTTATGGTAATAACTTCACTATATATATCAATCATTATGCTGGACACCTAAACTAATACAATGTTATATATCAGTATTTTTCAATTTAAATATTTTTAGACAAGACTTGTAGAACTCTTCTTAATTCACTAATTCTTTTTTAAAATTTTATTTACTGATTGATTTTAGAGAGAGAGGGAGAGAGACAGCAAGAAACATCAATTTGTTGTTCTACTTATTGATGCATTCATTGTTTGATTCCTGTATGTGTCCTGATTGGGGATCAAACCCATAACCTTGGTGTACTGAGACAATGTTCTGATTAACCGAGCTACCCAGCCAGGGCTTAATTCACTAATTTTAACCTACAACTTTTCATGACATTTTATAGATCCAGGAAATAGAAGTAAATATACATTTATCTTTGTGATCTAACAAACAGCTTTGAAAATTACAATCTTCACTACAATAAAAAGTCCTGTTTCTTACCACTCCTCCAACAACAATGATGCCCATAGATGTTCTAGATGTAAGAGAAGCTAATCCTGTTATTAAGGTAACCATGAGTTCTTCTTGTGATGCATTGTCTGGCGTTGCTGGATTATTAGGAGCAGTGGGAGTAGAAGCTAAAGATCTGGGGAGCTAATAACAAGGAAAAAAGAATTATTACAATTAAACAACTACAAATGAAATAAAATTTATAAAATTCTACTGCGTTTTAAAATTATAGTAGTAAATTAATGACAAGAGCAATGCCAATTAATAAGTTTACCATAAACATATGGAGAAAATAAAAATGGTCTGAAACTTATTTTTATGACCTAGATATTGTAAAGAATAATGAATTTTCATAATACACAATGAGTCTACCCATAACAGTAGGCCCTCAACTCTCAAGAAAAATTAAAACTGTATTTAAAAATTCTAACACCAGAAGTGCAACCCTTTAAAAAAATTGAACTTTAACATTAAACCTTTTACACTTAAAAATTCATCATAAGAAAATTAAAAGATAAGCCACAGACTAGAATACCATATTTGGAAACCACATTATCTGATAAAGTACTTGTATCTCAAATATATAAAGAATTCCTACAAGTCAGTAAGAAGCCAAATAACCCAATTAAAAATTGGGCAAATGATTTGAACAGACATTTTATACAGCAAAATACACAAAGGGCTAAAAGCACATGAAAAGATGTTCAAAATCATTAGTCATCAGGGAAATATAACCAAACTACAATGAGATACCACTTCACCCACATTAGGTACAAATAAGATTGATAATAACAAATCTGGACGAGAATGATGAAAAACAGAAAACCTCAACACATCACTGGTGGGCATGTAAATATTGCACCCACTTTGGAAAACATTTTGGCAGTTCTTCAGAAAGTTACACATGGATTTGTCTACGGTCCAGCAATTTTACTATTAAGTATATACACAAGACAAGTGAAAACAGACATCCACATAAAAGCAGAACATGAGTGTTCACAGCATCATTACTCATAATAGCCAAAAAGTATAAACAACTCAAATATCCATCAACTGATATCTGGGTAAATAAAATGTGTGAGGCGTATAATGAAATGGTACTCAGCCATAAGAGGAATGAAGTACTGATCTACGCTACACCATCTGTGCACCACAATGATGAGCCTTGAAAACATTCTGTTAAGTGAAAGAAGCCAGTCATAAAAGGCCACATTTTTAAAAATTCCATTTATAGGAAACTTCTACTAGAAAGGGCAAAAAGATAACGACCAACTAGCAGTAGGGCTGGAGGTAGGAGTGATGACTGACAGCAAAGGGCACAGGGTATCTTTTGGGGTGATATAAATGTTCTAAAACTGGACTGTGGTGATTCATAAATATCTGAAAAATTATTGAATTGATAAATTCAAAAAAGTTTCTTAAACCTATATTAATTCCAGTTTATCTTAAGTCTAAAAACAAAAACTTTTAAGATGAGAATATAAAAAAAGTTTTAATTATGTAAGTAGAATGACCTGTATCAGTACAGAAGGAAAACTTTTGACTTGGTTTTCTGCTATGCATAGCATACCTAATTCAGAAATGGCTCCAAGTAATAGATATTAGTTCACAAACATGCAAATTCCACAAAGTTCACCTCAGTAGAGAAAATCACATAAGCAAAACACAAAAGGAGAATCTCAAGTGGTGAGAATCAAAGACACATACCTGTGCAGGAGTATAGCAATAAACACCTGATAAAAAAGACTACTCCAAACAATAAAAGCAAAATGGAAAAAATCTGTACCTGAAAGAGAGGCTCAGATAATCCTAGAAGCACTCTCTGTGCATTTGTAGGGCCCAAGAAACGATGGACAAGGGAAGACCAGCCCAAGGAAAAACGAAATACAATATCCTCTTGAAAATCTGAACATAACTTGTGGCAATTTAGGTCATAGCTAAGATCAAATTTCTTGCAAGGAATCAGTGTATGTAGTTTATTCTGTACACCAGCTGGAAGCAATGGCTTTAAATTTTCTATAAAGAACAAAATTAGGACATTTATTTTAAAAAACAACAGTAAGTGTGGTGACTGTGGGGGGTGAGGGGGAGATAAGGGGAACCAAATAGTAATGGGAAAATAAAGGAATTTAAAAAATTAAAAACAATAGTAAATGTTTTCATTTCATTTATTTTTTTAAAAGATTTTATTTATTCCCTTGCTGATGTGACTCAGTGGATTGAGCGCTGGCCTGCGAACCAAAGGGTCACTGGTTCGATTACCAGTCAGGGCACATGCCTGGGTTGCGGGCCAGGTCCCCAATAGGGGGTGCTTGAGAGGCAACCACACATGGATGTTTCTCTTCCTTTCTTTCTCCCTCCCTTCCCCTCTCTAAAGATAAATATTAAAAAAAAGGATTTTATTTATTTTTAGAGGGGAAGGAAGGGAGGAAGAGAGGAAGAAAAACATCAATATTTTTTTAAAAAAGATTTTACTTATGCTCTTACTAGTAGTCAAACCACAAACCCTTTGGTTCACAGGCCAGAGCTCAATCCACTGAGCCACACCAGCCAGGGCTGTTTTACATTTTATTCAACATCTAAAGGAAAATATATCCTTTACCAACCAAATAAAGAAATACTACACATGAACTTGTGGATATAACTATTACCAATAATTTCTTGTTGTGATTGAAGCATTGAAGTGTTGACTTCACTGGTGCACCGATCAGCCAAATTTCTTCCCATACCATCTTCTATATGCTTATTTAATTCCTGGTAAAAACAGTAAATGACCATATTATTTTTTTCTTTAGAATATAAAGTTTTATAAAAACTTTAAAAATGTAGTAAGTGTTAAAATGATCTTATTCTAAGAGGATAACTTTATGTATTTTATATACAAAGTAATTTACATTTATTACAAGAGTGCACAGGAAAGGGTAAGAGTTCAGCTGTGTACTGATTGCCATAAAGCCAACACATAACAGTATAGAATAAGGTGAGGGAACTACCTGAATAACTTTTAAGTACAATTTAACTTACATTTTTATATACTTTCAATACACTTGGAGTAGGATGGAACTCGGAACAAAATTCATCAACCAAAACAGAGAGTCGACAAATTTCATCTGTCATTGCACATGACACCTGAAAATATGACAAACAAATTTGAGTAAACAAAATTAAACAAATTCCTCAACCACTCAAAAATTCAAATTGAAAAAAAAAAAACCCAAAGTATCCCTTTTAAGTAACAGGAATAACATTTTTAGCATTATGAAAAATATTTCTATTCCGTTTTTAACCACAGAGTTCCTGTTACCCACCTTGTTTGCCACCTCCTCTGTAACCTCCCTGATTTTCTTCTTAACATCCAGGGTTAAAAGGTTCATCTGGTTTCGGATAAAGTCCAGTCTATCTATTTGGTCTTCCCTCTCTTCCATTGAATAAACTCTATCATAGTATGAAAGTAATTAATATTCAGGGGATAATAAAGTCTCAAGGCAATTAAGCAAAGGCACTCAATTATGTACTAAACTATCTGTTAGCATGATAGAAGAAAAAATCTTGTACTTCAACATTGAAAGGATTTAAATATTTCACTTATAAAAATTTTACAGATGATTGGATTTAAACTACTTTGTTTCTCTGCCCACGTGTCACCTGAATCCCACCACAGGATTAGTAAGAACTCTAAGCCTCCAAACACTTCATAGATATGAACAGAATTCAATACTGACTTTATTTAATAAATAAGGGCGAGCAAATTGGCAAACTCTGCAGCTGCTAGTTTCTGTTAAAGTTTTCTTGGAATGTAGCTGTGCTCATTCTTGTACTTACTGCCTAAATGCCTGTTTTTGTTCTAAGATCGCAGAATTGAATAGCTGCAAAAGATAGTATGGCCCAAAAAGCCTAGGATATCTGGACTTTGTCGTTCTAAGGTATTATGATTATATAAACCACCCTAAAATCACATCTTTGTTGTGTCATGTTTAAGTTCAATGTCCTATGTTTTTAAAAATATGGTCAATCCAGCAGACCAAATATTCATTATATAGAAATAGTGTAAAGAGCCTAAAATCAGATTCTAGAGTGTTACCCTTTTGTTATATAAGCTGGAAATTCTGTAATTTTTAAGATAATACATTCCTAGAAATGTGTTAAAATTAGGCAATAAACTTAGATATGAGAGGAACTGTTCCCAGCAATATCAGATACATTTAAAATTCCAATTGTATGTCATCTTGGACTTTTATGCTTTATACCTTTCTTTTGATTGGCTTAAGCTCACTAAAGGTTCAACTGAGGCTCAACATCATTATATTTGTCACATCAAATAACATCCTCATCATTTCAAGTGTATCAAAGCTGTAACAACTACCCTTTTCTTTGATGGGGTTGGCATTTTCAAGCATTCATTTTCATTTTTATAAAGTAATAAATGGAATAAAATACTGCAATACAGCATGACATATATGGTAATGCGTACCAAACTGACTTTCTGGCTGGCAGGTAATATCACCTTGTTTGTTTGCCAGCTGATAAAAAACCACTACTGGCATAAAAGAGTGATTTCAAGGGATCAATGTATGAATATACAAGTGACAGGTCATGTGTTGAAAGTAAAAAAGAGGGTCATCTATTTTGACTTCTTCTAGAAATTTAGCTTGAAAAATGCCTCTTCCACTGCTATAAGATATTTTTAAACCACTAAACATTTTAAAACCACAATTCATACACAAGAATACTGAGATGCAGGGGACGCAAATGATGTGTACAATAAATAAATAAATATTTACAGTTTCAAATATTTAAAAATGTGCAAGTAGAGACTAGCTAAACCCAGAAGTTTTATTTCAGTAGGAAAAGTATTCATAATATAATTACTTAAAATTTTAGCTTAAGGAATTCAGACATAAAACTTACATTTTTATTTTGCAATAAATGCATTCATACCTTTTCTCTGCTGCTGCCACGTTTATTGAATCCATTATGTCTTGCACAGTATCTAGTATCTGTTTAGCTCTGATAGTGTGCTGTTCAAACTTTGTTTTCACTGCTGACTGCGAGATACACTCCTGCGAGGGGCCCAAGCCATGACACATTACTGTAATTCCATCCCAACATTTTTAGGAATTTTAACACAAACACTTGCTGTTTATAACTTTAACCAAAACAGAAATTAGGATACAAAATAAAGGCATGATAAACACAACTTAAAATTACAAAGGTTAAAAAAATTACAAAGATTCAAAAGTAAAAAGGGCTTTCAAACAGCAAGTTCAAATCTTTGTGTAATTTTACACAGTAATGTGCAATGGTTTTTATATTACTTTTTGAAAGTAAATAACCAAGTACTATTTTCAATGTTAAAAAAGGCTTTTCTTCTAGAATTACTGATTTTATTTACATCACCTTTAATCTACTTCTAGTCTAAATTTTTCTCATACTTGCAATAGATAGCCTAATAAAGTTCTTGAGTTATAAACTCCAATTCTACAATGTTAAAAAAACTAGTTGAATGCTGGGATTCACATAAAGTTTTTTAAAAAGGACTTCTGCAGATTAAAACTTGAATAATTTGAAAAATACTCTTTAACAAACAACCTAAGTAATACTTTAAATTGTTTATAGAAAAAGTCTACAGCTATTTCAAAGACAGCTGTTACTATCATTGGTCTGCGGTATGTGCATACAGGTCCCAAGGACGCCCTATTATTAGCTTTACCTTCAAGCTCATGCAGCTCATAACCTGTTAACAGTTGTACAAATCAGAGCTGGATGATCAGTGTTTTTTTTAAATAGAATATTTCAGTATCACATATAGTGGTGGATGTTTATTTTGTGAAATTTTAGCTTGTTTTAATATATGTGCATACTAGTTACTTAAAATATTTATGGTGATTCATCATTGAATGTTTAAAAAATCATTAAATTAAAATCAGTCTTTCACGTTTACTTCATAGAAAGTCAAACTCTGTACTGACATAACACTTGAAAACAAAACTACAAGTGTTTACAGAATAATAATATCTGATCTTTGAACAATCAAGCAATGTTCAACCAGGTCACAACATCAGTAACTATAATAGGTGTTTTATAGGATGCCATGTTTATTTGTGGTGAGTTATTAAAAATTAGGAATACACCCCAACTTCAATATTTCTCTGAATTTA
>CM052539.1:156268003-156310440 GCA_028533065.1 Trachops cirrhosus
TTTCAGAGAGGAATGGAAGGAGGGAAGAAGGGAGTGAGTGGGGTTGGGGGGAGGGGAGAAAGAGAGAGGCAGGGAGGGAGGGAGAGAAACATCAATGTGAAAGAGAAATATCGATCAGCTGCCTCCTGTATGTACCCAATGGGGATTGAACCCACAACCTAGGTATCTGCCCTGACCGGGGATCAAACTCACAACCTTTTGATGTATGGGATGGCACTCCAACCCACTGAACCACCAGGCCAGGGCTCTATTCTTTTTAAAAGTTTCTAGCACTGGCTGGTGTGGCTCAGTGGGTTGGATGTCATCCCATAAACCGAAAGGTCGTCTATTCGATTTCTGGTCAGGGCACATGCCAGGGCACATGCAGGTCAGGCCCCCCGTTTTGGGGCATGCGAGAGTCAACCAATAGATGTTTCTCTTGTACGTCAGCGTTTCTCTCCCTCTCTTTCTCTCTTCCTTCCTACCTCTCTAAAAATAAATAAATAAAAACAAAGCTTCTAAAACCACCAGCGTGACAAAAATAGCAAGTGTTGGTGAGGATGGATATAAATCACCTGAAACTGTCAAATCAGCTGGTGGGAGTATAAAGTGGTATAAGCACTTTAGAAAACTCTTGGGCTGTGTTCACTAAAATGGCATACTCTTAACCTATAATCCAGCCATTCTACTCTTAGCTATATCCTCATAGATTGTTGATCTCTGCATTATTGACATTTTGAGTCAGGTAAATCTATGGTTGGGGGGTGGGTTATTCTATAATTTAGGATGTTCATCATTATCTCTAGCTTCTACCCACTACATGCCAGCTGCACATTCACCCAGCTGTGACAACAAAAATGTCTTCAGACATAGCCAAATATTCCAGGATATCAAAACTGCCCAATCTCTCACGCTGAGAACCACTGGTATACACCCAACAGAAATATATACCTATGTGTTTAAAAAAAAAAAAAGACATATATAAGGATGCGCACAGCACTATTATCCATAATAACTGAATACAAGTAATTTACCACATGCCCATCACTAGCAGAATGAATAAATCAATTGTAGTTAATCACAGGATGAAATACTATACAGCAGTGAGAATGCTCTTCAACTATGCACAACAGTATGATTGTATATCACAAACAAGGTTGAAGAAAAGAGATCTTGACACAAAAAAGTAGATACAATATGGTTCTATTACACAAAAAGTTAAACTGGAAAAATCAGTCTAGGGTGTTAAAAGTCCTAAGTGATTACTGTTGGGAGAAAGAATAGAGGATGGAAGGGAGTTGCTCCCGGAGTGCTGGGAATGTTCTACTTCTTGATCTGGATCCTGACAAAGTTGTGCTAAACTATAAAATTTAACGGAGCTGGACATTTATGATGTGTACACTTTTCTATGTTATACTTCAGTAAAAGATTAAAAGAAAACAGAGAAAAGGGGAGTTTCAAGATCTAAAATGATTAGATAGTACTCTTATAACACAATTTTCCTTCAAAGTAGGTTAACACCTATTCAAATACTGACTCCAGATTTTCTATACTTAAATCCTTTTCTCTAGTGAAAGAACAGCTGCTTATGATGTGCTATATCATAGGTATACAGTTTTCTCAGATAACAATGTACATGGCTGTATTTCAAGTATTAAGGGAGAAAAACTTACATCCTCCATATATTCTGGCTCTGATGCAGAGGCGTCCCATCGATTATTCAGAATGAAAATATTAGGCTTGGAAAGTCGCTCATTTACCTTGTGAAAGAATTGTTTTTCCTAGAAAACATCAAACAGCCAATAGTATGTTCACTTCCAAAATCTATTTTTGTATTTTTATCTATAATTGAAGTTTTCTTTTCATCTAAATTACGGAACCATTTAGACAACAGTGATTAACACACATTGATAAGGATCCCAAAGCACTATGAGCATTTTCAAAGATGAGAAAATTATAATATAAAAACGGAAAAGTAAAGATTTTCCTGCTCCAGCCGTAAGTCTTTTTGGAAATTCAATTTAACAAATATTTTATCTGGTTCTGCTATATGCAGGGTATCAAAGGTACTACTGGTCACAAGAGTCTAAATTTTCAAACAGCTACCTCAAATCTTTATATAAATTTATATAAAGTAAAATTATGTAAGATTAGTGTACAACACATCATAATAAGCAAAAGAAGAAGGTATGTGCCAAAAATACTGTAAATAAATGCTGGGACTAATCAAAGGAAGAAGATACCATTATCTAGTTGAAATTATGAGGAACTCCATTAAGAAGAAGGTGGTGATAAAGATGGACTTTTTCAAAAAATAAGAAGTTGGAAAGGGGGAGAATTATGGGTAAAGAAGAGCATAAACGAAGGCACCAAAGTTAGAATACATGTCAAAGTTTGTTTACCCAACTCCCCAATAGTAGTTATTCTAACACCAATTTTAAGTACTTATCTATCTTTTATAGCATCAGGTTATAAACAACTGGCAGTGCTGTCACAGCAGCCTGGTCTCTTGGGATGTAGACTGGGCCACTGGCCACACAAATACCAATCAACACTGCGACAAAACAGAGGTCTTGCTGGTAACACCTAGGATACATGGTGTTTGGCCATTTCTATGCTTTTGATGAACAACAATTTTTAAAAATTGTGGTATAGTTTGAGATATTAGATTATTCAAAAATCTGGAAAAATTTTTGGAATGAATATGGCTCTAGAAAATTTGGGACAATCTTCTAAGTTTGACAGTAGTTTAGAGTATACTCAAGTTAAGCTAGGAAGGGGTTAACAAAACTCAAAATAGAAAAGCCTTGCCTGCCAGATGTGGGAGTGAGGTGGTAGTGTTATACCTTATTCAGGAGACTTAGTATACTAACAATTCTGGTGCCCATTCCTTCGAAACTGGCACATAACCATGGCGAATGTCAACGACACACACGTTATCACACCTTGAACTCAAAGATTCAGCAGAAACTTATGCCATCAAACCCTACACTGCTATTCAAACCTTGGGAACACTCAAGACCAAAACTGGTCCTTCCTGTCCCATGGAAACACAAACCCCTCTGTTCACCCTTGATATTAGAAGTTCTTTCTAATCCAATATTTGGATTTCTGTGGCTTTTCAGAATTAAAACACACCATTTCATTTCCTACCACTCAAACATAATAATGTAATCAAATCCTACCGTGTTCATTAACGTTGATTCAGAGTTGGCAACCAAAACAAAAACATCAGCATCTAAGCAAAACTTATCAATCCAGCTATCCAGCTCTGTAGTGACATCTGTGCCTGGACTAATGGGAATAAAATAAAAATTATATAACATTTCTTTTAAAAAATCTGGATTGTAGACAATTTTTAAAACTTTTATAAGTAGTTTAAAGCCTAAAGGATACTTTCTACCAGTCATCCGCATGAAGTCTAGGAGATTTACCTTACTTTCTCACCTATAAGAAAGCAGCTATGGCAAGGGGATAGGTAGCCTGTACTTTATATAATTCTACCTATTCACTCCACTGACAAGGAACTTCTAGAGCCTAACCAATTGACAACAGGTGGTAAAAAATAAAAAATTACCAAAGACAAATAACCTCACAGTTTTTAACAAAGCAAGTAACAGAGCTAATAGTTCAATCTGTTAAATCCTTACACTTTAGAAGGCTAAAAAATATGTAATAAAAAAACAAACTAGGCTAATGCGTAATCAAAAATGAAGGTGCTAACAGCTATGTACAGTACAGCTCAGAAAAGATTAAGTGCTTATAAGCATAAGTCATGAAAAATAAAACAGCCTCTGCTAGACATAAATTTAACATACAACCTATACTATAAAATTATAGTGCCACTATCAAATTGACAGGTTGACAGTTGGTATCATAGATACATTCTAGCTATGAAATAAAGCAATATTATTAACTAATACTACTACATTTAAACCAAATATATTTATTTCACAAGCATCTTCTCATTCATTGAGCTAGTTCTGTTAATTACTTGAAACACTCTTCCAATTAAAACAAATGCCCATCATTGAAAACAAAATGGGTTCCACAGAACACTGAAATTTTAACTGAAGAAACCAAAACACATGAAAATTTTTAAAAATCATTAACTATCTTTTTTGGTTAATGGCGTTGCTTAACAGATATATATTATTATTTCACTAAGTACCACTTTAGTAGAATAATTTAAAGAACACATATAAATTTAGATTAATGAGAAGAATTGGAAAAAAATTCCAAGAGTACTTGATTAATTCCTGAAAAATGAAGAGCTATTTGAACTGTCCGGCAAAGTTATTTTGGGAAACTGGGTCTCAAGAATAAATTCATTACCAGTTTTAAAAATTAACTATTTAGAATTCTCTATCTACTGGGTTGGCCAAAAAGTTCATTAGGTTTTTTTCCATGAGATGGCTCAGGTAGGACTCAGTTGTCTTTAACTTCATTTGAAACAATTGTTAGATTGCACTGGGACAGCTGTCCTATCAGCATGCTGATATGACAAAAAACATCAAAAAAACATCAAAATTGATGAATTTTGCATAGCCATTTTAATACTGAAGAGGGAAGAAAATATGCAACATTTTTGGCACATTATGCTTTATTATTTCAAGAAAGGTAAAAACACAACTGACATGCAAAAAAAGATTTGTGCAGTGTGTGGAGAAGGTGCTGTGACTGATCAAACATGTCAAAGTGCTTTGCAAAGTTTCCTGCTGAAGATTTCTCACTGGATGGTGCTCCATGGTTGGGAAGACCAGTTGAAGTTGATAGCGATCAAATTAAGACATTAATTTAGAACAATTTATATTGTTCTATTGACAAGAGATAGCCAAAATACTCAAAATAGCCAAATCAATAATAAAGTTATTGGTGAAAATGAAAAATGTGTCTTTTATTGTATGGAAAAAAACATACAGACTTTTTAGCCTACTCAACAGTTATCTAGAACTAGACAATCTCTAAGGCCCAGCCACTCATACAAGCCATGAAGTCAGAGCAGAGAAACAAGTAAGACAAAAGTGGACATCCTTGAAATTTCTTATAATAGAATTAGAGTGATAAATTGGCACCTTTATGATATCATTAAAATAGAAAAACCAACACCTTATCTGTCCCTTAACAATCTAGAAAATGAGAAAAAAGCAGCAATTGAACATTTAAAATTTTTATGTACTACATGCTAAAGCAAGCAGCATTATTCTAACAAATACACCTTTACAAAAAGGAAACGCAATTCATATGTAACTTTACCTGTCTACTAAAACCAGGTCATCTCTCAAGAGGGCACATTTTGCCTTTGGCCAAAACACATGCACGAGAGAGCCAGCTTTCAAGTCTTTGTCCATATGCAGGGCATGGGCCAGCTGATTAACTGTCTAAAGTGGGAGGGAAAGAAAAAACAAAACACTTACTTACAATAAATTGCAATAAAAATTTAAAATATTATGATCTGACACAACATTTATTTTTTGCAAATATGCAAGAAAGCAGACCTTTAAATAATCTGAAATAAAACCATCTGAGCAATCTTGAGAAACCTGAGTTTTAAGGTTACCAAACAGAAAAAATAAACTAGTACCCTTAAAAACAATTTACGCATATCATTCTGCAAAAATTATTAGAGCTGTAAACATTCTAAACACCCCCCAAAGTGGAACTTTGGCAATGGAATTCCTATGTAACCCCTGAAATTGATATTGTATGTAGAAAAAGAAATGTATAATATATCAAGAAAAAAAAAAGCAACACCAGAAATAGCACATGATATAAAGCCATTCTTTAATTTAAATACAGAGAAACAAACCCAAATGGTTTTCATTGGTTTCAGGAAGTGTGTGAGTTTTGTTTAGAGTTTTCCTTTTTGCCTGCTATACTTTCTCAGTCATAAAATGAATGCATATATTGCTTAGTGATAACAGGGAATAGAAGAAACATCATCCCCTTTCAGCCACAGTGTGTGACCCAATTCAGCCCAGCTCAAGATGCTGACAAACTTCAGGGCTGGTGCTTGAAAGACAGAATTGTGGTGCCTGAAAGAGCTTTTCAAGTAGATAAGGTGTATTTGAACATGTGATCATTGATATATGCAAAATAGAGGTTTCTGCTTTCTTTGCCCCTTTCATGATAAGAGCTGGAGTGAGTTCTGAGGTGCCAAATGTCTTAAAGACATGTGTCTACCCCAGAGAGAATTTCCATAGAACTCAATTTCAATATTTACAGTTTTTCTACCAACCGGCCCCAGGCTGCAGCTTGACATAGTAACCAGACTAGCTATTCTACACCTATCTTAAGACAATTTAAGATGTTCAAGAACCGAGGTTTGACTATGATTAAATTTGGAATGAGTTTTACTGAATGTAAATTATGCTTCAATAAACATGACTCTAAAAACTTTAAAAAAAAAAGAAGAAACATCATTAAGGAAGGGCATCAGCACATATACCTTCTGGTCCACTTGTGATCTATGCCACATTTTAAAGGGAAACATTTATTTTCAAATGGACACAATAGTCCTGATCAGGGTTGAAGTAAATCTCCATTAGAACAACATTAGGTAGGGTTTTTTTATTGCTCTTATACACTTTTTAATAGAATTTAAACTGGTATTAAATTCTTCATGCCTCACTTATAAACATAAAATAAAAGCATCTATCTACAGAACTACGGTGAGGTTTGAGTTATTAGAAGAACTTAGAACAGTTCGTGGTACATAGCAAGTGCACAATAAAGTATTAGCTATTATGGTTGCACTTCTCTTACTAAGAAGTAAACTATTACTTAGCATGAGAACAAGACTCAAAGTCTATTTACACCTTAAAGCAGGCTACTACTTGAGCTAAACAAATTTAAATTTTGGAGTAGAGGAGCGGAGTAAAAGAACATGAAGGAAAGGGACTGGAATTAGACAGCATATATCAGGAAAAGTGAATGATTACCTTAAAATATCACAGCACACTTGACTTGAGGATCTAAAGTCACAAGTAGTCTGAATTCTAATTTGCTAAAAACCTTCATTACAAAATAGGTGATCCCTTCATTTGTAGGGGTTAAAAGTTTAAAAATATTTTCATAAACTTCCTTTCACTCCTAATAACTAATGTGAAGATTACTAGACAAATCGAATTACCTGACACAGATCAAACGACAAATTCACAGAACAAGAACCAGACGCATGAATTCACCTACAATTTACCAAAAACTAAAAAGTTCAAACACTGAACTTTTGCATTAGTGGGAGAGAAGTTACAATAAGAGAAAGTGACCTTGGTGAAAAACAATGCCTTTACAAAAAGCTCTCATTCCAGCCAGAATTTCATATCCAATTTTCTTTCTTTCTTTTTTTTCTTTTTTGCTGAAGGAAATCTAGTAGCACTGAATTCCTTAAGAAATCTATAAAAGGTAGATAACTGTCATTGGCTCTTATCTGATAAAACTATAACATTTATTCATGAATATATTTACTAAATACTCCAAGGTAAAAATTTCTAAAAGTATGCATGTATCAGAAACAAATACCAAGGGCCCAAATTTTTTTAAGTTTTCTTTAAAAAGATCTGAGATTAAATAGTAATAACTTTTTACTGGGACATTGTTTTAAAAATTTAATAAGCCTTTAACTCTAATTTACTTATATTTCAAGTTAAGGACAGGGTTTCTTCTCCCGACAATTTAATTCTGAAGCAAAAAAATTTTACAGAATTTAAAGTATTAGTGATGGCTTTAAAAACTATGAATACAGCCTTGGCCAGGTGGCTCAGCTGGCTGGAGCGTCACCCCCGCACAACAAAAAGTTGTGGAGTTGATGCCCCATCAGGGAACATACCCAGGTTGCGTTCGATCCCCAGTAGGGGTGCACATGGGAGGCAACTGATCAGTTTGTTTCACACAATGATGTTTCTCTCTCACATCAATGTTTTCTCTTTCCCTTCTTCCCTCTCTCTGCCCCCCAAAAATCAACAAACATATTTTTGGGTGAGGATTAAAAAAAAAGCTATGAATAGACATATTAATGGTTCTATTAACATCTTCCTTTTTTAAAGAACTAGGGCATTTTTCCGATACATTATGTTGCTAAGGTCAAATGTAATACCTTCACACTTTTTTTTTCATCTGATCCTTCTGTCATAAGGTAGGCTTTATCTCCATCGGTTCCTTCAACACTCAGTAAACAATTGGTTGTATGGCCAATCCCACTGGGTAGGACTTTATCCCACAACATTGCATTTATAACAGAGCTCTTTCCACTGCTTGTCCTGAAGAATGAATATACAAAACCATGAAAAACAAAAGGTAACAGTAAAAATTCTGTTCTTTTATTGGGTCTAAGACTGACTTTTCTAGAATTCAAATGTCGCTAAAATTTCACTATTTGTCACTTTTCATGAAAGTCGACAACTTGATTTACATGAATATTAGCAATGTACATTGCAGAAAGACAAAGTAGAGGAAAACAAATACTACCTTTCCCATAAAGCTCTCCTTGCCTTCTCTATCTTTCTTGCTTCTTGTGGCAATTTGAAATCACAGCCCCTAACTCTATGACGCCACTCATTACAAAATGTGGCCTAATGCCCCATGTCCTTAAATTTAGACTGGACCCTTTTCACATCCATAGTTAATACATACTTCTTCTCAAGTAGGGCAGTTGAGGTATCACGCTCCAGGAGGCCTTTTCCTTTCTGCTCCTACTCCGCCTTAATCTGAAGTGGGGCACCTTAACAGACCTACCTCATCCTTGACTCTTAAAAGCCCTGAAAATATGATTAAGTGGGAGAAGCAGACAATAAAAACATAAACAAAAACAAGAGAGCCCTGTAAAGCTACTTGAAGAATATAAACAAGGTGCTCTGGTAAGGAATAACTGAGGAAGGACACTTTAAATAGAGTGATAAGGGACAGTTTCTAAGGTAGTAACATTTAGGATGAGATCTAAAGAGAAGGAGTCAGACATACACAGAACAAGGTAAAGAGAATTCTAGGCATAGGAAACTGCAAGTGCTAAAGCCCTAAAAAGGGAAATAGTTCAAAAGGCATATGAGGTTGAGTGAGTACGTAAATGCCTGTATTGGTACATAGCCCATGATATTTGAGTAACCAACTATAAACCTAGTCATTTGTCTTTGCAACCCTTGTGCCTAAGAGTGCATGGTACGTAGGTAGTTAACAAATGATCCTTAAATGAATGCAGAAGCTGTGGCAGAGATCACTCTA
Organism: Trachops cirrhosus; assembly: GCA_028533065.1. Classification (NCBI taxonomy): domain Eukaryota; kingdom Metazoa; phylum Chordata; class Mammalia; order Chiroptera; family Phyllostomidae; genus Trachops; species Trachops cirrhosus. Next base: position 156,277,199 of record CM052539.1, read on the forward strand.
TAACTCCAGCTGGTTACATTAAGAAATGGCACTTTCGCCCTGGCTGGTATGGCTCAGTGGATTGAGTGCTGGTCTGTGAACAAAAGGGTTGCCAGTTCAATTCTCATTCAGGGCACACGCCTGGGTTGCAGGCCAGGTCCCCAGTACGGGGTGTTGGAGAGGCAACCACACATTGATGTTTCTCTCCCTCTCTTCCCCTCTCTAAAAATAAGTAAATAAAATCTTTTTTAAAAAAAGAACAAAGAAATGGCACTTCCTACTCTCTGGGAATCATGGGACTGAGAATCCTTTTGAAAGATAGACCTGATAATCAACAGAAGCTTAAAAGAGTAAATCACAAATTATGGGTATTATCTGTGTTTCTATTCTTGTAACTGGCCAATTCTTAGAGATAGGCATCCTTTAAAAATACAAAAATATTATTGACCTTCATAAAGCTTCATTTTATACTAGGAGCTAAAATGAACAAATTCTCTTACCTGCTAACAGCTTTAACATTTAATATAGCCAGAAACTGTTGTGGGGAGAAGGGAGAGGAATATCATTTACTGAAACATCAGAAACAAAGCTGAAGCTATGACAGGAAAAGCTTATTTCTGGAAATTACCCTTGAGAAGAAACAAAGGATTCTAACCCTTTGTAAAGGATTACCTGCCAAAAAAGGCCACTTTCATGTGTCTCCGAGACAGCACTTCACCAATAACAGAAAGCTTGTTTTTATACCTCTGCATTTCTGCTAGATCATCCTCAGTAGCTACTCGATCAAGTTCTGAATTCCTGTACGTTGCTGCAAAAAATGCAATTGTATTAGAAAAAGTGATACAAATAAGTTAATTATACAATGAAATACCTAAGATATGCATATATTTTGGTTCTGTTCTATATTAACACGCCATCTGAAAAGTAAAAATGCTTGTATCTGGATATTTGGTAAAAGGTGAATGCCTCCTTACAATGGGTCATAAGAATCCAGCCCAAAACAAAGTCAAAATTATTAAGAATTTACAGGAACCAGTCAAAAGCGTGTATTTATTATTCATCTAGGTCTCACAAATACTAAGACAAAAATATATATCTGAACAGAGAAACTAGAACATAATATGCACCTATTTATTGTGACCCCATCCTGACTGGATCTTCAAATCTTGAGGTGAGAAGAGGGATATAATATGCTAAGAGTGAAGTTTGACTAGGAGTACCCAGGAAACAGGTATGGTTCAAGGAGGTCTCCAAGCTAGGGAAGACCCTGCTGCCTTATCACTTCTTATCTGCTCAGCATAGGGATGACACAAACAACTCATTCCACAGAAAGAACCGAAGATTGAATCCCACCCTAGCCCCAACCTCCCCTTCTCCAAGGATAAGGGTAACTTGAAAAGCCTGCATTTGAAAAGCAGAAAAGCTTTTCAGTTTTGTTTGTTTTTATTTAAGATTATACATGCTTAGTCATATTTTTATAATATTATTTTGCAGGTAAAAACATGAAAGATTCATTTGGTTATCTAAAAAGTCCTAATTAGAGACAATTAATGACGCAGTACCAAGTACTCATCTAATTCAACTTAAGCTTTACATACTCATTATACTTTTCAAGTGCATTAATAAAATATGTGTAATTTGGTGAGTAAAGTTACGACTGGCTTAAGTTTAATTACATTCAGTTTTGTTTTCCATTTTATTCTTCCATGTTCTTCCTGGTATATTTGCTTTGTCTCTTTTTTGAAACACTTTCTTGAGGTTCAGTAAACTTGAATTCAGAATTTTAAGCGGCTAGCCATTAGCTCCTAGCATGACGATCAATAACTAGTTCATTATACAGAAAATAATACATTTAACTTCATCTTCACTTCCTATCAACGGTTTTAGAATAAAATACTATTCAAAGTCACTATTGCAACACAAAGAGGACTCATGGACATGGACAACAGCATGGTGACTGCAGGGGAGAGGGAGGGTGGGTGGAGGTGGAAGAGGGTACAACAGAGATAAATGGTAATGGGGAGAAAATACAATAAAAAATAAACTATTAAAAAAAGTCATTGTTCCACCTCAAATTTTTCCCAAACTAAATGTAAAGATTCTATACCAGTACTTTTTTCCACTCACTCCAACAAAACTTGAATTGAGTCAGGCTTGGTAACACAGACGCGACAATAAGGTATGATACCTACCCTCAAGTAGCTCAAAATCCGGTGAGGCGGGGTCAGGAGGGAAAAGAAAGTTTGATTCTAACCAAACTATCAAGTGTTTCCCCACTGTCAATGGAGTTTACAGAATCCATCCCTTTTCATTGCATCCTTCAACGACATAATCTCAAGAACCAGAAGTTTTCAACATTTATCTCTAGGGCAGTATTCTCTAGTAAGCCATTCCTATCCACTTCTGTGTGAACAGTTGCACTCAGTTTAGGAAAACTTTTTTGCCCTTTCCCACAGCATCCCAGCCCCATTTGAAAGGATAAAACTGGTCTGAAATATTGGCTTAACTACTGAGTAGGCAAGAAGGTAAGTATAATGGCTAACTGTGGGCTGCCTGATTTTGAGTCTGGGCATATACTAGCCATGTGATTTTGAGCAGGTTGCTTGACTTTTTTGTGCCTTGGTTTTCTTAATCTGTAAAATGAGTACGATTAAAATTGTACCTCAATGTTGATATGAGGATTAAATGAACTGTTAATGTTACTGGAATGAATTAATATTTATAATATACATTTAATTATAATTTAACTTAAATTTATTTTGCATAAAATGAGTTATTAGCAGTTTTTAATGTGTTATTAATATAATAAAGTGCTCATAATAGTACATACAAGCACTTATTTCTTTGTTGTTAATATCATTTAATCTTCCTCCTTTGGAGGGCAGAAATGGGTTTTATTGTTAGGGTATTTCTCATAGTACATACATATAGCACAAAGCCCCAATATTTGTGTTCAGCAACTAAGGTTGAAAGAATAATGCACCTTTGTATATTTTCAACAGTTATTACTTGAAAAACTTAGAGAAACTAACCTTCAATGAAATATGATCCTTCGGTAACAAATTCCAGTAACTGGTCAAAAATTACGGTAATTGCCTTCTTAGCCAGCACAAAGTGCTTCAGTGGAGAAGCAGTTTCTGCCATTATGGTACTGGGGGGAGAAAATAAAAAGTTAGAAATGTACAAATGAATCCTGGCAAGGTAGCTCAGTTGGTCAGAGGTCCTTGGGATACACCAAGGTTGGGGGTTCCATTCCCAGTCAGGGCACATACCTGGGTTGTGGGTTCGATCCCCAGTTGGAGCGTGGATGGGAGGCAACCAATCAATGTTTCTCTCTCACATGGATGTTTCTCTTTTTCTCTCTCTCCCTTCTTTTCTCTCTAAAATCAATAAACATATTTTAAATTCTTTTAATTAAAAAAAGGAATGCACAAACTACACTGGATCACAAACGCCCGAAAATTTTATGACACTGTCAGGCGACACTGATTAACAAGACAATGAAATAGATTAAATCAACTGCCAATTCTTTTAGGCAACTGTTCTTTGGAGAGAAGGGTTTTAATTAGACAATTAAAGACACTTTTGGGTAATATGCCACGAAAATAAGTGAGCTCTATTGGCCAAAATCTTGGTTGTAATTTCTACTTTTTATTTCCCTGTGGTGAGATGAAACTGTGGCTAAATTGTGACTACACGTGACTCTTAAGTGTATCAGGCGCAGGGTTAGTGAGAAGCCAAGTTCACAAACAATAAGTTATTAAGTCTCTCAACCTGGAGCTCTAGGTGGAGGTGGATATGCAAAGTGAAGAAACAAAATCCCGAGATCATAAATCAACACTGGCGTTTAGAAAGAAGTAGTTCTCATCACAACAAGGAGGCAAGACTTCACGCAAGCAGTGACGTTTCCAGCCAAAGTACCAAGAACTTCAAGAAACAGAAGTTTAAAGAAAAAGAATTTTCCCCCGGCAGCTTTCATGAAAAAGACACTAAACAAAAACGATTAAACACCAGTGTCCTGGTGTGGATGTGTGGGATGGAGCAGAGTAGGCGTAAGGAAGGCTGAGTTTTCCACAGGGTCAGAGTCGATCGAGGGAGGGAAGGCGCTGCGTGGGAAAGGCAGGGTGACGGCAACGACCCGGTTCAGCCCGGTGACAACACCTACCTCCGGGGAAGGCCTTCCACGCCGTGCACACCGGTCACGGGAGCCCCTTCGGCAGGACCAGGGTCCAGACCCCACTGCCCCGCGAGCGCCGGCTCCGGAACCGGCTCCCCACTTCCCGGGCTCTGGCCTCGCGGGCTCCACGGGCCAGACCCGCCCGCCGGCCCCGCTCGCTCGCTCGGGTCCGCAGGACCGCGGCGGCGACTCGTCACAGAGCACCCGGCGCACGATTGCCCGCCCCGTCCCCGGCCACACCAAGGTCACCCCGAGGGAAGTAAACGGGCCGGCGGCCAAGGCAGAGGGCACTCACACGGTCCGGTCTCCGACTCGTCACCGGCAACCGCAGATTAGCCAACAGTCCCCAGACCGCCTCATCCTCTTAAGGGAGGCTGGGAATCTGGGAAGTGCCAGGAGGAGTGCCAAGAGGGCGGTCACTTCCGGTCTCTTGCCCTGCCTGATTTTGTTTGGCTCCTTGGCCGGAAGTGCACCTACGCCAAACGCCATTTTTGTTAGAGGCAGAAGCCAAGTTTTGTTGTGGGCCAGGAATGCTACCAGAGGAATGATTTGTGGTTCACCCTCGTTCTCCCCCTACTTCTGCTTACTCTCTCTTCTCCTTTTAAAGTTTGCAAACCTCTGCCTAGCTTAGTCATAGCTAACTGCCAGTGGTGTAGTGAGGAAGAGCTGAAGAGAGGTCTGGTGATACAGGGTTGGGAGAAGCAGACCAGAAGGATCCTGGCTTGCTGTGCCAGCAGCAATAAAGGAGAAAACACTTTGACCGCTTCTCTGCTCTCTGTTTTGTGCACTTGGGTTTCTGGGCTTGGAGCACAGCTGTGAGTGCATGCGCGTGTGTTGAATTACTTTAGAGGTGAGACTTAAGAAATTGATGTATCCTTCCTTGACTAGTGCTTCCCAAACTCTGCAGTTAGGAATCACCTGGAGATCTTTTAAACTGCAGAGTATGATTCATTGGGTTAGAGGTGAGGCCTGAAAGTGCATTTTTAACATCTTTGGGGGCCTGTTGTTGCTGATGGTCCACACCCGGCTCACCAGAATTCCTGGGGATTTCTTTTGAGAGCTGGCTAGTGAGGTGCAGTTTTGAAGTGAAGTCACTTCATCTTTCTGAGGCACCTCATCTATACAATTGAAGTAGTGATTAGAACAGTACTGGGCATATAGTAAGAGCTAGATAAATAAATATTTTCTTTTCATAGACCAAAAAAAAAAAAAAAAAAGAGGGGCCTCTGTGGAAAGTAACCTCACAGGGTTATGATCAGATCAGATCATAAATTCCTAACTGGGCAGGTTATGGTGGGTAGTCATGCCCCAGACGGATAACTTCTTTAGTGAAAGATTTTAAGCCAGCCTTGCCCGTTTTGTGCATCTAGGTTAACACATATTCCCACTGTGCTTTTGCTAATCTTTCTTACATCCCCTTCTTAATTTCCAATGCATAAAACTTTTTCTCAGGAACTTTTGAGAACTTGCTCCCTGGCATATGTCATCAGTTTGGCTCAAATAAACTCATAAAAATTCTATACAGGTTTCAGTGTTTTTTTGCATCAACATTCTGTTGGGACAGATGAATATCAAGAAGCAGATGCAATAAATTAGGTCATTTCAGACAGCGCTTACTATTATAAAGAAGAAAAAATGGCAATGGGATAAACTATCTGAAGGAAAATAAAGACTTAACCACACAAGGTAGTCCTTTCTGAGGAGGAAAAAGGCAATATTAACTTGCTTTCTTCGGGAAGCCAATCCTTGGAATAACTTGAGGAAGACTGATCAAAACAAGGCAAATAGGGAATCTAAAGTTCCTTACAAAAGAGAGTGACGAAAGGATAGAAGGCCGGTATATCTAGGATATAGAGAGGGAAAAGGAGAACTGAGGGAGTAAGTTTAGAGAGGTAGGCAGGTATAGAATCACATAGGCCAAGATCAAAAGTTTACATTTTATTCTAAGTGCAATGCCTAGCTATTTTAAGCTTGGGGAGTAATGTGATCTGATTTGCATTTTGAAAAGGTCACTTTGGTTGCTCTGTGGATATTGGACTGTAGAGAGATTCCGCATAGTGTTTAGTAAAGGGCCCAGTCTATTGGCTGGAATTAGAGGCATTCCATTTTTTAAAAGTGACTTTTAATATTAGCAATATACTGAAGGCCCTACACCTAATTGCAAAATAAGCTGGAATCATTTGACTTAAAGATATTTTATGTTTTTTCCCTGACCTATGTGGCTCAGTTGGTTGGAGCATTGTTGGGTAACTGAAAGGTTGGGGTTTGATTCCTGGTCATGACATGTACCTATGTTGTGGGTTCAGTCCCTGGTTGGGATATGTACAATCACTGGTCTGGGCATGTTTGGGAGGCAACCGATCAATGCTTCTCTCCTGCATTGATGTTTCTCTCTCTCCTTTCCTCTCTAAAAAGCAATGAAAATATGTCCTCAGATGAGGAAAAGAAAAAAAGGATATTTTTTTGTTTTTTAATACTTTATCCCCTCTCCTTGCCCTCTCTTCCCACACCAGAAACAAAAACACACATATTGACAAAGTATGCTAATCATTTCTGCTAGGAATTCTTGGAATTGTAATCTATCAAAATTTGTGTACTTAGCTAAAAAAAAAAAAACTTCACATTATGATGTGAATGACCAAGGGTAGTCTCATACTTTGCTGGCAGAAAGGTGGGTTACAGTATGTATCAGTCAGGGTTCAAAAAATAAGAAATTTATGCAAAGAATTGGCTTATGTGATTGTGAGGGTTGTCTAGGCAAATCCACAATGTGTAGGGTAAGCCATCAATAAGGGCAGAATGGAAATTCTTGGGCAGAGTGTCAGCCTTACACTGCCATACATGGCAGCATTCATTTTTAGGGAAACCTCAGTTCTGCTCTCAAAGCCTTTTAACTGGATTAAGCCCACCCATGTTGGGCAATATAATCTCCTTTACATAAAGTCAACTAATTGTTCATCACAAATGCTTTCCCAACAACACCTAGATTAGGGTTTGGTTGAATAACTGGGTACCATAGGCTCTCCAAGTTAACATATAAAACTGTCGTCACATTGTTATGAGCTATTTGGCAAAATGATTCAAAATTTATAGTGTGAAGGCCTTTTGACCCAGCAGTCCTAGGAAGAGTCAAACATGTGAACAAACACTTGGCTATAAATATATAATAAAATATAATATGTTAAAAGATGCAAATAAATATATAATAAAAATGAAAAATTAAAAATAATCCAAGTATTTCTCTATAGGAGATGGATTAAATAAATTATACATGCACAAAATGGAATATGATATAGTCATTAAAGTTTGTTTTTAAAAATTCTTGACATACAGAAATGTTAATTGTATTGGTACAGTATACTCATATGTTTTATTAAGAAAAATATAAACTATTATATTTTTCTCATTATAGAAAAATACAGGTGCAATGCAGAAAATGTGAAATAGAAGTACAAAGAAAGCAAATCACATGTAATATCAGCATCCAGAAATAAAATTTATGTATTACATATGGTTTATAAAAATATCCATCCATTTAATATGAAACATAGACACATATATTGGAGAAGATAAGATACAAGAAACACTGTACATAGGACAATGACACCTCAGTCCCCTTCAAAGTAGGCAGCTTGGGACCTCACACAGTTCTCCCGATTGCCATTAGGTGTTCTATCATATTTTCCTGAACCTCATCAATAGTCTGAAATCTCTTCCCTTTCAAAGGTGATTTTATTTTTGGGAAAAGCCAAAATTCACAGGGCGCCAAATATGGGCTGTAGGGGGTTTGAGTCACCTGGGTGATTCAATGTTTCACCAAGAAACTCTGCACGAGATGTGATGCATGAGTGGGTATATTGTCCACAATGAAGGTGCCAATCACCAGTTGCCCACAGCTGCAGTCTTCTGAATCATTTGAATAGTTTCCATGCAGGAATGTTCAAGCTTAATACAACATTTCATGCAGATTCATTGCCCTACTCATTCAGCCATTTTGAATGTGATGGCCACACAGTACAGTATCTACCACACCCACTGACTAGTACAGTGAAGTCATCATTGTTCACACATGCACATTCCAGTCCACTCTCCTTGGCTGCCTGTTTACATGTATGCCATACAAACAGTTCTTGTTATATTAACAATGGCTAGACTTTCCAGACAGATTTGTATGTGTTCAACAAATATATATTGAAGAAGAAACACTTAATGGAAAAGCATGAGCTTTAAAGCTGAAGACCTCATTTGAAATCTAGGTTATGCCACTTAACAACAGTGGAAAACCCTTAACTACTCAGTTTTGAGCATAGGAGAGGAAAGATTTAACATTGTAAAGACATCAGTTCCCTCTAAAATTACATAAAATTTAAATGTAATTCTAACAAGACTTTAGATGGCATTGGAAATATTTCTAAATTAACATGGAACAAAAATTCAATAGCTAAAACAGTTCTCAAAAGGAAGAGCGGAGAGAATAAATTCACACTATCTGATAAAGATATATTGCAAAGCCATAATAGTTAAAGCATACCATTATTGCCAACGCATGTGATACAGTTGCAGGAGCAAACAGATGAGTATAATGAGTATAGGTACAGACCCAAATGCCATTTATACCCATGGAAAATTGATATATGATAAAATTGGTATCTTGAATCACTGGCAGAAGATATATTATTTAACAAATAGTACTGGGGAAATTGGCTCACTTGAATGAATAAAAATGAAATGAGAGAGCTTCTGGGTGATGAATGCATACACGTACTAGGAGGGTGATGTGTCCCAAATCCATAGAAAAAAGGTCCTGGACTTTCCAGACTTTTCCCTATATGTCTATCTCTTCATCTGACTCTTCATTTGTATACTTTATAATAACTTTTATAATAAACCAGTGATAATAACAACAAAAAAACTAGAATCATACCTACACACAAAGAAAACCAGACCTAAACGTGAGAGGTACAACCAGAACATCATTAGGAGAAAATGTAGAAGAAGAGTTTTGGGACATTGGGGTTAGAGAGGATTCTGTAAATAAGATGCAGGAAGCACAACCTATAAAGGGAAATGTGAAGGATCTGTCTGCATTAAATTCAAAGATTTTTGTTCAACACAAGATGGCAGTAACAGGTGACAATCTGGGAATTTATTTTTTGCAGTGTGTATAGTCAATGAAAGACCAATATTTAAAAGTTGTAAATTATTTCTGAAAATTAACCAGAAAACCCCAAGGAAAAGTAAAAATGCATATGGAGAGGCACTTCACAAAATAAGAAACCAAAAGGATTCATAAGCACATTAAGGTATTTTCAATCTTGTAAGTAATCAGATAATGCAAATTTAAACAATAATTACATACTACTTTAGCCCCTCAGATTTGCAGAAAATTAAGCTGTATATTAATTGTTGATAAGGATGTAGAAAAACATGAGGAGCTGATGAGAGGATAAACTTTAGGTGTTCTGGATAATATTTTGGAAGTATTTAATCACAAGTGTACAAAAAAATATATCCCCCTCCCACCATCGAAAAACAACCCAAAATCAAAATCACCTCATCACACACAAGAATATTTACAGGAGCACTGTGCATAAAGCAAATGCTTAGAAACATAGAGGGCACTCAATCTGATATTTAATTGAACTGAAGTTCAGAAAGGTGACAAACGCTTTCTGCCTTATATGGTAAATCTCTTTAAAGAACAAGAACCATAATTCACTTATCCTTGTATCCCTGAGCATGTGGCTTGATCATAGATAGTCTGTAGCTGTTAAATTGAATTAGTGAAATAAAAGTTTTAGGGAGTTGCAGAGCCCATGGACTGTTTAAGAAAAATGTAGTAACATTGGATAAGACAGTCACACAATTTATAGTTACTAAACAGGTGTTAGAAATAAGTCGCATATGCTTTCCTCCAATACTCTCTGATATGTCATTTTCTCTTTTTAGGTGTCTGATATGACTCCATGGAAGAAATAGGGCACATCTGAACTTTTTCTGAAGATGATTCTTTGAAAGGTGGTGGGGAGTTAGAAGTTCTGTTTATCCTGGCTTTAAAAGTATGATGTTAGGAAATGATTTTTCTAAGCTATTAACAAGTTTAAATGAAAATTTTGTATTCTTAAATTTCTGTCACTCATGTATCAGCCATCTAATTTCTTCCATGTCCACATATTATTTTTTAATTCATGTTTTTCTTTCAATCAGTTTGCTTTTTGTTGAAAAGTTAGTTTTGTCCTAAGTAAAAATATTGTGGTTAAGTTTTACCACATATAATTTATACCCATGAAAATAAAACTATGTACTATATAAAATTATTTTTATAGTTGTGTACTTTATAAGTCTGTATTAGATGAACTCTGAGTTCCCTTCCAGATGAACATTCTGTCATTCAAGGTTAGTTTCTTTCCTTCAGCACTTCAGCGGTTCACTAAAGAACATTAAATCAGTGCCATAACAAAGTTAACTATACAATTGTAACCAAAAAAATTATTTCATAATATGTCATGATATTCTATTTAAAATAAAAACTGACACATTGAAATTTATAAATTCAGCACAAACTGCTATTAGACAGGATTACATAAAATATTTACAGGATATTAAAAGCAAGTGATATGGTATATGGTGTGTAGAGTGTAACTTATTTTAACAGTTTGAAGAATAGGGAGAAGGAAGAATTCTTCCTATAATACTGCTTTTTAGGCATTAAAATTTCATTAAATATTAATCACAGTAGTTTGGCGACTATATCAAACCAATTGCAAAAGATAGTAACTCTGACAAAACAAGCAAAGTTAGGGTTAGTGGTAAAGTGTCAAGAATTAAGTAATTCAATTCTTTGTAAATCAGATTTAAAAATTAGGAAGTGTTAACCTGTTGAAAAGCTTATGTATGATGAGGTCTGTCCAGAAGAAGTTGAACCATTGTTAATATAAGAATGGTTTATGCAACATTGATGTAACCTGGCAGCCACGGAGAGTGGACTGGAATGTGAATGTGTAAACAATGACAACTTCACTGTACTAGTCAAAGAGGGCAGTAGGCACCCTTGAGTGAGCATGTGTACTGTGTGGCTGCTGCATTCAAAATGACTGAGTAGAGCAACGAATCTGCATGAAATTTTGCATTAAGTTTGAACATTCCTCTGCAGAAATTTTTTGGATGATTCAGGCTTTTGGGGACGATGCAATGACTGCAACACAAATAAAATTGTGGCGCAAATGCTTCAAAGATGGTCAAGAATCTGTTGAAAGTGATCCACACGTTCTGGAAGGCCTGATACAAGAATACCTGAGAATGTTGAACGTGTAAGGGCTGTGATCAACATAGATTGAAGCACTGTGTGAGGTCCCAAAGTGCCTACTTTGAAGGGAACTGAGGCATCATTGTTCTATGTACAATGTTTCTTGTATCTTGCATCTTCAACAAGTGTCTCTATTTTTCATATTACATGGCTGGATACTTCCTGGACAGAAAAAATCCCATGCTGCTAATTTAGCACCCACCCAACAATTTGCTATAGGCCCAGTGAAACTGAGGAACTAATTAATATGTGATGACATACTTTGAGAGAAATTGAAAAAAGGTGATTTAAAATGGTAAAATGTGCAAATTTACAAGAGAGAAATGCTTTTGAGTAGTGCACAATCACTTTGAAATTTTGGTATACAAGGGTAATGTTTTGGAATTCCCAACTCTTTGCAAGGTTATGGTAAAAACAGCAAGGAAAAAAAATGACCCATCACTAATGTTCACTGCCAAGAATTCTATTGTAATACTAATAAACACCACTCTGTTGTTTTCTCATACCTGAATTGTGGTTCAAGTCAGAGTACAGCACAAATGCCTCTCTTTGAGGGAAACCCCAAAACAGAAAAATTTCCTTTATGGTAGGTAAATTTTTCCAAAGTTCATTAAGCTAAAAATATAGACCAGGTACCTCAGTAATTTCTAGTCAGTCACAGACTTATTTGAAAGCTGAATCAAAGCCAAAAGGTTTTGTAGGGACAAGCAGTCAGTGGGATGTCACTTCAAGCTGCAGATTCATCAAAATTATAAAATTATGTTTCTAAAACTTGAACTTTTTAGTTTCATCACTCTCTTTAATTTGAATACTAACACCTATCAAATGGAAAGCCATAAAAGACAGAATTTTAAACAACCATCAAGGGATTACTTATTTAAGGTTTGTTTTCTCAAATTCCTGGCTGAATGTGTATCAGAAAAGCATAAAAACAGAATTACCAAGGCGGCAGCTGAATGGCTAGGTTAAGTGGTTATGAAAAATACACCAAGGACAAAGCTTGGGTTTTTTTTATGGAACACAGAACACTAGGCTGGACACCAAATAACTTGGACTCACACCTGTCTGCTATAATGGTTTTGTGACCTTGCCCGATTAACAACGTAACTTTCTACAAAAAACTTGGAAAACTAGAGGGTTTAGATGAGATGGTTTCTAAAGTTTCTTTCCAATTTAAACAATCATAATTTTAAGTTTTCTCAGAAACATGGGTATCAGATAGCCCTAGCTGGAAAGTTGCCATCAGATGGAATGGCAGGCTCTGGGAATACAGGCATGCACACATGACAAAATAGTAAAGATGCAAATGATCAGTTTTGAAAGTATTTTTTTGCTGCCAACTTTCTGAAAATAGACTAAATTCCCATGGTTTTTGAAGTAGAAAAAATCATAGGTCATAAATTGCTTTTTTCAACCATATAAATATCCCAAACAATATTGTTAGCTGCCGTTTATTAAATTTGAAGCCAGTAATAAACAAAATTCTATCTTCTTGATACTGCTTTTTAAGAAGTGGCTTTTGCATTGTGGTGCTTGTGTTTTTCCCTCCTTCCTCCCAATTCAGGTTGAAGTCCTAGGCCCCTGTACCCCAAAATATGACCTAATTTGGGGATATGCTCTTTACCAAGTGAAAATGAGGTCCCTAATCTAACTTGACTGATGTCCTTATAAAAAGGAGAAATTTAGAGGCAGACTTGCATCCAGGGGAATACCCTCTGAACATGAAGACAGCCATCTACAAGCCAAGGAGGGAGGCTCAAAACAGATCCTTTCCTCACAGCCCTCAGAAGGAACAAACTATGCCAACTTTTTGATTTGAACTTCTAGCCTCTACAACTGTGAGACAATAAATTTCTGTTGTTTAAGCCACTCAGCTTGTGGTAACTTTTTCTGCCAACCACAGGAAACTAATATAGGAGCTAAGATTATTTGCCATTACCAAAAGTAATTTGTACATTATGCCAGCAATGTTTTATCTCCTAGGTCTTCCTAATTCTCTATTAATACTTCAGTGTGTTTTCTCAGTCAATAAATAATTCTTCCTTAAGATTTCATTTATTTATTTATTTATTAGAGAGAGGGGAAGGGAGGGAGAAAGAGAGGAAGAAAGATCAATGTGCGAGAAAAACATTAATCGGTTGCCTTTTGCACACCCCCAACTGTGGACCTGGCCTACAACCCAGGCATGTGCCCTGACTGGGAATCAAACCTGCAACCTTTCAGTTCACAGGCCAGCGCTCAACCAGCCAGGCTGAGCTATACCAGCCAGGGCTCAGTCAATAAATAATTTGACATCAGAAGTTTGGACATGCATGACTTTGCAGCTGCATAACTGAAAATGAAATGTGACAGGTTAGGAGTTATGAAATGTTACTTCTCCATGTCTAATCCCTTACCGGTTCCTCTTCATACTCACCTTAAATTATTTAACACATACATAAGGGCTAAAAAAAAAAAGTGAGAATTTAAAAAAAACTTCTGAGAAAACTGGATCTTTTCTTCCTACTATGACATTGGCCTTCTGGAGTTATTAAAACAATCACTCAGATGGACAGCCTTGGGTATAATTACTGATGGAGAATGCAAAAGAAGGGTCTGGGTTCTTATTAATGGGCATATCAGTGGATTTAACTGTATATTATGTTGCATTTTAGTTTTGGTACTTCAGTACTTTAATGACTTCATACATGAAAAACTAAACTTGTCTTGAGTTTTAAAAAGTTAATAGCACCTATGGTTATGGAAGGGAAACTAGTCTAGTATTTTCAGTACATTTGTTTCTTATTCATTCATGAAATCAGAGCACATGCACAGAATGATACACACCAAGAGTGGTTAAAACTATGAACTACCATGCACTGAAAGTATCATATTTTGATACAATCATATACTTAAAAATGTAGCAACGCCAAGAAAACTGGACAATTAAAAATCTAACTCATTAAAGGCAATTCTCATACTGTGTTTAAAATCATCCATTTTAACATCTCAAAAAAAGCTGTATTTATTATTTTACATTAACACATGGAAGTTAAGAAGAATAATCAAGTTGTCTCATGGACTGGAATGTGACTTAATAATTCCCTTTCATTTCCAAACCTCATCAAGCAGTCACTACATTTATGAGGCAAGTCAGCAGAATGCTTGAAGTCTAGATGAATTTTAAGATCTTCAATCTGTCCTGTTGAATATTCACAGTATTGACATAAATAAATCCCTTCTGATAAATGTGAATTTAAATGTTTGCAATATTCTAGCATACTTGAAAAGCCTTTGCCACAGTCATCACAAACATGAGGAAAAATTTTAGTATGTTCAATAGCAACATGCCTATTAACATTTGTATGAAGTCTACTCCGAAAACCACATACTTGACAGACAAAGAAGTTTTTACATTTGTCAAAGGTAATTTTGCTCAAGAGGCTGTACTGTCCATGCTCTCCATTGTTATACTTGTCACTTAACTCTATTAATTTACATGCATGTTCATTCACCACGTGGCTATGCAAGTCTTCTGGATCATTTGTTTCATGTTCACAGAACTGACACAAGTACTGTTCGTCACAGCTGTGCTCCTGGAAATGCAGGTAGAGTTCACTGCTTGAGGAGAACTGTACGTCGCACTGCTCACACCAATAAAGGTGATCACTAAAATGGGTGTCTGCAATGTGCTGGCTGAGGTTCTCAAAAATTACTGTCTTGTAATCACAGTATTTACAGATGTAGGGATCCTCTTCATGCAGTTTGGCATGTTCGATCAGGAGCATGTTGGTAGAGAAACTTTCCTTACATACTCGACACACATTTGAATCAGTACGCTTATGTTTCAGAATCATATGCTGCTTTAAATCAGAAAAATATTTGCTGTTGAACTCACAAAGTTCACATTTATAGAGGCCACTGCTATTAGCTCTCAGTAAAGGCCATTTCTGCTGGGCAGTCACATTCAGAGCTTGGCTCTTGTCAAGTATTTTGCAAAGTTTAGCTGGTGGCTCTTCATCAGTTTGGTCCTGGAGACTCTCAGAGGAATTGTTTTCTGTCTCAATATCATAATCTTCAGAAATTGCATGCACTTCTGCAGCAATTGGAACATCTTCAGCAGTGTGGACTTCTATAGGACTCTCCTCTTGAGTTTGTTGGTTGACTGATTCAGGTGAGTCACATTCCTCATCACAAATTTCAACATCAGCAGATTTATCTGAAAAATAAAGCAAGCCTATTATTATTATTACTAAGTAAGACCAGTTAAATAAAAAACTGGCAAAAAATACTTTATGCATTATTTCTTTGTTGATCTATAAAATTATGCAAATGCTACTACTTAGTTTCCCAAACCTGTAGAGAAGGCAGTGTGGTCTAGAATTCTAAGTACTGGACTGGGAACCAGATAGTTCTGATTTCTGTTTCTGGCCTTGACTCCATCTGTAAATTTTGGCAAGTCATTTGATGTCTCTGTATCAGAATCATCATCTGTAAAGAGGAATTTAGAAAAACACATTATTTATGTAGGAGCATTAAACATTAAGTATTATAACATAAAGCACCAAATATTTTAAGTATAATTCTGAGTTCCAACAGAAACTAAGGACTTAGATTTAGCCTCGAGAAGATGTTACATTTCTCTTGTGGCTAAAGCTAAGCACACAGAATATCTGTCCAAACAAGCAACTGTTTTTGTTTCCATGCCCCATTTGGACTAGAACGCACACTTTTTAATGTTACTTAGGAATTTTAAGTTTAAATTACTGAATTTGAATAAGCCTGTATTGCCTCAGTATTTTAAAGCTAGCATGGAGAAACTGAAATACAGGTCAGTAGAGAAAAATGGGCTTCAATCTCACATCATTGTTGTTTTTAATAGACTTTATTTTCTAGAAGTTTTAAGATTTACTAAAAAAATTTGAGTAATATACAGAATTCCCACATATTCTGCATTTTCTCCACTATGAACATCTTAGCTATATATAGTACATTTGTTACAATTAATCACCAATACTAGTAAGTTCTTATTTACTAAAGTCTATACTTCATTCAGATTCCCTTAGTTTTTAGCTAATATCCTTTTTCTGTTCCAGGATCCCATATAACATTTAGCTGTCAAGGTTCTCTAGGCTGTTATCTGTGGCAGTTTCTCAGACTTTCCTTGTTTTTGATGCCTATGATAATTTTGAAGAGGACAGATCAGGTATTTTGTAGGATGTCCCATTATCAAAATTTACCTGTTGTTTCTGCATAATTCAACTGGGATTATGAGTTACTGGGAACATACCAGAGAGACAAACTGCCATTTTTATCACATCTTATCAATGGTACAAATGATTAACATGATTACTGTTGATGTTGACCTTGATTGCCTTTTTGAGGTAATATTTATCAGGTTTCTCCTCTGAAAGCCACTCCTTTACTTTCCATACTCTGTGCTTTGGAAGACAGTCACTGTCCACACTTAATAAGTGAGGACATATATTCCACTCCTTGAGGGAGGAGGATCTACATCAATAATTTGGAGTTCTTTTGTACAAGAGATTTGTTTCTTCTCATTTATTTATTCAATCACTTATTTATATCAGTATGAACTCATGGCTATTTATTTTATATTTTGGGTTATAATTCATTTTTTCCCCTCATATTGTTTTAGCTTTGGGTACTAGGAAATTTTTTACTTAATTTCTTTTATTTATTAATTTGAGAGAGAAACATTGATCTGTCATTCCACTTATTTATACATTCATTGGTTGATGCTTGCATCTGTCCTAACCAGGGATCAAACCAGCAACCTTAGCATAGTGGGACAAAGCTCTAACCAACTGAGCTACCCGGCCAGGCTAGCTGGGAGCTCTTTTAATTGGCTCCTGTGCTCCTTTGGCATACCTGTAATGCGTGGGGGTGTGTGTGTGTGAGTATGAGTTTTGAGTACTTCCTTATTTTCTAGAACCATAAGATATTTCAGGCTCATCTTGTATATTTCCTTTCCCAGAACTAGAATCAGCCATTTCTCTGACAAGTCCTAGTTCCTTTCATTGGAGGAAGAAACCTTGGTTTCTTGGTATGAGAAACCAAGATCTAGGCACTAGATGTGCTCACTGCTACTGGGGTGTCAATTTTTTTTATGCCTTCTCGGCTAATGGAACAAAAAATGTTTGTGTACACTGCCACAAATACATAGATACACCTATGAAAATTTCTTTATGTAACATGTCTCTATTAAGGCAAACATGAGTTCATACTGATGTCTCTGATTCTACATGATTTTCAATAATTTATGTTTCTATGTCTGTGATAGGAGCTCAAGGGAAGTGGAATTTTGACGGTTGCCGAGGAAGGAGAAAACAATCACAGTTGTTTTCACTTACCCAATGCTCTAGAAAACAGAAGTCAACAGAAGATGAAAAATGGAGAAAGACCAAATCCTTCACCCTCTGTTCTTCCTTCATTAGCCCTCCAGACCAAAATGTATAGATGAGTGGAAGAACCATGTATACTGCTATTTTTAACCTTTTACCATAAATGCTCCAAACTCTGGGTCACTACTGCTTTGTCACCCATTCCTAGCCAACTAAAATAGATTTAGGCAAATGTGTTTTTTATTTATATATCTCAAATAATGTTAAAAATTAAAATTCACTTATTACAAAAAAATTCTTGTTTTATTACATTTAAAAAAAGCTAAATACTTATACATTTTGAAATCACAACTCATCTACATTTCCAAATAAGCAAGAAATGATTATAAAATTTAAAAAAATTTTGACAAATATTAGATATACCTTTGTTGTCAAAATATTTTAAGTCTGGTTGTCTCATAGAACAGACACTATAACAATGATCAGAAAAAATTCCATTGAATCCATCTGCAATTCTGCTTATTCCAGAGGAATCTGAACATAAAACAAAATTGAAGAAATTTCAGAGTAAACACACATACATTTAATGATGGCTATCCCTTTACCCAACATATATAAATTTTTATAATATCTGTAATAAAGTAACAGTTCCCTCAAATCTGACAGCTTTTGTATTTCAGACCTGATATTAATATTGAGCTTTATAAGAACCACAATATATACAATGTAAAATATAATACTATGAAGCACACAAAGATACATTTGTCTTACTGTCAGAATCTCACAAAATAAAAATATGCAGCAAATGTGTTACCTACAAAATATACTAACTACCAAGATGTTTTATGTAGTGCAGAGAAAGTATGATGAGTAGGAAAAATGGTCTGAGGACAAGTTAGGGAATCTGAATATAGTCATTTCAAGTCTTGCCAGTAAGCAGTAAAACAGAATTAATTTCCTTAGATATGAAGAATGTGTAGGCTGGGTGGGCTAACAGGTATGCCTAAGACTGCCCCAAGTACATGTATGTGAAGCATATTACAGATGGCCACAAAGACCTCTTCTTAATACTGCCAAGACAGTGGAGCTAACCTCAACCAAAGAATATAAAATTATAGAATCAAAATGAAAGTTCACATTTCTGAATATATAAGATGAAGGTGTTTTTCCCAATGATGCAAAATATCTTCCAACAAGGTTATTGTTGTGCCTTAAGCACAAGCTTGTGAAACCCATAGGCAAATAAATCTCAGTTATGCGGAGTAAGTAGCCATTCTTTGGGATTTAATTTTAAGTATCAATAAACCATGAAGTTGTGATGATTAACTAATGTCTGTAAGTTCTGATCAATGCCCAGCACATGGTAGACAAAGTTATACTCAGAGAATTTATTTAAAAATTTCTTTTACCTAAAAATTGACCCAGATATCAAACTCTTATCTGATCATTTATGAGAAAATAGACTGGAATAGAAGTGCATGGAAATTAATCCATGGCCCAGCTTTAAAACAATTCACTGACCTGAGTAACGAGAAGGGTGTAAAGTTTTCCTTTTTCTTTTTTTAGGATATTCATTCATATCTTTTCAATCTAAAAAGAAAATGAAAAAAATTAACAAATGTCCCAAATAACTATTGTTAATATTGTTATAAAATTCCTCTAACCAAAGAATTTATTTGGCAATAAGAAATGTGTGTGCCACCTGAAAATCTACTTCATAGGAGAATGTTAAAAAATGCCTATTTATATTCTGCATTTACTTTTATAATCGTTTCAAGGCAGGAAACAAATTTCTGGGTTTTTCTCTTTAAAAATTTTTTTAAATTATATTTTATTGATTTAACAGTGTTATTACAGCTGTCCTTATTTTACCCCCTGTGCCCTCCTCCACCCAGCAACAACCACTCCCTCAGGCAATACCCTCACCATTGTTCATGTCCATGGATCATGCATATAAGTTTTTTGGCAACTCTATTTCCTATTCTGTTCTTTACATCCCCACAGCTATTCCGTTTAACTACCTATTTGTACTTCTTAATCCCCTCACCTCTTCACCTATTCTTTTCCTCCCCCATCCCATCTGGCAAACTTCCAGTAACTAACTTCTTTTCTCTTGCTTTTAAGAGTGTCTCTTTAACTTCCAGCCTTTTAATAATGATGTGTGTTGGAGTGGGCCTCTTTTTATCCATCATACTTGGGACTCTGTGCTTCCTGGACTTGCATGCCTATTTCCTCCACCAAATTAGGAAAGTTTTCTTTTACTATTTTTCAGGTATATTTCCAATTTCTTGCTTTCTCTACTCTTTCTGGCACCCCCATGAGGCAAATGTTGGATCCCTTAAAGTTGTCCCAGAGGCTGTCTATATGATCCTCATTTTTTGGATTCTTTTCTTCTTGTTGTTCTGCATGGTTGATTTGTGCTTATGTTCCAAATCATTGATTTGATTCTCGGCTTCATTTATTCTAACATTTCCCTATAAATTTTTCTTTATTTCAATTAGTGTATCCTTCATTATTTTATGCTGCTGAGGTCCTCACTAAATTACTTGAGTGTCCTTATAACCAGTGTTTTGAACTCTGCATCTGATAGATTGCTTATCTCCATTTCACTTAGCTCTTTTTCAGGAGTTTTAATCTGTCCTTTCATTTGGGCCATGTTTCCCTGTCTCCTTGTTTTAGCAGCCTCCCTGTCTTTGTTTCTATGTATTAGGTAGAGCTGCTATGACCCCATGTCTTGGTAGTGTGGCTTAATGTAGTAGGTGTCCTACAGAGTCCAGTGGCACAGCCTCCCCTATCACCCAAGCTGGGTACTCAAGGTGAGCCCTTTGTGTGGGTTGAGTACACCCTCCTCTTGTAGTTGAGACTTGGTTGCTATTGGCAGATCAATGGGAGAGATTTACTCAGACCAGTCTGCTGCAAGGACTACCTGTGACTGATGACCACCAACCTGTACCCTCTGTGGAGGATTGGCTGTGCAGTGGCACGGTGGTGGTGCTCCAATATGGTCTGTAGCTGTCCACTGGGTGCACTGGCTCTGTGGTTTCCCGGTGGTGCAGGCTAAGTTCAGCTCCCACCTGTGTTTTGCCCAGAGCACCCTGTCTGAGCTATAAAGCAATCTGAGATGGCTGCTACTTGTCTGGGCTTGAAGATTCCCATGTGAGGCCAAGCTGTGACTCTAATCTCGCTGCCACTAGGGCTCACTGAAGCTAGCTGTTGCCTGTTTGATAGGAGTAGGAGCCAAGACCAGCCATTCTTATGGAGAAGCAGCTTGGGTGGGCCTGTAAGTTGGGTGGGTTAAAGCCTCTGTGGATCTCCAAGGTGGGTCACACAGTGTTAGCCAGGTTGATGGAATCTCAGATACGGCACCAGCCTACCAATTCTGTGCAGGGAGGGCTCAGCAAAGGGACAATGGCTTCTGCTTGCCCTGATGCCAGACACTTCAGTATCTCTCTGTATACCACTGGTGCCTTTCAAGCTGCCATCCCCATGCTGGAGCTCAGAGGACATGATTAGGTGAGTCCATGTGGGTGGGCTCCCCAAGAAGAACTGCTTAGGGCTCCAGCAGCTTCCTCTACTGACTCAATCTCCACTGGTTTTCTCAGCCAGAAGTTGTATGGATTTATCTTCCTGGCACTGGAATCCTGGGCTGAGAGGCCTGGTATGGGTCTGGGACTCCTCGATCCTGAGATATCCCTCCCGAATTTTTCTCCACATGGGTGTGGGGCCAGCCCGTTCTGCACCTGTGCCCCTCCTACCAGTCTGGATGGATGTGGTTTCTTCAATTTTGTAGTTGTCAGATTTCCATTCACCTCGATATTGTAGTTGTCAGACTTGCAATTCAACTCAATTTGTGATGTTCCTGAGTAATGGTTGTTGTACATTTTAGTTGTAATTTTTATGTGGTCATGCAAAGAGGCAAGCCATGTTTGCCTACATTGCCATCTTGACCAGAAGCCCCTGGTTTTTTTTCTTATTGAGTTTGAGAACTTTTTTGCAACTGTGAGAACTGGATAATTACAATAAACCCTATGCTTAAGTTATTTTTTATAAATAATAAACTGTGCTTATGGTACCATATTAAGAATACAGATACATTTCTTACAATTGGGAAAGTTTTGATACAGTTTTTAGGCAAAAGGTAGATAGACCCCCTTAGAAGATATATTTTCACAAGTCTTTATTGATTCCCTGGCTTTGAGGAAAAATACTCATCACACACAAGTTTAAAATATAATTTCCAAGAAAAAAAAAAGGTTTTCTTACTTAGTGGTCACTTTCAACATTCTACTGAGAACAAAACAGGTATGGCAACAACCGATGTATGATTAAATTCTCATGGACTGTTATAAAACTGACTTATTTGTTTTACCACATTCCACTTACTTCGTATAACTCTTAATATGGAAGTGAGGAAAAATGAATTACAGGGAAGTTTTCACAGATGGTAAAAAAATTCCTGTAGGAAAAACATGACAGAAGTCAAAATGCAGTTCATTTCTGAGACTCAAGAATACAATGGTACCAAGATCTTTAATCAACTGGGAAGTTATACAGAATTAAAGTATAGTGGTTTTTTAAAATATACTGTATTAAGTACTCAAAAACTGTATATGTTGACAAATATGTGAGTATATGTAAATATGTCATATTTCTTTGAATTCATTTACCTCCTAAAGTTATCTTAACACCAACAGGAACATAATTCTGCATTAATTTATTTAGCCATAATGAAAGCATAAATAATGAAAGCAAACACCAAATCACAGACCTTTTATCTATTCAAGTCCTTACAGATTTACCAATGAAAGAATAATACCACTTACTGTAACACCAATTGTGTACCAGGCTATGCCGTATCTTATTTAATCCTATGATATGCAAATTCCACTCTACTCTCCTCAAAAATCATTCTTATTTATCCCTTGTTGTTGATGTGGAAACTGAGGCATAGTTGGTGATAAGTAGTAGGGTTGGGAGTTGAACAAAGATCTAATTATTTTTAAAGCCCAGCCTTTGGAAACAAATAGGGAGATAAAACGATCATCCCAATTCAAGTACCATATTTTGCCATGTATAATGCACACTCATGTTTTTGGCACAAACTTCCAGAAAAAAAATCTTTCATTTTAATTTTTTATTTCAATCAATTATTTATTTATATCTAGAGATGTGTTTTTTGTATTATAAAGGAATTTTACCATTTATTTTTTAACATATTATGGTACAAGAAACTTTATGTAACATAATTACAAAACACAAGAACAGATACAAGGTATTTCAGGTACTACTCATGTATAATGTGCATCCTTATATTTCCCCTCAACAATTTGGGCAAAAATGTGTGCAGTATACATGGCAAAAGATGGTAATAGATTAGTGTCTGAATCATAATTACCTCTTCCATTTCAGATTAGTGTTCTCTGAACTATAGTAGTGGACAAGTATGGAAGGTCAGAAAAAGAGGTTTTGTCTATCAGCTTTATATGCTACTTTTCTTATCAACAAGGTGACTGACATACACAGCAGGTAAAACTTTGCATCATTACTAAGAGCACTTCATTTCTAGTGGTAAGAATTGAGATGCACATATTATTTTTGCTGCTTCACTAAGTTCTGGGTATATTAGCACTATAGGTGATTTGAACACTTGGTAAAGACAGTGCTTTTAGTTTACTAAGCACTGTCCCAACCATTATTTTATTTGATCTTCACAATCCTGTGAGGTACACAGAGGAGCTACTATCAAACCTACCCAATATTACTGATGACGAAACAGACTCAGTGAAAGTCAAGTAAACTAAGTGGCAGAACCAGAGAAAAAAATGTATGTCTTCTGAGTCCTGGTTTTTGAACTAACTGCGTGAGTAAATCTTCACTGCTAATCTCTGCTACCAGCAAGTTACATCTTGCTTCCAGTTCTTACTCAGCCACCAATTGGGAGGAGGGGAAGGGAATCATCCAAAGAAACTGACAACCATGAGATACACAGAAATGATACCAATATATATAATGCCTCACCTAACAAAACAAAGAGCATTTCTTGAGCCTATCCCAATCAAGTGCATTAAAAAATCAAAAAAGAAAAGCTGTTTCATATTTATGTAATAAACCAAAATTTCAAGACGTATTCCTATTCCTAATACTTCTTTTGTACACTTCCAGAATTTATATAGCCAAAAGCTTTACAATTCGTGTTCTAAATGCTTTACAGGTATTGGGGAGAATATTGAAAACTGGCAGCCTAGCATGTTAAAGTAGCCACTTTTTACTTCATAATATACTTTAAATTCTTTCTAACATGAAGAATAAGAACGAATATAAAACCAAGCATGGCATCAACACATTTTAAAAAAATATTTTATTTATTTATTTATTTTTAGACAGAAGGGAAAGGAGGGAAAAAGAGAGGGAAAGAAACATCAATGTGTGGTTGCCTCTTGTACACCCCCTACTGGGGACTTGGCCCGCAACCCAGGCATGTGCCCTGACTGGGAATCAAACCAGCGACCCTTCGGGTCACAGGTCAACATTCAATCCACTGAGCCACACCAGCCATGGCAACATGGCATTGAAATTAATGTTGCAACCCAGTCTGGATTCAGACTGTCAGGTGAAAGAAGTAGGATCACCTTGATCAGAAATACGTTTGACGTCTACTTAGGAGCTGAACAATATCCAAGCACTTATCAGACCTCCTTTCAGCAAGATGGTAAAATGTCCCCTTAAGACTGAAAATGCTTACCATCCTTTATTTCAGCAGGTATTTTTCATGTGCTTTTTGTATGCATAACTGCCCAGATGATGAAGTCTGGCTTTTACTTAGGGATGTATTACAGACATTTGCTTACTAGTCCTCCTCACATGTAGACGATTCTGATTCACTTATGACTTAATCACTCACTCCCCCTTCCCCACTTAAAAGCAAACTATGGATGTAATACATGTCACTGCAGAGAAAAATAGAAAAGTGGTTTATAAATTAATCAAATCACCTAGAATCTATTCACCCAGAAAAACTATTGGAGTGTATAGACTTCTAGATCTATTTCCTAAGGTACACATTTATTTACACTTTACTTTCACAAAAATGAGATCATGCCACAACAAACGTTAATTTTTAAAAAGCAACTTACAAACTACATATCGGCATCTTTCCACCTCTTTTTTCGACAGTAAGAATGTCTAGGTACAAAACAGACTTTACATAATAGATAGGCACCTAGATAAAATAGAACCACCTTTTTCAAAGGCCTTTCATGCAATGTAAATATAGTCTTCCTAATTGGTATAAAAATAAGACAAGCACTTACAATAAACAGCTACATTTTTATAGTAAAGTTTTAAAAGCACGTTTTTCCTAGCCTCATTTAAAAATAAGTATATGTTTTCCAGATTTTAAAAGAATTTAAACCCAAATACGTTGCAGGAGAGCTTGAATCAGAATCCACTTATGTGTCCAACTTAGTGTCCATCTTTGCTTAAGTACAAATCTTTAGGTCTCTGCAAAGAGATAAACTGCTTCAAATTACTCGTGCCCCTCCGTTGTAATGAAAAAAAAAAAAAACAAACCAAAAACAACCCAACAAAACCAAAGGGGTGTATAAGGCCCTAAAGCGTGGCTTAGACTACGGGCTGGAGCCTTGAGCACCTGGATCCACGCCTGCTTGCGTCTGCTGCTTGAGGCGCGAACACTGGGATACGCTGCCAAAGGGTCACTAAGCCGCCTGGCGGGGCCCGCGGGCCAGCGTGGCACAGTCGGGCATCCGGAGCCCAGACGCCACAGGACTGCCCGGCCCCAGCCGCCTGCACCCCAGTACCACGCACAGCCCCACCTGGGCCCGACAACTAGCGGGAACTCCCAAGCCCATATACTAAAGGACGAAAAGGGAAAAGCAGCAGGGGGCCGACGGGGGCCTGGGTGGCAGTGTCTTCAACCAGGGGTGAAAATGCCTCAGGGATGGGGGAGGGGACCGCCATCCCGCCACAAAACGAAGGCAGCGTTTGTGTTTAACAGACGCCATCCCGTCTTTCCTGGCCGCCCCCACCGCCCGTTGGAAGTTGCGCCCCAACGCCTCATCCCCGGCAGCAGCCCAGCGCCGGGCCAGCCCGCCCCTTCCTCACACTCACCAGTATCCTGGGGCCCGCCGCGCCAGCCCACGCGCAGCCTCGCGGAGGCAGCGGCGGCGGAGGCGCCCCACTGCGGGCGGAGGGGCCACGCGGGACCGCCCGCAGGCACACGGAGGCGAGCGGTGGCGCTCTAGCCCTCTCCCTCCCCACGCTCTGCTGGGCGCGGTGACCGGCCGGCCCCTGACTCTCCCGCGCGCTGTACACCCGGCCAGTCAGGCCCCAGGCCCAGGCTCAGTGGCCACACTCACCGCCTTGCTCCGCGCCTGCGCTGCGCACCTCAGGGGCCCGCCGGGAGGGCGGGGAGGTGACGAGGTGAGAGTGGGGGCAGGGGATCGGGTAGCTGGGCCCAGCAGCGCTCCCGGCCTGGGAGGGACCACCGGTCTCCAGCCCCGGGGGTGACCCGGCGTCCCGCGCCCCCTACCGGTACTTGTGCGCCGCCGCAGGCCCCTCCCGCGCTGGGCACCGCCCCTCCCTAGCCCAGCGGGTGATTCCACCCTAGAATGGCTCCGGGCGAGGCCGCCGAGGGAATTACCCTGCCGGCTACCGGCCTTTCCTCCGGCCGCTGAAAAAGTGGGAGAAGCGCTTCGCGCCAGCGGCGCGTTTCCCACCCGCCTCCTCCAGCGGACAAGCGAAAATGATCTTGCCCGGACTAGGCTGGGCACTTGGCAATGCAAACCCCTGCGAGTTGTCGGCAGCCTGCCGGGACAACAAAAACGGCAACCCCGCGTCACGGTTTTACTGACTTCGTCGAAGAACCACACGGGGCAGGAATGCTGTCCACCGGGCAGGGGGGCAAAAAACTCTTGAAGCCTGTGAGTCCTTATAGGGCTTCAGCTGGAATCCTTGATTCCAGAAATCTTGGTGGAATTAATGTGAAATTATAGGGACTGGATTAGATGATGATTTGTTTTCCGAGCTTAAGTTTCTATGGGCAGATATAGAGAGTATTAAATTAAATAAGCATGAACAGATTTGTGGACGTGGTTTCAAAAATGAGGATATCTGTCCAAAAGTGGTCATATGGTTAATCCTTTTGACGAGTTGAGGGTAGTAGTCCCAATTTATGAATTAGAAAGGTGAGTTTACGAGGGGGTAGAGACTAGGTCTCACTCGTTTTCGTAGCCTCAGCACCGGGTTTAAGTGATTGTTAAGTGATGAATGATACCCATGTGGATATCACTTGCTCAAGGTCACTCGGATAGTTGGGGCTGCAGTCCACGTCCACAGGGCTATTTCTGATTGCCACATACTTACCAGCAGCGGGAGAGTACAAATCACAGACCTTACTCGGGAATCCCTATTACTGCCTCCCAGGAGATAAAGCCACATTTGAAATACAGTAGTTTTGAGGCTCAACTTTTATGACTTCATAACTTTTATGCCTATACTCAGCCTAAATAAACAAATATTTACGAATACCGGCATGGGATGAATAAAGTGCGAAGAGATTTAGTGACATTTTATCCTAGTACAGTTACTACCTGGCACAGAATAGGGAATCCACACGTGTTTGTTGAATTTACGAAGAGCAGCATGTATTGCTCCCTCTTCTCGGCTGGTTGGGCTGTTGCTCAATGGGATACAGCAAAAGCCACAAGGGGGTGATATGGGACTATTTTAAATTATTGTTTTGCTCCTGGTAGCCTAGTGCCAAAGAAAACCTTCACTTTCTAGGCTGGTTTTATTCCAAAACGTTTCGTATTGAGAGCAAACACCCCTTCCCGTTACTTAAACAAGCAAATTCACACCATTTGCACTTACCCAACAAAGTAAACAAGAGTAGCATCCCAATGTTTACCTGTCATTTAACATAATCACAAATCAGAGGCAACTTGGGATTCTTTGATTGGCTGGGGTCCACTTTCCAGTTTCATTTTTGCATATCCCTTGTCTTCTCCTTCCTCTTGGTGGTGTCTGTGAGGAGAAAGCCCTCCAATCTCAAGAGTCCCAAGTTCAAGGGGTTTGTTATATTGTACTATAATTTTAAGGGGATAATGAATCGTTATGCTTTCAACTTCTGTCCACACTTTGTAGCATAGTTTAATGGAGACAATAGAAGTATATGAAGAAAAAAAAAAGAGGTATACAAAGAACAAAAGAAAAATGTATCAATCCTCCACCCCACAGCTAACCACTGGTAACATTTTGCTTAATATCTTTTCCTTATTTTTACAGCTATATCTGTATAGATTTTTTTTCAAAATTAGTATATTGTTGTTTTATGTTACTTTGTAATAGCTCCCCCCCCCTCATTTCGTATAGCATGAACATTCCTTATGCTCTTAATGCTAATGGCACCTTGGAATTCCATTATGAGCAAAAGTAGTGGACAATTAAGTTGTTTCCATCTTTAAAAATACTCTGCTGATTTGGTAAGTAAAATATACTACTCCATTTTAATTTGTATTTCTTGTTTTTCATGTGAACTTGAATATTTTCTCAAGGTAGACATGGTCTTTGCTCTGTATTTGTGTGTGTGAATTTTCAGTTTGTGTCCCTTGCCCATTTTTCTAGGGGTCATTTTTTTAAAATTTTTTTAGCTTTTTATCTGAGACATGTGTTGTATGTTTCTTTCTAGTTTGTTTCCTTTTTAATTTTGTTAATGTTACAAACTTTTTATATTGTTGCAAAAACAAGGGGATTAATCTTTTCCTTTACAGGTTCTATTGTGCTGAAATAATTTTCTTCTACCCATTTTTTACTTTAACTTTTTAGTTTATCTGAAATTTATTTTGGGGTATGAGATGAAGAGAATGCTCTCTTTCTTCTCATCATAATCCTTTTTTTCTTATCTCCCTTCAATTGTATGACAATCAGTAATTAAAATTGTAATAATAAAATAGCTTCAACTAATGTTCAAGTAATTTTTTGGCATTGTTTTTCAAACTTTAACTGCATCAGAATCACTGGGAGGTCTGTCAAATTTAGATTTTTCTGCTCTAGAATTTCTAATTGGGTAAGTTTGGTCAGGAGCCTGAGAGGCTGCATTTCTAACAAGTTTTCATATGATGCTGATGCTGCTGGCCCAGGATCGCACTTTGTGAACCACACTATCCTAAGGCCTTCACCAGCCAACCCCAACTAGCCAAAAAGTACTTCTTACTATTCCACAGATAGGCTCTAGCTCTTTCTCACCCATGTGTTTTAGCATGTTTTGTCCACCTGCAATCTCTTTCCTGTGTTTCTGTCAGATAAAGCACATGATTTATCTCTTCTAAGAAATCTTTGATTTTTCTCAAGCAGGGATCTCTGATCACTTTTCAGAGATTTCACAGTATTTGGTATATTAGTCCACCTATCACCAGAGCTGAATTTACTATGAAAATAATGCAGCTTAGGGCTAAAGTCCCCTCAACTGCATCAACCTCTTCCACAATGAGGTACTTAATTTTGTATTTGTAATTTTATAATTCTTTTATTAAGTTGGTACCCTCAATTTGTATAAGCTTCTGTTTGCACAAAATTTGGCTCTGTCCCTACTTATTCTATTGTGCCTTCACTGACTTTGAGTTTAGCACACCTCATTCGTTTTTTTAAGAAAAATATTGATTGTATGTCTACCTTATGTTCAGCACTGTACTAGGTACTGGGGATACAGTGTAGCAAGGTAGACATGGTCTTTGCTCTGCTGAGCATTACAGTAGGCCAGGCAAGACAGGCAAGTAAACAACACTACAAGGGGATGACTAAATTGATGTAAGGTAAGGAAAGAGGGTTGTGGAAGCATATGACAAGCAGTCTAGCTCGGTTTATGCAGGATGGGCAGGAAAAGAGTCTAGGTGTTCAACTTGTGGAATGAATTAATAAAGTTTCCTGACCACCTAGCCTGCTTGCTCTTAGTAGCGCAGACCTGACTGGGTGACATACTCCTGACTGAGAGATGAAGCAGCTGTGAGGTAACTGTGTGTGGAGAAGACAGTACAAAAATGTGTTTTGGGTTACTTTTGTGGCAGTCTTACCAGGCCACACTGAACATCTGTGTAAATCTGTTAGAACTGTTATTTTTTGGAGTATTTGCGTGCAGCAGCTCTTACATCTTACACCAAGTGTTGCTATATAATTCTAACCATGAGAACTCCTTTTACACTCAGACATATCCAGAGAGTTTACCTTTTCCAAAATTTGACTAGCCCCGCTTAGTAGCATTGCTTTTCCTGTTTTGAGCAATGGAAGTCAAAAAATGGAAAGTTACTGTGGACAGGAGAAAGGGGTTCTGTGGAAAGTAACCGCATAGGGTGATCTGGTCATAAATTCCAAACTGGGCAGTTCATGATGGGTAGTCACACCCAGGCATATAACCTTTTAAATTTTTTTTTAAAAAATTGATTTTAGAGAAAGAGGGACAGAAAGAGAGAGAGCCAGAAACATCAATTTGTTGTTCCACTTATTTATGCATTCATCAGTTGATTTTTTTAAAGATTTTATTTCTTTATTTTTAGAGAGAGGAGAAGGGAAGGAGAAAGAGAGGAAGAGAAACATCAATGTGTGGTTGCCTCTCATGTGTCCCCCGTTCGGGACCTGGCCTGCAACCCAGGCATGTGCCCTGACAGTGAATTGAACCAGTGACCCTTTGGTTCGCAGCACATGTTCAATCCACTGAGCTACGCTAGCCAGGCATCAGTTGATTGTTGTATGTGTCCTGACCAGGGATTGAACCTACAACCTTGGTGTATCTGTACGATATCTAGCCAATTGAGCTACCGAGTCCGGGATAACTTTGTAGTAAAAGGTTTATCTTTACCTTAAGCAAGTTCTGCCCATTGTTTCTATGTATCTAGGTTAACACACCTTTGAAATAAGCCCTAACCACTCTCAAGAGAACACATAATTTTGTTTATTGTCCTGAAGTCCAATCCCTGCTTTGATTTTTCTCACCTCTATGAAATCTTCCATAGTTCTCTCCATTTCAAATGCATGAAAGAAACTGTTATTCTCCTGAACATTTGAGGTCTTACTCTCCAGCATATGATGTCAGTTTGGCTCAAATATACTCATAAAAATTCTCTGCAAGTTTGGACATTTCTTTTGTGGACATCATAATTATTTGTAATGCTTGCTAATCACAGTAAAAGCCAGTGGATAGAAACTCTGTGGTGTCTTCCCCAGGAGACTATATACTTTGTGAAGATAAGAGATAAGTCTACCTTGTTGACTGCTAATCCCCAAAGCCTAGCACAGTGCTCACCCAGAGTAATCACCTAATATATATATACATATATACATATATATATGTGTGTGTGTGTGTTTGAAAGATGAACTGTGTATTTAATGATATTGGGGAATTGTTATTAACTTTTAGGTGTGGTAATGGTTGTGAAGTTATGTGCTTCCTTAAAAATACATTTTATGCTATTATAGTTGTCCCATTTCCCCCCCTTTATTCCCCTCTGCCTTGCACACCCCCTCCCACCTGCATTCCCTCACTTTAGTTCATGTCCATGAGTCGTACATATAAGTTCTTTGGCTTCTACAATTCCTACACTATTCTTACTCTCCCCCTGTCTATTTTCTACCTACCATTTATGCTACTTATTCTCTGTACCTTTTCCCCGCTCCCCACTCCCACTTCCCTGCTGATAACGTTCCATGCAATCTCCATTTCTGTGATTCTGTTCTGGTTTTAGTTGTTTGCTAAGTTTTTTTTTTAAGTTCAGTTATTGATAGTTGTGAGTTTGTTGTCATTTTACTGTTCATATTTTTATTTATTATTTTTATTGTCATTCAAGTACAGTTGTCTCCATATACTATTCATATTTTTGATCATCTTCTTTTTCTTAAATAAGTCCCTTTAACATTTCATATAATAAGGGCTGGGTGATGATGAACTCCTTTAACTTGACCTTATCTGGGAAGCACTTTATCTGCTCTTCCATTCTAATAGACAGTTTTACTGGATAGAGTAATCTTGGATGTAGGTCCTTGCCTTTCATGACTTCTTTCCAGCCCCTTCTTGCCTGCAAGGTTTCTTTTGAGAAATTAACTAATAGTCTAATGGGAGCTCCTTTGTAGGTAACTGTCTCTCTTGCTGCTTTTAAGATTCTCTCCTTCTCTTTAATGTTGGATAATGTAATTATGATGTGCCTTGGTGTGTGCTTCCTTCGGTCCAACTTTTTGGGACTCTCTGAGCTTCCTGGGCTTCCTGGATATCTATTTCCTTTGCTAGATTGGGGAAGTTCTCTTTCATTATGTTTTCAACTAAGTGTTCAATTTCTTGCTCTTCCTCTTCTTCTGGCACCCTGTAGGGTTAGTAGAAGTAGTCTGGCTTCCTCACCCAGGTGTCTGGGTAGCTAAGGGAAGCAGTGTTCCCATAACCTTGATGGGGCCTGATTACTGTGTTCTCATAGCCTTGAGACTGGGTCTGATGAACTGTTCCCATAACATGAAGCTCCCATACACAGAATTATGTTATGTTATGTAATGTTCTGGCATTTTTCTGGCTTTGTTCCCCTCTGGTATTTAAACAGGTAGAGACTCCCTGCTGGGGGTGATGATGATGAGAGACACACAAGGGGACAGGTGCCACAATGGGTGCCACGCTGGGGAGCAAGGGCCAAGTGTTGCCCTTGCAGATAGACATGCAGCTTGCAGTGTGCGTGGCTTGCCCACCCATGAATAAAGGCATGCCAAATATCCCAACGGCTCCAGGAATATTTTGCCATCTGCCGAATACCATGAACCTGCCTGGCCTTGAAGGGTAGCAATACACACCCCTATGATTCAGTTGCTGGAATATTTAAAGTTGTCCCAGAGGTTCCTAAGACTCTCCTCATTTTTTTGAATTTTTGTTTTTTCATTCTATTCTGGTTGAATGTTTCTTTCTTCCTTCTGTTCCAAACCATCAATTTGAGTCCTGATTTCCTTCCCATCATTGTTGGTTCCCTGTACATTTTCCTTTATTTCACTTTTCATAGCCTTCATTTTTCCCTCTGTCTTGGGACCATACTCAACCAATTCTGTGAGCATCCTGATTACAAGTGTTTTGAGCTGTGCATCCAATAGGTTGACTATCTCTTCATCACTTAGTTGTATTTTTTCTGGACTTTGATCTGTTCTTTCATTTGGGCCATTTTTTTTTTTTTTGGTCTTGGTGCACCTATTACATACTAATGGTGGAGCAACCCATGTTGCTGTGTCGTGATGCTGTTAATGGGAGGCAGGGTCCAAGAGGGAACAGTGCACTTTGCTCAGCTCTCTTTGGGCTTTCTGTCACTTCCACTGCTACCCACAAGCAAATTGGGCCCTTCTGGTGCTGATTCCTGGGTGGGTGGGTTTGTGTATGTTCTAGGACCCTGTGGGTCTCTCCAATGAA